>BGPR01001314.1:143407-179410 GCA_013235015.1 Araneus ventricosus | reverse complement strand
TTTATTGAATGAAACTCCAATATTTTAATAATCTGTTTAATAATGTTGTTTAATAATCTGTCGAATATATTAATATGTTAATAATTGTTTTTGAAAAAGGATACTAATGATAGTTCAGTAATTTATTGAATGAAACTCCAATATTTTAATAATCTGTTGAAATTCTGAATATAAACAGCACTAAAACTATTCCTCAAGAATTTAAGGATATCTTTGAAAACTTTCTTTGCTGATAAGATTATATAAAATTCTTAAAACTGTTTCGTAATAAAATTACACTAAGAACTGATCTTTTATTCATTAGAATAGTTATATTTGTGCCTACAATCAGACTGGTTTCAAATTATATAGTTTCCTGATCTTTTAATCAAATTAAATTTCGACCTTCTGAAGATTTCTTTAAAAAAATCCATTCAGATTATGAATACATTTTAACCATATTTAATTAAAATGTTCTAAATATGTAATCTTTCGTGATTATCGTTGCTACAAATTAAATTCGCCCCGTATGATAAATTGCTTAAATTTAATTATTGCACCTGGCAATGACCATAAAATTTAGAAATGCCAAAATTATCTCCGCAGACGACAATGGCAAAGATAATTTAAATTTACCTTAGAATTTCGTTTTTTTTCTTTGCCTGCGTGCTTTTTTTTATTCCTCACGAGTTAATTAAATTTATTGCAGTACATTGACATATTTTTTTACTATTAATCAAATTTAAAATATAACCTCAGTGAATCCAATGGAACCATTTTTTCAAAGGTTTTCATTACAGTTGCATAAAGAAAATGGAGTGCATAATTAAATTTATTTTTGAATTAGTTGTGTAAACTTGTGCTATGTTTAGTATTATTTCAGTTATGAAATTAAAGATTCCGATAATTGCTTGCAGTTCATATACAACTCTTCAGTGTTTATTATCTTCCATGATAAATAATAACTCTTTTGTATACTTCGAACCACAACTTTAAACAAGGAAGAAATTCCAAAGATTGAGCAAATAGATTAAACTAATGACACCGAAATGAACTATTCTATGTCTGTTCCCCTTGGTGATAAAGATTCAATAATTTAATTTATTTATCTACAAAGGATTTGAAACTTCCAGGCATAGCGCATTTATTTTCAATAGGCATTTATTTTCTTCTGTTTATCAGAAAGCCTCTGGAGGATTTTCTAAAATTGGCCCAATTTCCCTAACATCACGATATTTCAGGGTAACATTATTGTAGAGCGCTTTTGAAGGAAGGCTCTATCTGAAATAAGGACTGCATTTGTTTTTAAAAATCTACTTAATCGATCTGGTTCTGAAGGAATACAGGTTTTGAACCTACCATTTGGTATTAATCCTAAATCTGATACCATTTGGTATTATTCCTAAATCTGAGACCATTTGGTATCAGACACCAACCTTTTGCTATTAATCCTAGATCTGAAACTTTGTGTTTCATTAAAGAAAAAAAGTAACCATTTTGTAGAAATTGTGTTGTGAAATTAAAGACTGCGATAATTATCTACAGTTCATAGAAAATTCTTTGGTGTTTATTATCTTCCATCATAAATAATAATTCTTTCGTATACTTAGAACCATATATATATATATGAAATGTATTTGTTGTTGTAGTCGTTAAATCACAAAAACAGCAGGCCGAATTAAAATATAATTTTCATTTTATTATGGGAGAGTGAGGAAATGTACGTACATCTTCGTTTAAGTTTTAAGCCAAAAGTGAACAGAAGATCCCTGCTTTTTCTCAGGTAGGGATTTAACAGACAGACACGTGATCAAAGTGAAGGGAATAAGAGCTATTTTTAGTATATTACGTAAGTGTTTTAGGGAAAATGCATGGAGGCAATAAGTCGCTGATTTTGAGAGTTGTGTGCGCGTGGAAACGATTAAAATATTCTTTTAGTAATAAATGCAAAACAGAGATTCAATATACCTCCAGCGCGGAAATGGACAAGGCGGAATTATTAAGACTTTAAAATATATATATATTAAATTTAATATTATATATATATATATATATATACTATGACCATCTATCAGTTCATATACTTAGAACCGTAGTTCAAGCCCAACAAAATAAAAAAGATTGCAATTTTAAAAAAGATTTTCTATTGACTCTGTTTTGAAAACAATAAATACCGCTCAAAAGTAAATTATTTACGCCTAGAACACCTGCTGTGATAATTGCATAACATCTAGCTAACGTTTATATAACATCTATCAATGATTGTCCAACGGTTTTTATATAACTTATCTAGACATTGTTTTGGAGAGTCTTTTGTTTGTCGACATTTATTAATATTTTTACGAAAATCGTTCGGTGTGTGTACGGTGAAAACAGTCCAACAAGCAGGATAATGGAGAACGAAGTTTTATTCTCGAATATTCCGGAGAACGCTGCACTTGCACAATTCAGCAATACTAGCAGACAGCTAATTACAAACATTAACAGTAATAGCACGAATAATACAGCTCAGCGGCTAACAGCTGACCAACTCGCAAAGCGAACAAGTCTCCAAAGAGATCAAGAGATCTCGAAGACAGCAACAACAGGGTTTTTATACCTTTCCTTACAGGATGTGACGTCACATAGAATCATCTAGTAAATTCTCTATATCTCCGCCCTTAATAGAGATATCGAGAAAATTCAGCATTTTTGAGGTCCATCATATTATCACCAAATTTGTCGCCTATTCTCCAAAATGGTCGCCAAGGTCGGGGTCTTTGGCCTCCATTCCCCGATAGGTAGTAAGAACCTTTGTAAATGTCTCTTTCCAACCATAAGACTAACATTATGGGAAAGCGACATTACATATTCTTAACAATATATTTGCCATTCAAAGAGCTTTTAAAGTGCATATGAAAAAATATGCTGCGATTTCATTCAAATTTTGATGCAAACATTGTGCTTCAGATTTATAAGATACTAGCTGAAAACCCCGCGTTGCTCGGGATCCATATTTTTTCATATGCCGACCTCCTGTTTTTTTTTTCCTAAAAATATTGTCACCAATTTTCCCCAACAATCGTAAATATTCTTTTAATCTTTTCTTGTTGAATTAAAACTTTCAAATATAGCCTTTTTATCATCTTATAACAGTATGATTTGAATGAAAATGCGAGAAAATTAAAAAAAGAACATTTATTTTAAACAATATATAGTTCAATACTAATACAGTTTTACAATGTACAAATATACTGTATAACATGGTTACTGAGAAGCTTCTAAATAAAATGTTGTATAAATCAGATAAAGAAAGTCAAAATCGCTCGAGAACAATTCTCACTCTAAAGAATTTCGCTGAGGAGGAATGTTCGAACAAAAAGAACACTTTTAACCTCAGTTAGTGGAATAAAAACTAATATAAATACTCTCTATTAGTATTATAAATAAATTCAAACGGAAACTCGCATCGCGTAGTAACTAAACTAACGGCATTGGATATTTGAGTGCATATTAAAAGCTACGAAGTAGAAAAGGAAGTCAAGTGCATGCTACGAAATAACAGAGGAAGTAAGATGTCTACCTTGACCAAAAAAAGCAATATTTTCTTAGATTAGCAGTGGTAAAAACACGTGAATAAAGGATTTGATGAAACAATATACTAATTTGAATTTTATTTTATAACAATAAAAAACATTGTTGCAATTTGAGTTTAAAATGAATTTTGAAACGTTAACTACAATTAGAGAAAAAAATGTACAACAATTAAATTGGTGACCTTAAAAAGATAATGTTTTGCTCTTTAAGGTGATGTAAAAATAATTTTCCTGCCATAAGTATTTCAGAAGTTATTAATGAAAAACTCTAGAAATAGCTTTATTTTCGTTATTTAATTAAATAAATAAAAATCTAATTCGATTTTTAAAATAATTTTTAAGGCGTTAGCTCCTCCGTGGGCTAATCCATCACTGTGCCAAATTTGGTCTTCGTAAGTCCAACAGTGTGGACGTGCATAAAGAACCAAAAAATGAAACCAGCGGGAGTGGTCTCCCCTAAACTTTCTCGTATACTTCTCGAAAAAGGTGCTGTTTCCCCTCCCCCCGCGTGGATAAAAAAATTCGAACCTATTGTAACCCAGGATCCAATGACTATCAGAAAATATTTAGGTAAAGAATCAAATTCAAGCAGATGCGTTCCGATTAAATGCGTACCGATTTCTACTCTTGCTTGGCTCAACGACAAAGTCACATAATCCTCCCGCGTGCACAGATTGCTACCAGTATGCATGCGCTTGGAGAAACGGATGAAAAAAAGCGCCAACCAGGAGTCAGTAAATATCGTGCACAGAAGATTGCGTCCAGTACGCATGCGCGTGGAGATAATCGGACTCGTTGGAGATGCGCTTATACAGACCGACAGACAGTCAACCTTTTGACGGATTTGGCCCAAAATTTGATGCGGACCTACAGTCATGACGATAAAACTGTGTACCAAATTTTATTCATCTAGCTATTCAAGTTTTTGAGTTATAGTGTTCGCATGACCGCGGACAGATAGACAGACAGACTTCCTGTGGACGGATTTTGTCCAAAATTTGATAGAAACCTACAAATTATGCTTCAAGACCACATACCAAATTTCATCCCCGTAGCTTTAATAGTTTTCGAGTAATCGTGTTCATAGACACACAGACATAATTCCAAAAGTGTGTTTTTCGGACTCAGGGAGGTCTAAAACGTGGAGATTCGTCAAAATCTCGAGTTCAAATTTTTTGACGATTACAATACTTTCTCTTTGTGTACTTCGTATTCGAGCAAGTAAAAACAAACAAACACCTACACACACACATACTTTCCTCTTTTATATATATGTTACCGTTAAAGTGCGAATCCGTTAATGTGCACGTTACCTAGTTAAAGTGCACAAATTCCCTTGATTACGCCCTTAAAAATAAAATATATGAAAACTTAAGTGTTGTTTTAACAAAGATCTTCTTTACTTAAATAAGTACTTAGTAGGTAGTGTGCACAATACCTAGTTAATTTGCGAGATGAAAAAATTTTTGCGCACTTTAACGATAACATATATAGACGACTTTTCGGCGCAAGAGAAGCACATGACACATTTATGGAATATCTGAAGTAATAAGCATTTGTGCAAAAGAAACACTGGTCTTTTTTTGTGTAACCAAAACATACAGTAATAGAACGACACAAAACATTAAACACTGTAAAAACGTGACTATCGACACAAATTTAATCATAGTAATATAATCCATAATATGAAAAAAAAATTCATGTGTCTGTGTGTCGGTCACAAGAACTCCTCCTAAATGGTGAACGGTAGCGACATGTAATTTGAGCTCGACATTTTGGGGCTCATTTCTAGGTCAACTGTGCTATTTTGAACTTTCAGAATTAATTAATTCTTAAGATATTTAATTAAATAACGAAAATTAAGCAATATTAAGCTTAATTATTAGACGGTTTTTTCTAGTAACTTAAATATTTATAGAACGAAAGTTATTTTTACACCATCTTCGGGCAACATCATTATCAGGAAAGTTACGACTTATTTTACGCTTATGGTCTTTAAATGTCAATTTGCATTCACTATGAATTCTTATTTTGCATCCTAACACCTTTGCGTGTGGCTGTCGACGGTTTTCCTGCGACAGCTCCTAACAAACCCTCTATCTCCTTAGGATTGCATTTCCGACCCTGCATTGCTATGCGATTCCGAGTCGTCTATGTGTGCCCCGCCCCTCCTCGAAGTTTGTTCCTCCAGTTTTGAATCACCCTGTATGCAAGAATAAAATTAGCTTGAAATGCAGGCTCATTTCAGATGTTTCCGATTAGGATCTGATCACGTACTTAGTGATGGGTTTTTATTACAAAAAAACCTTACAGCACATGCGCGATCTTCGTGTATCTACTGTGCTATCTATAACTAAATATATTTATCAAAGTAAACAGTATTACTTATGATTTTCAATTGACTTTAGTGATGGTTAATTTTCATGGTAAATGACTTGGTTGTCATTTACCATCTATTGTAATAGTTAATGCCAGATGTAATTGATATCTCTTTATTGCATGTGCTTTATGTCAGTAGCTTTGGCGTAAGTGATGATGCTTCGGGTGGAAGGTAGGGTTTTCTGTCTTTTCTTTCTTCTGCTTTTTGTTTTAAAGGCCTTTTGAAGTATTTCGAAAAGGAAAGTGTTTTCCTTTTCTTTCAAACTTGGGATAAATCAGGTCACAGAGGAACACTGTATTTGACTTTCTTTAAGTCGGTTTCTCTACGGCAAATTATCCTAATTCTGAATTTTTAGAATCCCAGCAGGGAGTGACCTTTGAGAAAGTTCTCTGCCGGATTCTTCTTCTTTGTATTATTATGTGTTTTCTTTATCTATTACCGTTTTTGTTTTTTATTAGTTAATTTGTATTATTGTGTATGTTTTATGCATTTTGTTATTCTTGTTCTTTTTGTTTTAGCTATTTTTTCGATTCTAGTATGATTTGTGCAAGATCATTCTGAGATAGTATTATCTTTATTTTAATGTTTGTTTATATTTACATTCACGTTTCTCTGAGCTCAAAACGTTCAGTCAGAGTAATAAGAAGGAAACCAAGTTTTAAAAGGACGGTAAAAAATAACTATTATAACCTGAATGAATGCGAAGGGCCCGAACAAATTTCTGAAGTGAGCTCAGTATTTCTGGAACAGAAAACAACTTCAAGGATATTTTCTTCCAAAACTAGCTTTTTCCAGAAGTAGAAAAATTTATAGTTGATTTATTTCGGCAACTTTAATCCAATAAAGCTGAATTCTGGAAATAAGATTTCATCTATTTAGAACGACTGAACTATTTTTACGCTAGAATCTACTAAAATTTAAGAATTGCTATTTCGAATCTAGTATTAAATCATCATTCTATGAGTTTGACTGATCAAATATTTTAAACATACTAGAATGCAAAATGTTTTAAGTAGAATTTAAATAAATGTAAAAATATCTTCAAAAATAATAAATCATAAATAAATGAATTAAACCGGAAAGTGAATTTTTCTTCTTTCCACAAATATTTGAAGATTCAAAATGACTAATTTTGAATAACCAAACCTAGTTAAATATTGGTTGATAAATAATCTCCATAACTATTAGTTTCTTTCGTGTTTTAAAACTGATAATAATCGGCTTCATTTGACGATTCTAAATGACTAATATTAAATAACCAAACCTAGTTAAAAATTGGTTGATAAATAATCTCCATAACTTCTAGTTTCTTTTGTGTTTTAAAACTAAAAATAATCGGCTTTATTTGAAGATTCCAAATGACTAATTGTGAATAACCAAACCTAGTTAAATATTGGTTGATAAGAAATCTTCGTAACTCTTAGTTTCTTTCGTGTTTTAAAACTAATAATAATCGGCTTCATTTGACGATTCCAAATTACTAATTTTAAATAACTAAACCTAGTTAAATATTGGTTGATAAATAATCTCCATAACTTTTAGTTTCTTTTGTGTTTTAAAACTAATAATAATAGGCTTCATTTGACGATTCTAAATGACTAATTGTGAATAACCAAACCTAGTTAAATATTGATTAATAAATTATCTCCATAACTTCTAGTTTCTTTTGTGTTTTAAAACTAATAATAATCGGATTTGCAACACTTGCAACAGAATAAATTCACAATAACTTTATTTAATACTTTATAACTAAAAGGAAAGACATCAAATGAGTATAAAAGATATTTTTCTAAGCATTATTTGGATAAATAGAAAAAAATTCTAAGAAAACAAAATTCCGGATCTAAATTTGCAAAAAACAGAGACTATCAAAATCTGTTTTATTTCCTTGCAAATGCAACTCTTAGAAATAAATGATTGGACGAATTTATTTGTTAAAAGTAAAAACTTCTGCAACAGAAAATTTTAAACAAATGCTGAAATTTTTCTGAAAGTCATAAATATGTATAAAACTAAATGTTGCTGCCAAACAGTCATTTTTAGTATACAAAATACAGTTTAAATGAGGATATTTTTATTTGAGATGTTAAACAACATGTGGAAAATAAGTGCAAATGAATACAGAAAACCATAAAATTTCTTAGAATTGAGGATATTTTCTAAACATCATGCGAAATTCAGTGCTTCTGTTAGAATTTATTCTCAAAATTTACTTTAGTCTGAATATTCTTCACAAAATCATGTGATGTGAAGGGCCTTGAAAAAATTCGATCGAAAGATCTTTTAAAAGTCTGTCTCCACGTCTGGAATTAACTTTAGATTTCTGGAGCAAGAGCGAGAAAAATAAGCAATTTAAAATTCTATTGACGATATTCTCGTTATACCTAAGAATATATAAGAATTTCGTTTATTTCTTTTTCAATAAATGCTTTTTATTTACTGATCAAACATCCGTGCTTTAACCCTCCCATACCGAGCGAGGCCGTCCGGGCAGTCTAAAAGGTTCCACTTATCAAGGACGAAGGCCGGTATGAGGCGGTTGGGTTCTTTTGAGGTGAGGTGAGGTTCTGAGATCGCTTCGGAGATAAGCGCGGTAGGGGGTCCAATTATCCTTGCCAACCACAGGCAGTTTCCGAGAGCCTTAAGGGAAGGTTATAGAAGGGGTGGGGTAAATGGCCACCCATGTTGGGAGAGTCCAATTCATGTCGCATCCTCCCAAAAAGTTCCGGTTTTAATGAGGCCAGAGGAAAAAAGTCGCCTCGGAATTAAAGAGTTAATCAACCGTACACTGTAAAAAAAATCCCTTAAAATTGACGGGATTTTTACGGGGAACTGGCAGCTGGGTTGGTTGTGCAAAACCGTAAAAGTTACGAAGTAAATCCGTAGTCACAACGGTTTTTTACCATACAGGAACAAGTTTTTCCCGTAAAAGTTAATCCGTAGTCACAACGGCTTTTTACCGCATGAAATCAAGTTTTCTCCGTAAAAATTAAGTCATCGAAGTAAGTGACGTCATCGACTGAGTTGAGTTGTTTTTCTCCTTCTGTTCGAGTTGAAATGTGCTGATGTGTATTATCAATTAGGAATATTAATTCATCAAGGCTTAATTATTAATTTCAATTAGTTTAATTAATATAATTCTTAATTGAACTTACTTGGACGATTTCGATGCAAGATAGTGACAAAACTTCTAACTCCTCCGAGCCGGGGATCGAAACCGCGTTTATAGAAATAAAAGGCAGTCGCTCTAACCACTAGACCACCGGAGACTTCATAAAGTGAAGTAAAAATAATCTATTTGAGTTTTAAAGTCACTATAGCTCTAGTGGCGCCACCTAGTGGTGTAAAAATCAACTACTGCCAGAACACGTGTTTTAAGGTTAGCTTTCATGAGTGACAACAGGTTACTGCAACATGTGTAAACAATAGCGGAGATGGAAACCTATTAAAAACATGAAATGAATGCAATAAAATTACATTTAAGAATAGTTATCATACGGAAAGCAATACCGTATGACGAAAAATAGAATTTGAACTGACGGTTTTAAACCGTTTATGGCTGGAGCGGAAAACGGTGAAAAACCGTTTTATCAACAAAACAGCTTTAAACCGTCAAATATACGGAAAAAGTCCGGGAAAAAAACGGATATTTTTTACAGTGTAGAAGCTAGAAACCTGCAAAATAATTGTTACTGTTTATCATAACGACTCAAAATTAATGAAGTTTAAATTGACCACATCTCGAAAATAGAGTTTTGAATTTAGTGACTTTTGCCTGAACAGAGACAAAATTTCAGTAAAATCCTCCAAAACTTTTCTTCCAGAACAATTTATTGCAAATGGGAAGAAGTAAAGAAAAAGGATTTGTCAATTTTTTGCATGCATTGATTGCGTAAAAATTCCATACCTACAAGATATCGCTGTATTTAACCTTCTATTCAATAAAACTGTCCATAAATGTTTTTTTTGTAGAGTGTTTTTAAAACTGATTAAAATTAAAAGGAAGACTTTAAAATCTATTTTTTTTTGTAGAATGTAGAAATATATTTAATTATAAATCCCGAACAGGAAATGAAGTAGGAATAAATATAATACAAAATATAGAATTCTTAAGATATTTGTAGACCTTTGGAGCACATTCTTTTTATTGTGCAAAATATTTATGAAACATATTTGTTTGAGAAGCGAAACCATATAAAGAAAATAGGTGCATATCCAAATAATTTCATAAAATATGAAGCGAATCAGCATTTTGTATTATATATACAATTAGCATTAGCATATAGAGGAACTGGTGTAAAAACGGACACTGGTGTAAATATGGGCACCCCTCCCCAAGTGGCTATGGAAGGTACTAAAGACTGGCCTCCAGGACTGTAGATGGTGCTGCAAGTTGATATAAGATAGCAGACAACAGTTGGAACCATTCTTTCAAGTAATATGGATGCAGCGTGAGTTATTGAGCGAATTAGTGTTTGTTCTGGACTGCAAACTTTTGACAGGTATGTGAAATCGTTTCCTTTTCATGTTCTTATGGTTAGTTTAAAATAATTTTACAGTGATAACCGGAAAGCAGAGATCCTAAGCTACTTTTAGAAGCACGCCTTTAGTCACACACGCTTTTTGGTTACATGTGATAGTGGCCATCTTTCTTAGGTTTGGTTGGTGCATATATGGGCACCCTTTCAATGTCAATTGATGAGGCTGCTCCGGGAACTTCAAATATAGTTTCTCCGTTCGACATATCTCCGGTCCCCAACATTAAGAAGAGAACCACTACTCGTGGACGCAAAGCAACAAGGTCCAGCCTCATCACTGGATCACCATACAAGGACCAGTTGACCAAGTCTCTTGAGAAAAGTGCTCCCAAGAACACGTCCTTGAGTGTTCCCTGGGTAAGAGACCGGCCAGGGGGCAGGGGTGGAAAGACCAAGGGCCTTCAAAAAAGGAAAATTCGACCAAGAAACGATACGATTCATCATCGGACTCATCAGACTACCATGATCCTCCCCTTGTGGACAGCGATGATGATATCAACGATGGGGATAAACCAGATTCAAGGGAGGCAACTTGCATCTTTTGTGATGGAAAGTTCTCTGAAGACACTCGCGGGGAAGTGTGGGTTAAATGTGTTATGTGCCAAATGTGGGCACACTTAGATTGTGCCGGGGCTGAAACAGCCAATTATGTTTGCGATTTCTGTAAATAATTTTTTCTGGAATAAATAAATTCTCTACTATTTTGTATTGTTTTATCCTGTTTTAAAACATTTCAAACTATTTTTTGTGACTCTTTTGGAGCGGCCCATATATGCACCCCATTTTTTCTGGTGCTTTTTTAAAAGCTTTTTGTAAATCTTCGTTTTCGAATTGAAATAATTGTTATTAATCATTGTTTTGCCTCCTCTCGTTTAGTAAACTTGTAATAGTTGTTAATGAAGGTCAAAAATCCAGAATCTTTCAAAATGAAAGTAACTTTAAGTCAAAAACAAAAGAGGGTGCTCATATTTACACCTTTTCCTCTAATAAAAGCTAACATATTCTAATAGCTAAACTATGCTATTAGCATTAGCATATTTTAGCAATTAGCCAAAATATATGCTATTATCATTATCATAGCAGCGACACGAGTTAGCATTTTGTGTCACTGTTGAAACATTTTAAGTTAGAGTTTCTTTCAGTTTCAGATCCTTAAAGGGGTTGAATTTTATGAATTTTATATTGTGAAAGTAAGAATGGCCCCGCTGAGGGTTCCTTAACATTTTTAAAATTCTTTAAAATGTGATTGTAGCAAAATTAAGAAAATAAAAAAAAACTTTTAAATTTATGAAATTAACCCTCTAAGCGTTCAGATATTTTCTTCTAATATCTTTAACATCTTAAAAATAAACTTTAAAAGTGAATAATTGAATCTTTATTACATTTTATTAAGTCTGATATCTTACAAATATTTTATTCATAGTAGTTTAAGAAATTATGCACACAAATATGAGTCATCTGCTTTTGAATTGAACATGAAAAACGGAAAAATATGGCTCAAACGATTAGATCAGAGGTTTCCAACCTGTGGTGCACGAAGGTTCATTTGGGGGTACGCGAAATCAAAGATGTTCATGGCGGAAACAAGAAAACATAAGGGATTAAAAAAGTTACAGAATTTTATTTCTCCAAGTGAATACTTGCTATTTAATAACTATACCACTTGAAGAGTTAATTATAACGAAGTGTAATGCTGACGTGGAGACGTCTCTCCGCTAGTTACAGTGATAGTCAGTCGAATTTTCTTGTGTGACACAATACCGTCAGATTTGCATCGCTAATAACTACGAGACTAATAATGCGAAAAGAATGGTTGACCCTACAACGGATAGATCATATCTGTAAGTGTTTGTAGCATAGCATTTTCTTTGCCTGTGACGTCATCATACCAGTGTAGGCGCATGCGCGTGATTGTTATAAAAGTTTTATGTAAGCGCGTTTAGCTAGGAGGTTGATTCTGGTGTCATTTTGTTTCGCCTCCGATGACGTCATCCACCGGATTCTTACGCCTATTCGTTGTTTTTTAATTATTTTTGTATTTTTAACTCTTTTATAATTAAAACTTCCCTTAATTCGTATTTATATCTTTGTTCCAAAATGATCATTTATAAATCAGTCCTATCATAGGCATATATCAAGAAAATCTCTTCATACGTCGATATTTTTCTGCAGAAGGTGAAGAGGGCGCAAACGGAGGATTTTTCTCAATTTTTGCACACGACAGGAATCTATTTTCGTATGCCGCCATCAATAACGCCTGCAATCAGATTTTTCCATTCCGTCTCTTTCTTCTTTCTTTTGCAGCAGATATTTCGAGATCTGCTTCCCCCACATCCCCTTTCTAAGTTTCTTCCACGGAATGAAGACTTATTTGTCTGCTTGTACCCATTTTCCTCTTCCTAAAGGCTTAGGACTTACTGGATTTCAGAAAATGGATGCTTCGGATACGTTCGTAATACTCGTATACAAACATTTTCCGAGGCATAAATAACTATTTTAGAGGAGTTATTCAGTTTTTATTTATTACTTCCATTGAAAATGTAGTTAATGTAGTTTTATATTGTTAAGGAAATGTTCCAAATCTGTTTATACAATCACAAAAAATTTCAGAAATCGTTTTCATGTGGTTAAAGAGAATGAAAATGGTGTCCATAGATGCAGTTTTTCATAAACTAAATAGGAGAGAGCGGGGTAAAACGGGATACATTGATTTTGGTGTTATAAATTCTTCTTTCTAGTGGACAAATACCAATTAATTCTCATTAGGGTAGAAAAAAATAATTGTCATAGTTTAAAGTTTGTTGTTGTTAAATTCACTTTGTCTGTGAAGGTTAATTTGTTTTATGACAACAGTACAGGCTATGTCTACTGCATGATGAACATAGTCTGCTAGTTGAAACAATATAGGGGAGAGTGGGGTAAAACGGGATAGTGGGGTAAAACGGAATAGTGGGGTAAAACGGGATACTTTAATTTTGGCGTTATTAATTCTTCTTTCTAGTAGATAAATACTAAATTATTCTCCACTAGGGAAGAAAAAAGAATGGTCATAGTTTCCATTTTGTTATTGTTAAATTCACTGCGTCTGTGAAGGTTTATTTGTTTTATGATGCCACTTCTCCAATGTTCGTATGATTTTAAACTATCCTTACAAAAAATCATTACACTTTTAAAAACCATTTTCAGTTCAGCTTATTATACGCTTACTAAGGAATTATACCCTAAAAAGAATAAGGATTTACTCCAATAATTGCGCTTTTCTATTTCGTTTCTTATGACCTCTGCACTCGGGGTAAAAGCGGATACTTCTTGTGGGGTAAAACAGGATACTAGGGGAAGCTACGGATACCCGACCGAAGAGGATTTTCTTAGGTTGTGAGATAGTTGGGAGTTTGTGAGGGTCATTTCTATTTGACCTTTGCGTCAAATGATCTGATGGAAAGCATTTCCAACTGTTAGAAGAATAGAAAAGAGAAAACGAAAAAAAAGTACTATTAAAGAAGAGAAAATTGTTTTGTGGTGAGGCGAAAAACATAAAATGAAGACTTCAAAACAAAACAATCGAAAAGAGAAGAGTATGAAGACCTAATACTGCAAAGCCATCTACAGTGGAGCGGAGAATAGAGACAACTATGTTATGAGAATTATTACTATTCATACTTACTTATTACTGTTCTTAAACTAATTGTCTTTATTCTTAAATTGTCAACTACAGTAACTATTGTTAAATCTTGAAACATTGTCTTTAATCTTAAATTGTCAACTATTGTAATTATTGTTAAATTTTTTAAAAAAATCTACTCTTTTCTTAAATTGTCAACTATTATAACTATTGTAAAATCTTAGGAAATTGTTTTATTCTTAAATTGTCACATGAAATAAAAAATATGCTACTTTTCCACTGAAAATCTAGTTTTCCCTAATTTCCATAGAGTTAACATGTGCCTCCCGCTTTACTCTACTAGTGGGGTAAAACGGGATACTTTGACTTTTTCTACAAACAAATCATTAGTAAAAAAAGTAGTAAAACTGCGACTTTTCCTGAAAGATATATTAAACTCTGATAAATAAGGGATATTTTAGTAAAATTTGACAAGCTTTATGTCGAATAGTTTAGCTCCAACATGCCTTCAAACCTTATGTATCCCGTTTTACCCCCCTCCCCTATATGTATGGTTAACATTAATCTCAAATGATTATCGTCATAAAAAAATTTGATTAAACTATTAAAATATTGCCAATTCATATAATTGTGGTTATAACAAGTAAAATGCCGATTATTTCACTAAAATTTTAGTTGAGTTTCTGAAACTCTCAGTTTATCATCGCTTTTTTATAAAAGAGACGAAATTTTAGTTAAGTTTCTGAAACTCTCTGTTTATCATCGCTTTTTTTATAAAAGAGACAAAATATTAGTTAAGTTTCTGAACCTCTCTGTTTATCATCGCTTTTTGTATAAAAGAGACGAAATATTTTGCAGAAATCTTGTGCTGATCTTGTTTTTGTATTGATTGAATAATAGATTGATTTCTTATTTTAACTCTCCGTTTTGAAGCTAAATAATCATTGACCAATAACTTGGCGGATCTTAACCCTGTTCAGATGACCACACAAACTACTGGGAAAGTGCCTTCTCTGCAAGCATACATGCCATACTAACAAGAAAATACTTGATGCTGACGTCATACTCATCGTGTACTAGACCCATCCCCATCCCTAGTCTTTAATTCGGGTCTTGAAGTCACTATTGATTCCGAAACCGAGACACTGGAATTGACTTCCAGTGAAACGTTAAACGTCTGGAGATATTAAATGATTCATATAGATCAGAGGTTCCCAACCTGTGGTACGAGTACCCCTGGGGGTACGTGAAGGACCAGTTGGGGGTACACGAACTCAAACTCGTCAATGGCGGACACAAGAAATGAAAGGGATTAAAAATGTTACAGAATTTTGTTCCCCCAATTTCATGTAAAAAGTAAATATGGAAGTTGTGCAGATCCTAAACCTAACTCAAAATAAGTGAAAAAGAAAGCAAAAGGAAGTTGTTTAGATATCCTTATAAGTTAATGCGACATTATTACAATACTGATTTCACCTGTTTTGACGTTGAACTAATTCTATTGTAAAAGTGGAATAAAATGTAGAATCAAAAATAAGTCCTGCAAATGTCATATTATATTCCAGTTATTTGACTCTTAAGCTTACCTAGGCTCTTAACATTATTGATACAAATTTCTTTGCGTAGACAGATGGTTGAAGAGGAGGAAATGTCAGTAGGGGGTACGCGAAAATGAGAAGACTAATAAAGGGGTACACGAGGGAAAAAAGTTTGGGAAGCCCTGATATAGAACAATACATAAACTCTGAGATTTCAATAAAATTCACTTTGCAGAGGGACGAGACTCATGTTTATATGGAATGCCGCTGTTGAAGAATTAATTGAATTTCAAGAACCATTTTTATTAGATGGCTAAGTTCTACGACACAGTACATTAAAAGGTACAAGACGCAAAACAGAGATCAACAACACAAGAGAAGTACACAGAAGAAGAAGAGAAAAAGGCATCATGGGAAAAACCCGGATGGCTCTAGTAGCGCCACCTACCATAAAAAGGAGAAGGCAGTGAATTGTAACCGCTACAACTTTATGATTTTTCTTTTAAGGGCACACATTACCCAAAAAATGGCCAAAATAACAATTTTCATTTTATTCGCTTATTTCGTTGCTCTTATCGTTCTACTTATTGTGTCAAAATTTCAAATTTGTTCCTTTAATATTTCTTAAGTTATTTAGATTTTTATTAACAATGAATAATGAAAAACATGCGCTGATGACAACTTTAAATGGCTTTTTCTCCTTGTCGAAGTTTTCTGCACTTTTATATTTTCAAAATGCTGAGGCTTTTTTCCTTCTTAAGATAGATAATTCAAATTTTTTGTACACATTTATTGTTATGTATATGATAAAATTGTGAATTCAAAAAGCATTCGGTTGTTTAGTCTTTTTTATATACAGGATACAAAATGAGGTACTGCTAAATTTCCTCGATTCTCACCATGTAATTTAGTAAAATATCTATATTTAAGCGAATGTTAGATACACCTTAAAATCGATGGATAATTTTGTGTAATATATTTCAGTGAATCTACAAATAAAATTTGAAGCAAAAATATTCACATTTGAAAAAGTAATTTTAAAAAATTGAATTTTTCTTTAAAAAAAATTAAATTTCAACTAAACAAGCATATGAAAATGGATTTTTCTCCTCAAGATCGCTTTATATGATTGTTAAGTCTCAATACTAGCAAACCGTTTTCAATAATACTTCAAAGAACAAAAAATGTTGAGAAGGTAATGTGTCCCCTTAAAAGAACAAAAAATGTTGAGAAGGTAATGTGTCCCCTTAAAAGAACAAAAAATGTTGAGAAGATAATGTGTCCCCTTAATCTCACTCATTAAAAGGAGGTGACGTTGAAGCAGCTTCAAATATACTTCTAATTGTGGAAAAATTGAAATTGATGTGGTTTTGGAATACAAAAACTATTCAACAAATCTCAAAAAATTTCCTTTAAAATGATCATTTTCGGGCATTCTTAGCGTAGGTAGATATTGTAAGAAACTATCTTCTTTCGTCGATGCTTTGTTGCAGAAGGTGAAGAGGGTGCAAAAGAAGGATTTTTCTCCATTTTCGAGCACAACGGGAATCTATTTTCGCGAGCTACCATCAATAACGTCTGCAATCAGATTTTTCCATTCCGTCTCATCTTCATTCTCTCGCAGTAGATATTTCGAACTCCTCCCTCCCGTCCCCTTTTCCTCAGTAGAATGGAGACTTATTTGCCTGCTTGTACCTATTTCTCTCCTATTGAACGCTTACGGTTTTCTGACTTTCAGAAAACGGATGTTTTGGACACGTTTGTAACATTTGAGAACGAGTTGTTTATGGGACGTTTCTAGTTTTAAATTCTTTTGAGAGATTTTTCCGAGTTTATTTGCGGCAAGGGTATTGCGACTCCATTTGGAAAATTCGGAAACTACCTTTGGAGTAAAAAACTTGCGTGATATCGAATCATTTTTTTCAATACTTTCTGGTCCTGCACTTCGTATATGAGGAAATAATCAGAGGGAGTGATCTCCCCTAAACTTTCTCGTATACTTCTCCAAAAAGGTGTTGTTCCCCCCGTGTGGATAAAAAAATTCGAACCTACTGTAACCCAGAATCCAATGACTATCAGAAGGTTTTTCATTGTAGATTATAGTGTTTGTAAAATATTTAGGTAAATAATCAAATTCAAAGAGATGCGCACCGATTGTATCTAGCACCACTTCCACTCTTGCCGCTTCAAGGACAAAGTGACGTAATCCTTCCACGTGCTCAGAGATTGCTACCAGTACTCATGCGTATGGAGAATCGTATTAGAAAATTTAATTATGCAACTTGAACGCCTTTTGTTTAACCGATTGAAACGAAATTCGGGCACAGATCTATAATTAATGTTAGTAACCGTCATGCCAATTTTTATTTATCTAACTCAAAGGGTTTAGGACATATAATTTTTACAATTATGCGAATATACAGTTCAACAGACAATCAACCCTTCAGCGGATTTGGTCCACAATTTGATACAAACCTACATTTATGATGATAAAAATGTGTACCAAATTTTATCTACCTCGATATTCAAGTTTGTGAGTTATCGCGTTCACATTAACACGGACATACAGACACACTTCCCGTGGACCGATTTTGTCCAAAATTTGATAGAAAAAATTATGTGTAAAGACCACATACCAAATTTCATCCCCGTAGCTCTAATAGTTTTCGAGTTATCGCGTTCACAGACAGACATAATTCTAAAATTGTGTTTTTCGGACACAGGGAGATCTAAAACTTGGAGATCCGTCAAAATCTCGAGTTCTAATTTTTTGACGATTGCACTGCTTTCTCTTTGTATACATCGTATACGAGAAAGTAAAACTGTTACAAGAGGCTGGAATCATAAACGTTTTCAAGGCATGACTCCAATGAAATGTTGTGCCTTTGGAATTATTAAAAAAGAAAAGAATGAGGAATCTGTTAAGACATCTGCGAGTCATTTGTATTTCACCACCCGGCTCGCTATAGAAGAATCATATTGGCTGTACTGTATTTATCATAATATATTGTGCTAAGGAGGAAAGAAATATTAAAATATTTTAGTATGGATTGAATATCTATAAAAGACAAAACAAGAATAATAGAAGCAATTTATTTGGTGTGCGCAAGTGCTGCATCATCCAAGAAAAATTGCGAAAGATATAAATACGAAATAAGGGAAAAGTTAATTGTGAAAGAGTTAAAAATACAAAAAATACAAAAATAATGACAAGCAAAGACTAGGAATAAGAATCTGGTGGATGACGCCATCAGATGCCTTCATCCATGCAGATTCAGAACCAGAATAGGTTTTTTGTAAAGAAAAAATTCTTTCAAATTTGTTCCGGAATGGGTTCAGGCCTTAGAGGAAAATTCAAACTAAATTTTGACCTTAAAGTCTTTTTCATCTACAGAAAACCTATTCTGGTTTTGAATCTGCATGGATGAAGGCCTGTGATGACGTCATCCCCCAGATTCTTATTCCTCCTCGTTGTTTGTTATTATTCTTGTATTTTTTATATTTTTAACTCTTTCACAATTAAATCTTCCTTTATTTCGTATTTATATCTCAGTATATTGGAGCTAAGTTTGGACTTAAAATAAAAGATCTCATTTTGCTTCAAATTGTGTCACTTGATTATTTTTTTAAAAACTGCTGCAATATGTAAAATTCCTATATCACATTTGTTTCAGAAAATAAATAAATAAAATTACTATTAATTCATTTGTGAATGAGTTACTCATTCAAACTTCTGCGCTTTATTTTGACATATTTAACATCAGTGGTTAAATATTGGAAACACCAGATGCACGATGTTTAATAATCAAAAAAATACAAAGCACTTTCAACGGTACTGCAGGCAACAACACCCTTTATATAAACACCCTTTAAGGAATTATCTACACTACTTTAATCCAAATTGGAAAGAAAAATCTTAATGAAAGTTAACATTTACTTACAAAGTATCTTGAAAGAGAAAAAGGTTTTTGATATTAATTAATAAAGAGGGCAAAACGCGAAAATATTGGCAGGGCATGTCAAATAAGCGTGATTATTTATGACATGTACATAACATTGATTAAACTAGATTAACCATGAACTTCGACGATATCAATATTCTCTGCTGTCTAAGCGCATGTTTAATCTCGGTAGGATGTAGATGTTGACAGGCCACAATTTGTCTTCCTAGCACAGCAGGCCATAGAGATTTCGACAGATTTAAAGTCTGGTCACTATATTTATTCACTGCATGATTTCCAGGCACATTTAGGGAGCTAGAGTTTGATCAACACTTCACTGTTATTAAGAGTAAAACAAGGCAAAGTAGATAATTTAATTATGTAGTTCTTGTATAATATGGCACTCATATAGCAAGTATAAAACCATAGAGAATTAAGGAAAAAACCTAGAACAGTAAGACATGGAGTGCAATAAGAGATTTTAAGAGAAGAAAGTATCTAAGTTCTCTGAATAGTACATATATTTTATACACGGTTCCCACTTATATCCGTTACACCCCCTTAACTTCTGAACGGTGACAGCTTAGGCCATGAAGTTGGTGTCTAGGCATAGTAAAAAAGCTATGCGCTACTCGATGACACAACTTACAACGCCATCTATAGGCAATTTTTGGAATGAGCGGTCCTATCTCGTAAACGGTGAAAGATAAGAGAAAAAAGTCAATTAGAAAGTTGTAGAGCACTCTCGATTTAGTACGAAAAGACACCTTGCGCACATTAGTACTCGAAACAGAACGCGTAAAATGCACTTTTGTTTGCTCTCGATTTCCAAAACTGTGACGTCTCGAAAGGGGTTTTAAAATGAAAAAGCAATTAGTAATCACAATATACCTTTAGTTTCTGTGTTCAAAGTGCTCTCCGTCATCTACAATATATATTTAAGCCCTTATTTGAATTTAACTCTGCACACGTTTCAGCAAGTAGTTGGTGCGCTAGCACAAGCAACAGCAATACGTCATCGAAAGTCCTGCAGTGTTAGCGGAAAGGTCCATACACCTGCTGATTGAGTTATTTCTACAGGAAAAGTTTAAATGAGGCCATTTTCGGACGAAAAATAACATTTTCTCCTTTTGTTCATGTCTTGTGTCATCACAATTTCGGAAAATGCGAACAAACAAATGTGCATTTTAAGCGTTCTGTTTTTCGTATTATTGTGTACAAGGTATCTTTTCGTACTAAATAGAGAGTGCTCTACAACTTTCTAATTGACTTTTGTCGCGTATCTTTCCCAGTTTACGAGATAGGACCACTAATTCCAAAATTTGCCGATAGATGGCACAATAAGGTATCTTATCGAGTATCGCATAGCCTTTTCACGACACCTAGACATCAACTTTATGGCCTAAGCTGTCACCGTTTAGAAGTTAAGGGGGCGTAACGGATATAAATGGGAACCCTGTATACTCTGAAGAGCTAATAATCTTGGGATATCTCCTAATGTCTTGTGAGAACTCCTTTTGTCCTGCGAAGTGCAGCTACTCGATGTGGCATTGATTCAACAAGTTGCGGGAAGTACAATCGTTGGATCTCTCATTTACAGTAAAGATTTGGGGACTGGCCAGAAAGTGATGAAGAACAAAATGACTTGAGATCACTCCGTTCCACAGAAAGCTGATAATGATTTGCAACTTTCATCAATGTATTTTCTCCTGTGCATAATATACAGGGTCTCCACACTTATCATAAATAATAGATAATCTCTAAACTGTTAGGGATAGACATATAGTTCCAATTGAAAAAATGCTTTAAATGAAGGGAAGAATTATAATATATGTGTTTTGAGTGAATAAATATGTTCCTGAAAAGGTGTACGAATTCTAACTTTTTATACGGTCCCCCTGTCCTATCAGTCATATTTAGTAAAATTGTTTTTGACACTCTAATATATTAAACAAAAAAAGTCCTCTTCTGCGACTAAAACTGACCGAGTTATGAAGCTTTGAATATCGCTGACTTAGACCACTCTACACCATTTCAATAGCCGCCTTGAAGACGATCCACCAATCAATGTACAGCACTTGCTCGACGAGGCCGCTGATTCGTTAAAAATCATGAAATTCGAAACTCCGAAACTCGCTCAGTTTTAGTCGGCGAAGAGTGGGACTTTTTTTGTTTAAAATGTTGGAGTGTCAAAAAAAAAAAAAAAAATTACTAAATATGACTGATAAGACCGGGGGACCGTATAACATAGTTAGACCGTATACCATAGTTAGAATTCGTATTTTTTTCAGAAATATATTTATTGGCTCAAAAAACATTCCTTCATTTAAAGCATTTTTCCAATTGGAACTATATGTCTATCTCTAACGGTTTAGAAATCAGCTATTTATCACGATAAGTGTGTACACCCTGTATACATATATTTTGGTAAAAATAGCATGCATATTCGGGAAGATATAAACGTTTTCTTTAAAAATCCCAAATTTTTCAGTATGTTTCTTGCTTATAACATTCAGAGTCTTCAACGAAACTTACAGATTACGTGATAATAAGTTAGCGAAGCAATGTTTTAAAATTTGAAATTAATCTATATATATATAAAAGGGAAATGCCATGATTCACTGACTCACTCACTCATCACGAAATCTGCCAAACCACGAGGCATAGAAACTTGAAATTTGGCAGACGGTTGCTTCTTGGGCAGTAGGTGCTCACTAAGAAAGGATTTTCCGAAATTCTTATTAGAATTTAAATTAATTAAAAATTACCTTAAATGGTAACGCTTTTCCGGAATAACTTCGGAGCCTATTATCGCACAAAAACCATTTTTACATCATCTTAAGGATTAAACAATTAGCTTTTCAATGACACCGATCTTATTTCCATGCGACATTTTGTTCAATTTGAGTTAATGTTTCAAAATGTTTTAAAACATGAATTGTAACAATGTTTTCATCGTTGTAAATAAAATTCAAACCATCTCATTATTTCAGCAAATCTTTTATTCACGTGCTTTTGCAATTGTTACGGTTGTGTGAGTATAAATTGTTTTCTGGGGAAATTACCTCCAAATTCGTATTTTCACTTTAGTATTCATTGCATTACTGAAATATTTTATCGCACCTGCTTCAAAGTTATATTTTTATAAAGCGTTTTAGCAGATATTCGATTTCAGGTTTGTTTGAGTTTTTGTGTGTGAGGTAGACTGAAATGATTTTCATCTTTTCTTCAAGCAATTATTCTCACAGTTTCCTGCCATTTTAAAATTGTGAGGCATGAAAACGCTTTCAAACTTTTGTATATTGTAATTTTTCCGCAATGACTTCGGAGCATATTGTCGCTTAAAAATCATTTTAACATCATCTTAAAGTTAAAAAATACCTTTTTCAATGCCACCAATTTTATTTCAATGCGACGTTCTGTTTAATTTTTATTAAATTTTGAAAATGTTTCCAAATACAATTTTCAGTGACAAAACGGGAAACTATTTGCATGAAAGAAATATTCAAAAATATACATAATTATTCAGTATAGCTTCGTTTATGAAGGTTGTTTTGTTCAAGCGTTGGTTCTAATGAGAAAAAAATGAAAAGTTTAATTTTTAATAAAATAAATACGATTCTCACAATCAATAGCCAGTATTAGTTTTAATAAGAAACCAAAACTGATAAATCGCAATTTCAAACAATATTTCGAATTTTTCATAATCATAGCATCTTTACGAAATATTGGAATAATATCATGGGCAGACGAATAACATATGAAACTAAACGACTAAAACACATAATCCTAAGCAGAACTTTGCGAACATCACATAGTTGGTCAAAATTCCCACATATAAATCACAAACAACGATCGTGTGACTAGACAGATCATAATTTTAAGCACTGATCCATTAAAATTTGCAAGTTTATGAATCTAAAACTGATGAAAGCTTACCATTTCAACGTTCAGCATTTCATTTACTGATAACATGGAAAGTTTAACAATTTCGGAAAAGTACTATCCATTCAAGTTTTATATACGATTGGCTCCTTCTCGATCAATATAATTTCTCTCATTGTAGTCATATTCGAAATTTATGGTAGCTCAACTATTTTGAGGAGAATTCAGCGTTAATGAAATTCTACTGGAAATTAATTAAAGGTTAGCTTTTAGGTATATCATATTGTGAATATCTAAAAATATAAAAAGACGCCTGAGCTGCTAAATTCATTACACTTTACAAGTGTTCATTTCAATATAGAAGCATTTTATTTTTGAAAGTTAAAAATATATTGTATTCTTTTCTGCTTTTTATACAAAATTTCACTACCAATCCTTTTAAATAGTCTCGATAGATGCTTGTGTGTATAAAAATGTTTAAATTCGTGATTCTCATTGATCTCCAACTTTTAGATTTGAAGCTACAGACAATACCCAGTTTTAAAAAAATAGACAAGTGCAACTTCAAATTTCAGTAGATATAAATTTATTTTTATCATTTGGACTTACTTTAAAGTTTAATTTATCGATAATTTTGATAAACTTAATTATGAATATTAAATCGAACAAATTTAAAATGAGTCCAAAATGATTTCAGCGTTTAAAGAGCAAAATAAAATCAATACTCCGTATAAACTTAGAACTGAGTTTTATTTTACCAAGTTTTACGTTAAAAATCTACTTACTAGTAGTAAGCACTTTAGCCTTTTTCAGGAGAAATACACTGGCAAATGACATCGAGATATTATTGTTACCTTTCTATTTTACCACGACACATCTTGGGCATTCTGATCTTCACGATTTTAAAGCCATAAAAATGTATTCCCCAAGACATATATTTTACATTTTTATCTCTCACCTCTAAAATGGCTATAAATAAATACTAATTTACCAGCAGAGGTTCATTTCGAGAAAAATTCAACACAGCCATTAAAGGTCACATATTTTCTCAAACCACCGTTCATTATTCTATGCACAGTGGTTTATTTCCCCACTTTTTCATATGAGTAACTCTCTAATTAAGAAACTTAACACAAAATAATTGCAAGCAGCAAATTAATAGCATCCAGAGCACTAAGAAATAAAACTTTTTGAATTCCAGGTTTGTCAGGAAATGAAGAATTATTTTAATTACAAAAACTTCTCCGTTCACAGATTACGCAGCTGTGAGATCCTTACATAAATTTTAGAACAATTTTTTAAAATGTGTAATTTGAGAGAAAAGAGCGATTCATTTTTCATCTGGATAACATATAATTATAAATTGCAAATACATCTTAATATATCTAGTGGTTAAAATGGAGGCAACACATCCTTTTAAATCCTTTTTATGCAAACCAGGAAACTTTTTTAAATTAAGAGAGAGAAGATGTGAGAAATAAATGCTAATAATTACACAAAATGCATTTAGTGTTAGCTAAAAACATCCAAAAAGACAAGGTAGTAAAAAATTAATTTTGCTTTAGAATTTTGAATGATATAAGCGATGCTGATATTATGTTTTACTGATCTTTTAGGGCTATTAAAAAATGGATCGAAATTTGTAAATATAGTTTCGGAATCGTTACATATTTTTCTCAAGAAATATCACGGATCACGTGATTTCTTTTACTATACTCGTTGTTTAATGCTTATGATTAAACTAGAAAATCACCCGTCATGGTATGTCGGTTGCAAATTGCCTCTTCATTCGAGAGATTTCCCGTCAAATTCGACGTGTTTAAATATATATATATGCGAGAGAAAAGTTTAACATTGATTGAAAACAAATAAAATAAACATATGTTTTATGACAGGAAACATTTTTTTATTTACATATTTCTTTATTCAAAAAACCTCTTGGTAAACAACATTCCGTGTGAAGTATTTTTCGTTGTTTAACAATTTTATTATAATTCAATAACAATGAATTTATCAGCTTGTCAAACGTAAGTCAAAAGTTAAAATTTGAAAGGGATTCTTTTTCAAAATTCTAATCAAAACAAAGCACTTCTCTGCTTGTCAAACGTTGCCAAAAAATATAATCAAATTATATCATCATGATTGCAATAAATAATCAGATGCATCGTGGCGTCCAAACTATATCACGTGCATGATATACCACTGACGTGATTTACTACTTTCTATTAAAAAACGGAAATTAATTTGAAATATATGATTAATATAATTTAAAATTTCTCGGGAACTTGTGATCATAGCGAGATAAATTTCATATCATTCAATAGAAAATTTTCTTTCACTATTTTAGAACTATCAAATTTGAAATTAGAACGATAATTACTCTTTTAAACTAAAATTACTGAAATTTAGGTTCTCTAGCAAT
This sequence comes from Araneus ventricosus, assembly GCA_013235015.1. Taxonomy (NCBI): domain Eukaryota; kingdom Metazoa; phylum Arthropoda; class Arachnida; order Araneae; family Araneidae; genus Araneus; species Araneus ventricosus. The sequence goes on along the minus strand of BGPR01001314.1, from coordinate 153,530 downwards.
GAAATAATGCCGTTTAACGTCTCGCAGTGCTGTGGCGCGAGTTGTATTGTTGGTGACGTTCAGAACTTTATCAAGAAACAAATCTGGGCTATTTTAATAGTAATATTTAAATCATTTATAGTCAGTTACAACAGTTTACTTTGACTTTATTTCACTACACATCAACAGAAATATTTCTTTAACGACTATTAGTTCTGTTACCAGTAAACATCACGTTAAAAATATCTTAGCATGCTCTCATCGCAATCTTGAGAGTTTAAGCCATTTTTCCTGAATGCAAATCATTTACTAAAATCTCTGTTTTTATCAGCATCCACAAAATTAAAATTAAATTTCTGCTTCTGCTTTTATCAGTATTAACAAAATAACGATTAAATTTTTGCTTTTATCAGTATTAACAAAATTACGATTAAATTTTTGCTTTTATCAGTATTAACAAAATTACAATTAAATTTCTGCTTTTATCAGTATTAACAAAATTACAATTAAATTTCTGCTTTTATCAGTATTAAAAAGATTACAATTAAATGACATTTGCTATTTACAATATTTTTGAAGGCTTTATGAAAATAGTTTCCTTCCGCTAGAATCATTGAAAAAAGCTCAACATTACATGAAACGGAAGCATTAAAACGGTCAAAATCTTGAAACGGAATCAAAAAATAAAAATCCTTACACATACGTCGTTTTTAATGACTCCAAAAAATATTCCCGCCAAATTCGGAGGAAATCGAACGACGCCATTGGTCGTAAGTGCATGATAAACAAATTTACAGACAAACAAACGAAACATCGACTGGACCTGAATCAGTCAATTCACTCCATCAACTAAGGAATTTTATTTTATACGGAAGCCATTTTGTATTAATGCGCTGTATTTGTCATATGAGTGAATAATTCCACTCCACTTACACTTTCGCGGCGCACTTTTCCTATACAAGATGTACATCATATTTGATTTTAATAAAATTTTACATCATCAAAAGTATTCTACGCCTTTCTGAGAAAGACAAATATTTACGAATTAAGTTCAATACAGAAACTGTAAAGAAGTAAAAGCGTCAAGGAAGCACATAATGCTGCCTTTGCGTCATCCAAAATTTTGTAAAGGATATTTACTTTCTTTCATAAGCGTCTAGACTATTATTTAGAGATGAAAGCACTTCATAGAATCTTAATGCATTTTTCCCCTCTTGAATATCGAAGTAATTTATTTTGTTATAATATAATTGATAAAATTTTCGCAAAAAGGATCCATTGTTATCTTTGTTAAAGGGTCTGTCGAAATTAGAAGCCCATTTTAGCTATATAATATAATGTTTATATTTACATCAAATTATCTATCATATTATATAAAATGAATATAAAATACACTTCATAAGATCTTAATGCTTTATTTCCCCCTTGAATATCGAAGTAATTTATTTTGTTATATTATAAGCGATAAAATGTTCGCAAAAACGATCTATTGTCATCTTTGTTAAATGGTGTGTCGAAATGCAAAGCCCATTTTAACTATATAATATAATGTTTATATTTGTATCAAATTGTCTATTACATTATATAAAATTAATTTAAATTATATAAAAGGAATATAAATCCAAAAATATGATCATAAACTGTTAAAAGGCAGATAATTGTATTACTACAAAGAATTCATTTCAATATTTCTTGAATTATAGAATTCAACATAATTTTGTGACGATTATCTTTGCCATAGGCATAGTAAAATGCACCAAATTGAGAAGAAAAATGAAAATTGTTTCTCTAAAAGTATTTTAAGCAAATTTATCTAGGAAATCATTAAACAAAAGCATGTATATTATAATCAATTTTGTTTTATAACGTAAGCAATTGAACCACAAAACTTCGTTGTATTATTTTAAAAACTTCTTAAGCTACTTCAGTCTTTCCCGTGAAAATTGATGCAAAATTTAAAAGGATCTAATGCATTTTATTACAACCGTAAAGATATAGAAAGTAGCTGGAAAAAAATGGTTTTGAAATGAACTACCGAAAGAAATGCGAAATTTCTTGTATACAGATGTAATTATTTTATGATAGTTTAAAGTCAAGCTTTATGGATGGATCTTTTAACAATATTCGGGCATTAATCAACGGGCAGGGAGTTTATTTTTTATGGCATAGAGGAATGGTGAGTAAGAGTACGAGGGTGGATAAGAATACGTAGGGCAACTCTACCTTATTGACAACACTGCACCTAACCTGCAGTGTTGCCAATAAGGTAGAGTTGTCCTACGTATTCTTAGCCACCCTCGTACTCTTACCCACCATTCCTATATGCCATAAAAAATAAACTCCCTGCCCGTTGATTAACGCGCCATAGGTTAGGTTAACGTCCCGTTTTGAAGCAACACGAGTGCTATTTAGTGACGGACCTTGTAATTTTGAGCCGCGGTCAGATTACGAGGGCGACACCTGAGCTGGCACCCCCTCTCCAAACTTCCGCTCCACACCAACGGGAGGGACGTTTGGCTACTACGTATGATTTAGCGTGCAATAGGCCCCATAGACGGCAGATCTTCATTGGAACCGGGTTTCGAACCTGCGACGCTCCGGTCCCGCGGTCGAGACCCTACCACTAGGCCACCGCGGCCTCTGGTAACACTGCAGAGATTTGCCACCGTGACCTTTCAGTGGTGTTGTTGCTATGTTGAAATACGACATATTACCATTGGTCGTCCGCGTAGGATGGATCATTGGTAGAATCGGTTCTTGAAACCGCGAACCTCCGGCTAAAACTAAAACTCTAGTACTAGTACTAGACTCTAGTACTAGTACTCTAGTAGTAGTCTGTGGCGATCAGTGTCTCTAATCACCATGGAAACAAGCCGTCATTTATTTTCCCATGCAGTAGTCATATGGAAATCAGCTTGGAAGCAATACAACTTGTTCTTCGTTCAACACTATATATAATGCATTTTGTTCTTGTAGTATCAGTGTCAACATCATGAATATCATGAATATCATTTGTTAGTGTTTGTTAATATTTTCGTCCAATGTTTGTTAATAAGTGTTATTCGTTAGATTGCTTTGTGTGCTTAGTTTACCACTAAAGCTACAGATCACCGCTTTTGCTTCATATAGTGAAACTAAATTATACAGATCTCTCTAGTTATTAAAATAAATGTCATATAAACATTTCCACTCAATACCATTCCAAACGAACAGTACGTTCTTTTATTATGCTAAAACAATTTTTGGTCTACGGAACTCTGATATGACAAAGCAAATTTAATGAGACACAGAAAATATAAAAATAATAGTACTAATACCAGCTTATCAGTATTGGAATAATAAATATTGGTGTATCCTGAGGCTTTTTATAACATTGGGAGATTTTTCATTTTAAAACAAAAACGCAATTTGTAAGAAATAGGAAACATTTAGAAAAGATCTCGCAAGTTATTTGTATTGGATGGATTATAAAGGAATAATTGCCGTCAACAAATTGAAAATCTCGGATTCAGAAAATAACAAGCGATATTTGTTAGAGCAAGGACAAGTCTTGTTCGAACCAATTGACCTAGCGAAAGAACCCTTTTACCTACGTGGAAAGAAAATTACTTTTCCAGAGCAGGTCTGAAAGAATGGAAAAGAAATAAAGTAGTTTAAGCTCCAAGAAAATAAGCGGAAAGAAAATAAAATGAAAATAAGATAAGAGTTTTTCTTTCAGAGATAAAGGACATTTAGAGAAGGTAGGCCTGAAAACATCATAAAATGGAATAGAATCATAATAATAATAATAATAAAAGGTTACGAATAGCCTCTCAAAAGCCATACGTACAGACATTCTGGAGGAACAAATAATTGGTGAAAAGTAAAAGGCCAATTATGAATGAAATGAAATTATTTATCCATTCAATAGAAATGCCTAAAGTAGTTGTCATGAAGGTTATTTCTGGCATGAAAAAATAACCTGAGAATACAAATAAAATTAGGTTAATTAACTAGAGAAAATTGCTTTTGCTCTGAAGTGTAAAGGCAAAAATACTATTAATAATGTCTTAAATAAAACAGGAATTGCGATGAACTTTTGAAAAAAGGTATGCATTGAAATGATTTATTAATTACTGACGAACAATGCTAGTTGTAAAAAACTGGTTAAGATGTTTTCGAAAAAACATGCAAAAAATTCTGCTAAATAATAAATACTGGTCATAATTGGTAAATATCGTATACTGAAGGCAGGATTTCTTCATATTGAAAGTTCTAAACTAAATGAGCGATGTAATTATTGTGCAATGTAATAAATTGGTCAGTATATTTACGAAAATATATGCAAAAATCGTGCTAATGAATGAAGGGTGGTCATAATTGGCAAATAATATATACTGATGTCAGATTTCATTCGGAATGAAAGTTCCAAACTAAATGAGCGACGCAATTATTATAGCCCATTTAGATAACACATAAATGAGATAAATGCATTTATTATATTGTACAATGCTAGATGTAATAAATTGGTCAGGATATTTACGAAGAAATATGCAAAAATCGTGCTAATGAATAAAGGCTGGTAATAATTGGCAAATAATATATACTGATGTCAGATTTCATTCGGAATGAAAGTTCCAAACTAAATGAGCGACGCAATTATTATAGCCCATTTAGGTAATACATAAATGAGATAAATGCATTTATTATATGTTGGTAAATAATATATACTGGTGTCAAATTCTCTTCTTAATGAAAGTTCCAAACTAAATGAGCGACACAATAATTATAACCCATTTAGATAATACATAAATGTGATAAATGCATTTATTATATTATGCAATGCTAGCTGTAATAAATTGGTCAGGATATTTACGAAAAAATATGCAATAATCGTGCTAATTAATAAATACTGGTCATAGTTGAAAATAATATTTACTTCTATCAAATTCTCATCGTAATGAAATTTCCAAACTAAATATGCGACGCAATTATTATAGCCCATTTAGATAATATATAAATGTGATAAATGCATTCACTATATTATTTAAATATGTGAACATCAGCAGTTACATCGAAAGATAACTCATAACACAAATAAAACCGACCAGAATGTTGGAGTTAACACGAATACATTGAATTTCGTCATCCCCACAAAGCCCAACGAGGGAAAATTAATGGTAATTCCAAAAGTGATGTCTTCACTACCTTCTCTCATTCTTGTGGCTTTCTTTTTCAACTCTCAGAGATTGCCTCCTTGACTATACAGCTTATCGGGTGCCTGCATGAACTGACCTGTCCAATCCTCATTCATCGGGAGACAAATCAGGCTCATTTTCACATGCGTTTTTTTCGCAATGTACGGTAAGATACGCTATCGCCTCTGGCCCTGAGCAACAATACCAAATGTAGCGATCTGAACGCCGAAACATTGAGCATTCTCTTGAGTTGAAGTCTTTCGTAGCATTTTAAAAACATTTGCAATTATTTAGATTTGATAACGTACTGAAACTCTAGTTTAATATAATGATAGCGATCACATTCTGGAACAAATATTTTTGTTTGGTAATGCCATCAGTGTAATAGTGCGAGTGACATTTATAGAAACACATGTAATTGGTAGATCGAAGTGGTATTCAGTTTAAAAATTTGACCAACGGATTTAACCATTAATATATAAATGAAAGTTTATAACTCACGCTAATTAACGATTTTATGTATCACAGTATATTAAGAGAGATGATAAGCAGCTTGTAAATTCTTAAGGGGAGTCAGTACACTATATATTCTCAAAAATTCAATTTTTTGTATTTTTATATATTTGAATACTGATATAAGTCTTTTGCTTGTATTCATGTTAGAAGTAAGTTAAAACACTTTTAAAAATGTAAACAGATTAATGTAACACCAAAATTTTCACCTTTTTACTAGTCTGATCTCAAAATGGTATTTTTGAAACTACGTGTACTTTTTTCTCAAAATCTACTTTATATATGCTCTTGACATTTTTACCACCTATTCTATACATATAAATGTATATACTGATGTGAAATGTTTTTCTGATATTCAAAAATTAATTCTTAATAGTGCTGATCTAGCGTTAGAAAACGGCATTTTTTGAAAAAAACATAGTGACATCCAGTTAAAAGTTTTTTTTAGGAAAATTCAAGCTAGATTTATGTAAGATGTTCATCTCAGTATGGAGATAAATGACTCCTTAAACTGTATAAAACATTTCAAACATCTATCTATAATAGATTGTGAGAAACGGTACATAGAAAAAATTCCCAATTTAACATTGGCGGTATAGGGGATACTGACTACCTTAAACTAGAATTCTTGATTCAGTTTAGCTATACTCGTATTAATGACCCGTTTTGAAGCAATACTTGGGCTATTTTGGGACGGACCTCGTAATTTTCAACCGCGGTCAGATGACGACGGCGACAGCTGATCTGGCACCCCCTCTCCAAACTTCAGCACCTTTCCTTTTGACCTCCTATGTATGATTAAGCGTGCAACAAGCCCCATACACGACGAATCTTCAGTGGAATCGGATTTCGAATCTGGAAACCCCGCAGCCGAGACCATACCGCTAGGGGCTTCCACAAGAATTCTTGAATCCTAGATCCGTCGAAAATGTTGACTCGCATTCTTTTCCGTCTTTTCTTATTCTTATGCAGTGATATTCCATACTGTAACCCTCTGACTGCCAAAACGTCTAATACGGCTTGTCATGCAAACTTCCAGACAACGGCTCAGCGGCCAAAATGTCGTATGCTTATTCCTTCCCCTTTTTGAAAAGGGTCGGTAAACGGTCGGGAGCAATCTTGTATTTTCAACAATGGTTGTTTCCCCTCCCACTGTCGCTGTTCATTGAGATCTCCAGTGAGTGTTCGAGGGTAGATGCTCAATTTACTTTAAGCTCTGTGCTTACTTTCTGTTAAAAATTCCTGCTTGTTATCACAAGTTGTAAACGACCCAAATGTAGTCAACAAGGGTTTGGATGTTAGAAACATGACGATAAAAGAATCCCCCACGACGCAAATTACCACTTGCTAATCAGATGGGGGATGGAAATGTTTACCTTCTTTCATCTCTGACCTCGGCCGGTCTGGGTTTTAAAGAAACTAGATTTCAAAGCACTGTGGGTTTCAGAGGGTTAAGCTCTGAAGCAAAAATTTATACCACTTCTCTGAAATTTTTGGGTGTTTGGATGGTTGTCAAAATCCCCTGCAGAAAACCTCTCTCCGCAAAATACTTAATTTATTTCCATTTTGAAGGTCTGTCATAAAATTCAGACCAGTAAAAACATCGAGGATCGTTCCCGCAAATTTATGGAGATTCTCTTCTTATAAGCCTACTGCATTGCCCGAAGTTGTTTGAATTCCTACGCATACCCAATATACCAATTTATTGAAAACATGCCTCTAAGACGACAGTGTAGCCGGAAAAGAAGCAGGCTGAGTTTCCTGAAGGCCCCTAGTGGTAAAGTTTTAAGAAGACCTTTTGAAAACTGCATATACGTTACTGGAAGTTCTTAAAATAGAATTTTCATAAGTTCTTTGGAAAGCATTGATCCACCCATGATCCAAAAATTGTTCTTATTTTTTCCTTTCTTATAATTGCTTAGATTGTTTTGCTCGTCTCTTTAAAAAAGGCTTCGGCAATCAGCCAATAAGGTTTTCAGGGCTGTGGGTGGAGTATACGCCCCAAAATACGTACTTAAAGATCCAGATCAGAATTGCATTAATGTCGTTTTAATCTTCGGTCGGGCGCAATACAAATGCTAACATGTTTGGGCGCAACTCATCTGTAAGAATAGAAGTTAAATTTTTTTATAATAATAGAAGTTAAATTTTAATAAGAATAGAAATTAAATTTTTATAAGAATAGAATTTAAATTTTTATAAGAATAGAAGTTAAATTTTTTGATACGCTTGGAAAAAAAGCTTATCAAACTGAACTATTCGGTCATACAAAGCTATATTTGCGTTTTAAATAACCTGTTTTTGTATTTCCTTGCAATTAAAACTTACAAAATGACCAGAAATTCAAGAGAGAGTTGAAGTTTTTTCCCCGTAATGTTTCTTAGCAATGACAATTGTTGTCGATGAGAACCTGAAATAATTCGACATTTTTGAAGCATATATTGGAAATAACGATCAATATCATTGAAATAGGGGCTGGAGCACAGGTATATGAACTTTTGATGGTATTTAAAAAGAAGTATAGAGAAAAAATAATTGCGAACTCAAAAATACGAACGTAATCGGGTACAACTCATCTATCAGATTAATGTGCTCCTCATGTGCATTAAAAGAGAGAGAGACAGAAAACCACGATACCCTAGTGTGAGTGGTAGGGAACCAGAAGGCTATTTAGGGTCTCACACCTTTCTCGGTAAAACCCGCACTTCGACTCAAAGAAAAAAAAAATGGGTGCTTCATCTCACAGATTAGTTGCGCCCGACAGGAGTTTAAAGAACTCCTACCACGTTATTATTTTGCATGTGAACTTTAATCTTTAATCGAAATCGAAAATAGATCTTAATTCTGCGTCACTGGTATCTGAAATTATAAGCAAAACCACTATTTTTTCATTTTCTATCAATTAACAAGGATTTTTATTAAAATTGCTCTTAGGCATTTTCATAAAATGATATAAAAATATAACTACTGTTATTCAATTAAAAGTTTTTCTTAAGCAGTACAAATTCGAGAACATTTTGTCATATACCGCCAATAATATCACTTCTATATTCCTTTCAACAAAGAAAGCGGTTTTAAATATATTTTTACTTCAATATCTTTTAAGTGCTTTCAAATTTGCAAATAAAAGAATAGCAAAGTACGTCCAGGTAGCAATGGTTTTGTTCAGATGCAATTAATTTTCCCACAGATGGTAATAGCATGCAAATGTTCTCACTACAAGAAGAAAAAAATGCTGTAAACGATTTCTTTTACTGTAAACAATTAATATCTGGACAATGGGAAGTTAATTAGTTTTTAAAAAGAACAATTAAAAAAGGGAGAAGAATGAGTTATTTGTTAATGATTTTAAGAAATAATTACTACTTTTGGCAAATTAAAAGCCATTACTTCGTGTCGCTTTGTGAAATGAATAAAATAACAGTATGAAAGACATTTCCTAATTAATATTAAAAAAACGTTAGCAGCAAATGACAATGATAATGGATGTCAGGTAAATATTTATGATTCATACAAATGACGGATTTTTCAGTAAATTCATAAAATCAAATTTAGATTTTAGATTCTTTAAGTAGTTATTTTAGTTAATTCATTGTAGCATTGGACTAAAAAAAACCATTTTTCACATAAAAATAAAATCAAATTTCGATTTTAGATTCTTTAAGTAGTTATTTTAGTTAATTCATTGTAGTATTGGACTAAAAAAATCCGTTTTTCACATAAAAAAATTATTTAGCTATTTACAACAAGAAGTTATTTTGACACGCATAAAATGTTTGAAGAACTCCCTTACCAGCTTGAAATGTTAAATCAATCCCAATCATTCACATTTCACACTACTGCCTGTGCCTCCAGATACAAAACATCTAAAAATAATTGATAAAGTCGTATTTAGCTCTCCTATTTGAAATATAAGACTGAACATTGAAATTTCGTTACACTATCGCTGGAGAAATTACCTGTATGTGTGTAGGTGAATACGTTAAACTGATAACACTACGAACTAGTTGGATGATCTGTATCAAATTTCGGGCCAAATCCGTTACACCATCGATGGAGAAATTACCTGTCTGTGTGTAGGTGAACATGTTAAACTGATAACACTACGAACTAGTTGGATGATCTGTATCAAATTTCGGGCCAAATCCGTTACACCATCGCTGGAGAAATTACCTGTCTGTGTGTATGTGAATACGTTAAACTGATAACACTACGAACTAGTTGGATGATCTGTATCAAATTTCGGGCCAAATCCGTTACACCATCGATGGAGAAATTACCTGTCTGTGTGTAGGTGAACACGTTAAACTGATAACACTACGAACTAGTTGGATGATCTGTATCAAATTTCGGGCCAAATCCGTTACACCATCGATGGAGAAATTACCTGTCTGTGTGTATGTGAACACGTTAAACTCATAACGCTACGAACTAGTTGGATGCTCTGTATAAAA
>BGPR01001314.1:127122-138002 GCA_013235015.1 Araneus ventricosus | reverse complement strand
CACATTTTGTCTCGTTCATTTTGTTGTCCACATTTTGTCTCGTTCATTTTGTTGTCCACATTTTGTCCACAATCCCTTTTATTTTTGTTGTTGCTGCTACCGCTTTTGGGTTTTTTTGTTTCATTTTGATTGAGTCTCCTGTTTTGTTTGGTTGGAAGGACATGCTAAGCTTAGTATCGATCTGGATTCCTCAAGATGCTTTAAGGAAGGTAAAGTATCGATCGTCTCTTATTGGCTGAAATTTGGGTCAGATATTTGGTAAGCAAAATATTAAGTGGCTTTTTCTGATTTATATGCATTTAAATACGTAGAAATACAAGGTATCCTAACAATGTTTGTTCATTTTTAACCCAGTAGCAGAAAATCCGAGACGGGCGACGTATGTTGCAGATTATTGTTTTTGTCTCTTGCAGATTGTATTCTTTTGTTCGGCTGTGGAGTCAAATATATATAATAAAATAAAACTAAAAAAATAATAAATTATTATAATTTTAACTTATGTTTTAAAAAATTAATCATCAGGAACCCTATTTATTTTAATGCTTACAATGTCATATAAAAAGATTGCTCATGCTTTGTTTGCAGATGATTTTCATCCCACTAGATTACTGTTGCAAACACAACTAATATTTTCTGCCACCGGAGACTTAGACAGTAATGACCTACACCAAAGTTCTATAAATCAAATTATAAATGTAAAATCTTGTCAGTCATATTTCAGTTCCTGTATTTTGACTTTTAGTTTCCAGGTATTGTTGATAATGTAGACTGATGGAATTTTAAACATCTAATCATCTTAGTTGGTACCTGGGAGCAATCTCTTTCGATGGCTGCTCTCAATTCGCCTCTTGTAGCTGAACTTGGGCTTCAAACCTAATGCTTCATTTTTTCCTAGAAAGAGAAATCCATAGGAGTGAGATTTCATGAGCTTGAAATCCATCTCTTCGCCCTAACCATCTATTTACCAGAATTACATCAAAATAAGCCTTCGCATTTGAATGGCAATTCATGTATTAACCCTTTGACGAAGATTGTTACGCGGGTGTGCCAGTTACTCGTGCGGCCGTCCTCATTGGGTTAATTAATTTGCCATGAAACTTTGATTTCGCGAGTATTTTTTTTATTAATTGTTTATTCAATAGTTATTCAAAATCTTTATATATATTTTTGGAACACTCTGTATTAGTGTAACAATACAAATATTTACCCCATAGCCTTTATCAACGTCCATTTCTGCGACGCAAAAGCCAGTGTAGCCTAAGCTGTGCCAAACGCATGATAGGAAACGCCATCTTCTGAATTCTGTCAAATGTGGCAGCACGTATTATAAACCACCATTTTTTTAAATAAAAAATATCTCTATAGAGCATTTTTTATCAACATTGTCTATATCTTTTACTCATACGCCCTGTTTTAAGCCAAATTGGAACTGTTAAGGTTCGAAAGCTTATAAAAACTGTTACGAAGAATATCAAAAAGTAAAAACTGTTACGGAGAATGTCAAAAGAGTAAAAACTGTTACGAAGAATGTCAAAAGAGTAAAAACTGTTACAAAGAATATCAAAAAGTAAAAACTGTTACGAAGAATATCAAAAAGTAAAAACTGTTACGAAGAATATCAGAAAGTAAAAACTGTTACGAAGAATATCAAAAGAGTAAAAACTGTTACGAAGAATATCCAAAAAGTAAAAACTGAAACAAAACGCAGCAGAATTAATTTCTGTGCCTTAAAACTAATAGTAATAAAGTGAAATTGGATCAAAAATCAGGATTGATGCAGTATGACATGTAGAAAAGGGGAATATAAATCTAAATCATCAACACAGGCTATATTATTCGTTCTTCAGATTCACGCACATAATTACTTAAGAAGAAAAGTATTATCGAATATAATATTAACATGCAATTTCACTGTTTAATTTTTAATAAATTTCTGAGTTATTTTTATAGAACACTTATGTATAAGTGTGGCTTTTGTGATATTGATTCAATCTATGATTTTGATTATTTGAGCTTTCGAATTAGAGGCATGGTGCTCTTACAATTGATCTGGATTATGCTTGGTGTTATAAAATAGATTTAAAAATTCAAAATAATTATCGTCCTTTATTAGTTGATGTTTCTGTTGATGATACAGAGGGGTATTATGTTGCTTTATATGTTTTATACACATTCAGACGAATACAAAATCTTACGAGGAAAGACAGATGAAGTTTCTATTGATTTAAAACCAAGTACAATTTTTTAATGGAAATCAAGATCATACAAAGATAGTCAAATAAAATAAAACTAAACTTAGAGGTAATCGAATAAAACAAAAACAAACAAGGAATCCATTCTAGTCCACTTTTTCAAGGGCTAAGAACTTTTCGAAATGGATTCAAAATAATAATTGGAAAATTTTTCTGTAAGAAGATAGCATTGCGCCAAACATAGCTTCTAATAGCCCGAAATTTCCCAAACAAAGGAGATCTATACATCAAGAAGCATATTTTCAAAAGAAGGAAAAAAACACACATCAAAACGGCAATAAGATTGATTAAAATTATCAGCCATCTGGCTATATTAAAATAAGCCTTCATAAATAAAAACACTTACCCTATGCCCATAGTTTAGAAAAATGAGAAAAAAAGCCTTTATGTGATCACAAACCCACGCTAATTTTTTCCAAGAAGGAGGAGTTATTAAAGAAATCACTAGTCCCATGGCGCGATCTATATTCGAATCTATATAAATTTTTTAAAGATTTAACCAAGGATGCATTAATTATACTTTTCAATGTTCATAATTCCATTGACTTAACTAGGAACTTAGGCACATAAATTCAATAGAAACTCACTTTTTATAACAACTTCTTTTTGATAATCAAGACATTAAAATAATGCTTGTACTTTCATGCAAGAAAAATTGCTGAATCACTAATCTGAGATGTTCGGTTTTCCAAACGTTAATTAATTCGAAACTAGGTAAGACTTGACGCAACATTCCATCTACACATACCCATTATTAATTTATTCATCTTCCTTTCACTACATCTACATCGCCGAAGTTTATACTCCTTCGAACAGAAATAAACTATAAAACACCCGCAGCTAAGCCCTCATAAATAATTCCCGCACAATACCACTTTTAAGACCACATTGTGTCCTCGGGCCCTGAATGATAATCCCTCGCGAGGATATTGAAACTTAACAAACGAGAGAGCCAAGTCATTTGCATTTCGGAGAGACAGTCACAGAGAAGATCGTAATAATCTTAAGCACTCAGTTCAGGAATCGGGCTCTCCCATAAAAGCTCCAGCGTCTCAGGCACTGCGCATTGTCCTAACAGAAATCATGATGATGTGTCGTCGGTGGAAGGGGTTTAAGCGCTGAATCATTAATAGGGGCTATCGTCGGAGGAAACTGATCGGTATTTAAAATCAGAAGTGTAACCACATCGCTGGGGGAACGGCTCTTGTTTGACTGCATTTGCGTGTGTGGTTGAGTTGATATTGAAGCGATTTTGTTGTGCCCTGTGTTGGTAGTGTTTAAACTAAATAAAAATACTTATAAATGGAATTTTATTTGTGGAAGAGTTAAAAATACAGAATTAATAGTATACAAGGATAAGAAGTAAGAATCCGGTGGATGACTTCATCAGAGGCCATTCACTCATGCAGATTCAAAAATGGAATAGGTTTTCTGTAGAGGAAAAAGTCTTTAAGGTCTAATGTTTTATTAGCCTCTAAGACCTGAACCCATTCCAGAATGAATTAGGAAGAAAAATATTTATCCACAAAGAAGAAATTTAAAATACCCTTTTAAACAAAGTATGAAAAGAAAGGCTTAAAATCTTACCTCTTATAAAAGTTGTGGAACAAAAGAAAGAAAGGACGCCGTTTGTTACAAACACCTTACAAAGTAAACAGATGCACGCATCTATCTCCATATATTGATTGAAACATTAACTATAAGCTTGAAAATTATTTTTTAGATTTTTTGTAGGTATTGTTTAACACATTCACTGCTACGGACGAGACAACTCGTCTTACAAGAAAGTTTGACCTGCATTAGAATTTGATTTGCATTCTAGTTTAGATAAGTTGGACATGTTATTAGATGTCTGCAAAATACTTTCACTTTCTTTCTTTTTTGGTATATAAAATCCGAAGTGTAACCACATCTCTGGGGGAACGGATCTTGTTCGACTACATTTGCGTGTCTGGTTGAGTTGATATTGAAGCGATTTTGTTGTGCCCTATGTTGGTAGTGTTTAACACATTCACTGCTACGGACGAGATAACTCGTTTTCCAAGAAAGTTTGCCGTGCATTAGAATTTGATTTGCATTCTAATTTAGATAAGTTGGATATGTTAATTGATGTCTGTTCATTTTTCTTCTTTTTTGGTATATAAATTTCTAGAGCAAGCAAAGTTACCAGTTATCTTTTCTAGATCTTGAATCTAATTTTCATGTCGCAGCGAATATGTTAAATATGTTTGTTGTTAGCCAGAAGCAAGAAGAAGATACTATTGTTGTTTTACACATTAGAGGACCTTTTCTTTATTGGCTAGAGGGTGTGTGCCCGTCTAGACGGGCTGTTATCCTGACAACAATATCTCAGATATGGTTGTCACAGATTTACTAACGAATGTTGTAGTAGAATATCTCATGCACATTGGCAGAATGCTTAAGAAATAAAAAAAATTACACATTGCATCATTGCAACATATTCTGCCTACTTTAAGTCCCAAATATTTAATAGAATTGAAGTTATGATAGAGGTCCAATCAAAGACACGGTCCACATTCGACGACTCTCCCCTATATGAGTAACTGATTAAGCGAATTTCAGAGGATGTATTTATTGCATATGAGTTAGGTTCTTTCAGCTAGTTTGCCTCTACTATCTATCCGTCATGAAAACTTTCGCCGCCAAATTGTCTAGTTTATGGCGGTCGTTATAGAAACAGGTTGTCGTCTGAAGAATCCATTTCTAGTAGGTAGCAGTTCATTCAAATTTGTTCCGCCGCAAACTGGCACCAAGAATAAAAAAACTCCGACTTCCGTTGGATTCCTCCTATTCGAAATGGATCTTCCGTATCATAAGCAGTTGCTATAGCGACTGCTGTAAACTAGACAGTTTGGCGGCAACAGTCCTCGTGGCGGACAGACAGTACATATAATTCAATATGTCTACTTAAAATCAATCTTCATGTTAGGCCGTATTCCTTGCAAATAATGATGTATTCAAGTTAGCAGAAAACCATTTGATATTAAAATATTGAATTATATGCTCAGGCAAAAGAATTCAAGATATCTTACTTTGAGAAAATATGATTATGATTCCCTGAATTAATTTATTTTCATTTTGTTCCTTTTATAAATTTATATTTGATTTACAATTCTAATTACTATGGATATCATTTTACTCAAATAAGTGAATTCCCTCACAAAATCTTCTGATTTTATGTACTATTCAAAGGCATCAGCAAATTAAATCTGTTTCAAATGAAAAAAATCGTTTCAAATTAATTCCGTACCCAAAGGGTTAATTACTGTCATCCTAGCTTTTCACAAATACTAAGAAAACCAATACAACTTTCTCTGGCATTCTTCATAACAATGACGAAAGAAAACAAAGAGCTTTGCTATTTAAAGAATATGGAATATTTTAAATAAATATTCTACCTTAAAAGATCGATTTTTATTCTCTATGCTACTCTGGCGCTTACTTTCAAATCTCTAAATCTTGGGTTCTATTTTGATTCCTTTTAAACTGTTGTGGTTAGAGGCTGAAGGAAAAATCCAGAATATCTTAACCATAACCAAAACTGATATAGATCGATTCTTTTTATTTACGCAGCGTTCGATCCCGTACATTAACTCCCCAAATCTCCAGTTTATTCCTATTCCTTTCCGAAATGCGGTCGTTACAGGTTCTTATCGATAAGGAAACTTATTTTTACATCCAACATGTACGGTTCATGATTTTTCTTAACGTAGTCGGATAGCTTAGAAGTTGCAAATGCAGTATATTTATATGTGAAACTGTCATCTTACTCTACCATGAAAATTTATTTTGCAATCCAAGTACGTGTAGCGTAATTCCGATGGGAAAAAAGATCGTGATTAGATTGGAAGGAACCCGAGCTTAACATGTCACGCAGGAAATCTATTGTATTTTGCTCTATAAGAGGAATATATTCTTTATAAGAAATAAGGCACTTCAGAGTCTTGGTAATCGAATGTTAAGAAAAGCAGTAATGCCTCCTTTTTGTAGTTTACCAGAAACGTGTCTGGAAAGAAACACATGTTTCTCGCAAAGCCTTTTAAATCCAAAGACAGATTTAGGATTTAAAAGTAATGCCTTTCTATTTCTCTGTCCTCTGATACGCAGCGATGGCAAGAAAACGTGGGAGTTTCATTTCTGATATTGATTTCTTGATATAACTTCTTTCTACTCTCTCGTATAGGAAAATACTGAAAGAGAAAGTATTGTTATCTTAAAAAAATCTGACTTTGGCATTTTGAGGAATTTCTACGTTTTGAACCTGTCTGAGTTCGAAAAAAACGTTTTAAGAATTATGTGTGTCTTTGAACACGATAACTCAATAAGGCAACAAGACAGAAGAGTGATGGGCCAACTACATACAGTCCGTGGGCCGGATGCGACCCACTTAGAGGCTCTGTCCGGTCGACCGCAGATCTTAAAATAATAGCATAATAGTATAATAATATAATAATTTAAAATAATACCGTGATAATAATAAAATAATATTCTAATGATTTAAAATAATACTATAATAATTTAAGATAATAATTAAAATAATACTGTATTAATTTAAAATAATAATATACTAATTTAAAATAATACTGTAATAATTTAAAATAATAATATAATAATTTAAAATAATACTGTAATAATTTAAAATAATACTATAATAATTAAAAATAATACTGTAATAATTTACAATAATACTATAATAATTTAAAATAATACTATAATGATTTAAAAGAATAATGTATTAATTTAAAATAATGCTATAATAATTTAAAATAATGCTATAATAATTTAAAATAATACTATGATAATTTAAAATAATAATACAATAATTTAAAATAATACTATAATAATTTAAAATAATAATTGATTTGAAATAATGCTGTATGTGATTTTAAGAGTATTGCTGTGTAATTTGCAATAATGCTATAATGATTTTAGAAATGACTTTATATTAATTTTGCAGTAATACTTGTAATGATTTTAAAATATTATATATTGATTTTACCTGTGTACTTTATAATAATTTAAAATGTACTGTAATGATTTTAAAGATAATGATAGCAAATGATTTTAAACCAGTAACATAATAAGTTTGAAATAGTAGCACATGTGGCTTTAAATGTGCTGTGATGATTTAAAATATTAATGTAATGGCTTAAAATGTGCTATAATGATTTTAAAATAATAATACAATGAATTTAAAATAATGCTATGTTAATTTAAAATGATATAATAACTTTGAAATATTGCTATGATGATTTAAGATAATGTGCAATGGCAAAATAATGCTATGACAATTTGAAATGACATGCAATATTTTGAATGTGCTATATTGATTTTGAATATTGTGTGATAGTTTAATAAAATAATAATGTAATAAATTTAAAATATTACATAATAATTTTAAATATACTATGATAATTTAAAATAATAATTTAAAATAATACTATAATAATTTAAAATAATACTATAATAATTTAAAATAATAATTTGATAGTATAGTAAGTACATTCCAGTCCGAACCAGATCATGAGGAACTATTATAAATGCATTTATAACTTCATTTATCGTTTTAGTATTGAAAAATATTTAAAATAATATTTTTTAAGTTCTTAGTGAGTTTAAATAAATTATTTTGGTCGGAAAATTTCTTTTTTTCGGCGGGGGTTCCTAAAAGGTTTGAAGGATTAGCTTCGAGGGCTCCAGCTAGAAGGATGACATTTGGTGTGGGGTCTTTACAACAAAATTATCACTAATTTCATTAAATTATCCGTTAGCTTTACTATATTAAGAATTCTGAAAGCGTTTTCATTATTTATATATAATTATCATTATTATATGCTGTACAGTATCATAAATTCTGCTACAAGTATAATCTTGACTTTTCTATAATTTACTGCGGATAAACAAGAGAAATTGGTTTATAGCTTTCGTTTTCTGAAGAATATAGCTAATAAGCTAAACACTAAACGTTCCGAATCATAGAAATATACGAGAAAGACAGGTGGAGTCTACTTTCAAATTATATGAAACGAAGCGTGGGGATTCATTTTATTAATCTTATTCGAAATTTTAAAAGCGCATGAGAAAATTCACGAAGATCCAAGAAAACCTATTGTTACTGATTGAATTATGAAGCAGTACATGGCAGCAGTTGAGTCAACAAGTAACTGCAACGTATTTCAATAAATTATATATTTTGGATGAAAACTGTTACAAATAATTCTTGGCATTCATGCCAAACTTTCCTAGTAAATTAGTTTCTAGCTTAAACTATATTTCTCTATATTGAGAACTTTCTGGTAGACTGATTTGATTAATAGATTGTATGCTTTTCGACTGAATACAGTTCACCTTCCATCCAACGCAAAGGATTACAAAATATTCTGACATACTCTGACGTTTCATAGCAATGTTTTTGTTAACCTTTAAACTTTTAATTGTTAAGCCTTTCAAAATAAAAACATGCTCGTGTTCTACGCATCCATTTTAGAAGTGATTTCCTTAAAATATATAGTCATACTTTGTTATATTGAGAACTTTCTAGTAGACTGATTTGATTAATAGTTCCTATTCTTTTCGGCTACCGTACAGTTGAACGCAAAGGATTATAACACGTTCTGACATACTCTGACGTTTCATAGCAATGTTTTTGTTAACCTTTAAACTTTTAATTGTTAAACCTTTCAAAATAAAAACATGCTCGTGTTCTACGCATCCAGTTTAGAAGCGATTTCCTTAAAATCAAGCTATATAAGAAACCAAGTTATATTTTGTTATATTGAGAACTTTCTGGTAGACTGATTTGATTAATAGATTGTATGCTTTTCGACTGAATACAGTTCACCTTCCATCCAACGCAAAGGATTACAAAATATTCTGACATGCTCTGACGTTTCATAGCAATGTTTTTGTTAATCTTACAATTTTTAGTTGTTAAACCTTTCAAAATAAAAACATGCTCGTGTTCTACGCATCCATTTTATAAGTGATTTCCTTAAAATCAAGCTATATAAAAAAACCAAGTTATATTTTGCAGTTTATGAATTTATATTTTACACATTATTATTTTTTTTGTCTTATTTTAACATTCCTACCGCAAAACAAGCTGGCTGATCACTTTGCACAAATCGCAACTTTTTTCCAAAGAGATTTTTAATTATCCTATTCCATATTACTCTTTAATAAAACCAAATGGTAGGAATAATTGTCAAATTCTTTCACTGGGATTCGTGTCAGAAACTTCGTCGAGATTGTGGATCTAGAAATCTTAATATGTGAGAAATACTTAATTAATTATTTACTGGACATAGTCCTTTTCTATTATACTAACATCATTTTTAAGTCGAAATGGGCCGCGGTGGCCTAGTGGTAAGGCCCTGGCTTCGGGAGAGGAGGGCTTTAGGTTCGAAACCCGATTTCACCGAATATATACGGTGTATAGGGGCCCTTGCATGCCAAACTATACTCAGTGGTCAAACGCCCTCCCGTCGGTGTGATTCGGAAAGTTGGAGAGTGGGTTTCCAGCTCAGGTGTCGTCCTCGCCATATGACAGCGGTTCAAATTTACGAGGTCCGTTCCAATACAGGCCTCTTGTTGCTTCAAAATGGGACTCTGATATAATTAAACTTGAAATTTACCATATATTACCCCACAAATTATCATCAAAAAGAGCCGACTGAATCAGCTAATAAAATTTGTTCAAAATAATTAACTTGGACGTCCGCACTTATTAAACTTAAAAATTAATTTCAGGTTTCGAACTGCATATATAACAAGCTTTTATTAGTTGAAAGACATTTTTCTTTTCTATACATTTTATAGTTATCTTTGTGTTCGTATATGCTAGGTTAGTTCTAAATTAACGTTATTTATGTTATGCCGCAAATTCTATTCTATGTTATTTATATATTCTCCCCAGTTTAGATGCTCTTTACAACCTTTTATGTAAATGGAGTCACCGAATGCTTCATGAATAAACATTTTACATGGAGATTTATTATCATTTAGTTACTTTTAAGTTTTTGGTAATTGAAATTTGAAGGGGACGCATTTGCACCATTAGCATTTAAAAATGAGTATTTAAACTCTTGCGTACATTATAGACGTATTATTTATTTAAACGAAGTTTCATAGTTAACAAACACGTTTATGATTCTTTGGATTAAGAAATAGAAATTATTAATGCTATTCTGTGATATTATAAATCAATTTCAAAACTTTGTATCTATTTTTGTTGTAATAGAGAGGATAGTCTGAGATTTACCCGATTTGGCAAAGGTGTAATTAAAACATTGTAGATGTGCACTTGGGATCCATCTTTTGCAAATTTTTATTCAATTTCAAGTTATTTAAAATTTAACCTAAATTCCAACGTTTTTGGCCTCTTTTTCGCCAATAACTTCCGAACAATTATCGTATGGTAAGTATTTTTAGACAACTTTAGATTGGAAATAGTTATTTTTCAATGATATTAGTTTAAGTATTGTACGGTATTTAGTCTTTATTTTTATATATTTTTTTTTAAATTATGGTCAAGCGGTAGCGTGATCAAGGTTTCTCGAGGGATACGTTCTCATATACAGGCTATAGAGCTATGGTAGTGAGGTTCAG
>BGPR01001314.1:105482-124937 GCA_013235015.1 Araneus ventricosus | reverse complement strand
ACGGTGATAAATTGATACATTTTATACACTACTACACCATTCCTTTATTGAATGTCACTTAAAAAAGAAAAATAACTCTTTTAAAATGCATCCTTCAGATTTTTAGTTTTAATTAAACCCCATTAGCGTTTAAAAATACTTTCCTAGATTTTCATACATACATCTCAAATTTTCCTCAAAATGTCTCCTGGCGTAACTGGGACCGTACATTTCTTTGGTCGTCTCTTTATCGATGGGGGGTGGGGGAGGGGCGCAAACGATTATTAATGATTCATCTGTCAACGAAATGTGTCCTTGAGGCAGCTAACTGTTCGCTGGGGTCGCTGGAAGATCTTTAGTTTTGCTTTTATTATTACTATGACTTGCTTCCTTTGGAATGTGGCCCACTTTTCGATTCATTTACTTTTACTCTTAGAGAAAACATCCCCTGATCTACTGTGGGTTCCTAGATGCTTTTATTTTTCCAGCTCCTCTTTTCCTTTTCTTTATTTTCGCGGAGATTTCTTTCCAGTCTTCTTTCTTCTTCTTCTTTTTCTTCTTTTTTATCCTGACAGACTGTTGTGAGCTGTTCAAACCTTTTATCAACGTCTGGGGAGTTTCTTGTCGTATTTGGCAGCTGCAGAAATATTTTCTGTCAAAAATGAAAAACTAAAAAAAAGTAAGGATAGGAAAAAAAGACCGTATTTTAATGCTGTCGAAAGTCCTGTTTTATGGTCGGTGAATGTGAACCATATGGAGAATTTTCTTTACCGAAAATGAAACGTTCGAAAGAAGAAACGAAAAACTGGCCGAGGAATTTTTTTCTTGAGTGTAAGGTGAATATAGCAAGCACTAGACTGTTCAAAGAGATCAGGAGGAGAGAAAGGTTTCAACACCGTTGTAAAGTAAATTTGTACTTTGGAATTTTTCTCGTAACTTAACACTATAAAAATAGGGAAGCAAATTCTTAACTTTAAAGGACAAAAGTCAAACCCGTTATAACGAACCCTTGATATAGAGGCATCCCGTATATAGTGAATTAGGGAAAAATTAACGAATGAACTGCTATTTGGCAGACACTGATCGAAATGACCACGATGGCCTTTTTAGTGTTTTTAATTACCCCTGACAATTTTTACTGCGTTGTAATTGGAAACGGCTTCTAATGTAACAAAAATCTTTATTTTCTATGTATTTGGAATTATTATTATTTGATAGGAAGAAATTTTAAATCTAGAAGCTTGGTTGCTTTCTGGCCTGTTAGTAAAGTTCATTGCTTTTTACCAAATTAACAATGCGATTTTAAGACAATTTATCATGTGATCTACATACACATTATTGTTTAAATATGAAAGTTGTTGGTTAATAATGATATGAAACCGTTTGCTTCAAGTATGGACGAAAACAAGAAAACTGATGACGATAAAGAAGAAAACGTGATACTGATAGAGAAATCTGAAGATGAGTATTTTGGCTCTTCTTAACAAGAAACAGGAGCTTCAAAGATGGAGGAATTAATTTATCTGGAATCATCCATGGTTGATTTTTCAACAAATATGTTTGCTTTGATCAATAACGTTGGGATGCCTGAATGAAGCACATTATTCGTACGTCTTCGGAATTCAAGGAGTTGACGTGAGCGAATTGGATATGACAGGTTTGAGGACTAAATCAAAATTGGCTAAATCAGAATTTCTTTCGGTGTTGAATGGCCGGTTTGCGATTTCTGAGTGTAAGTTAAAAGCTGCACTCTCAAATCGATTCTTTGAAGTAGGTTGTGGAAAAGAAGTATTTGGTTTTCAGATAGTGTAAATGTCAAAGAAAAATTAGTACAATAAATGATAGAAGGTTCGATTTCAAGAGGGAAATCTACTTTCGACTATTAAATTGAACTGTTTGTTTTCACACATTTTCATGTGAGATTTTTAAAGTCTTAACTATTTCCTTCTAGTGCGTCATAATATTCAGTTATTTCAGTTTCTATAAAGATTCATTTCCCAAGTTTTCTCGACAAAACTTGAGTTAGAATGATTATAAATTACATCAAATTGATGCTGTTAAATAGTTATAACAGTTTATGTGCGGTATTCCATGGAATAGAAGATATTTTTGTTGAAAAACATTCAAAAAACAGCATATTGTGATAGTTGGACAAGGCAGATAAATGCATTTTGAGGTGACATTTGACAGTGATTTCTTATCATTTCAAATAAAATTATCTTCAAATCAATTCGTTATTGCGATAAGGAGCCGAAATACGTGTTCTCAGTTACAAGATAGTATCTGGGATAATTGGGAATACTTCGGGAATAAATAAGAACGCTCATAAAAGTGAAATTGATTAATTAATAAATAATTTTTGAAAGGTGGGGCATTTTTTAATGATCCTTTTAGAATATGTTTATGCACTCAAAAAAAAATATGGACCTTCTCCACCGCATATTATCCTTTTAAAGAGAAACAAATGACAGTCCAATAAATTCGTCCCCAATTACCCCAACTGACCCTAAATATGTTATTTCTTTAACATTACAAGGAAACTAACTAATCATTTCCCCCTATAATCCTTTAAAAAACATCCTTGTGCTTTCCCCATTACCAGGACTACTTTCGCATACCCCCAACTGGTCCTCCGGGTACCTTCAGGGGTAGCCGAACCATAGATTTGGGACCTCTGGACTAGAAGATAAATTCTGTGATTTATTTCGACCATTCTTTGGTGTGCTTATTTTTGTCTCCGTTCTTTACTCTTTTGAGACAATTGGACTTCTATGCTGTAGTCAAGTTTAAAAACGTGGATGCTATACCCTTCTGAAACAATTGGACTTATATGCTGTAGTCAAGTTTAAACGTAGACGCTATTGCCAATCTACTAAAATGTTTCGTATTTTATTTCATTGTGAATAAAATTAGTACGTGAATTGCATTTATTCATTTCGCAAACGCAATTCGGAACTGTAATTTCTCGCTGTCAAAATATCGGTGAAATGCAAAATATCTGAGAGGTAACGTCTTTTATATAAATTTGCTTTTTTCTTGCTAAATTTGCTTTCACAGCTTAGTTTCTTTTGCTGAGAAACAACTGTGAGTTGTTATGTTTGTAGCTTTCGTGTGAATATTTTTATTTAGCTAATTTAAATTGTTTTATTTTGAGCAACGTTGAAGATTTTATGTTCTGTCCAATAGAGGGCGCTGTTTCGTCTTTTTCTTGTTTATATACTCGTATTTTCAATATTTGTATGAGTTAGAATTTCACAGACACTTGTCACTTGTGCGAAAGCTACCTTCCATTTAGCATCAAGTTTCCGTCGATTGTGGGTAGCGGCTCTTTGAGCAGCAGGAACCACCTATCACGTTTTCAACATTCATTTGCATGAGCATGTATGAACTGTTGTGTTTATGCAATAAATATTATTTGCCTGTAAGCCTCTTTCTTTTTCTTCCTCCGTCCTTACTGATGTCCTGCTGGGGTCTGACTGTTGTAATGTTTTAATTGGAATTAAGAGACCATTTCGATTAGAGGATTGCAGGGTGCAGACATGCACATTAAAAGTGACAGTACAAGCCTATTCCTAGGCGTAAAAAGAATAAACAATGAACTCTTTGCGTTTTATCTAATTGTGATGAATGTATTTACCATTTTCAGTACTAGATATGTAGCTCACATATTTCATCAGTGCAAAATATGTCAATTAAAATTATTCTTCTTAAAATGCTATTATGTGGTAGTTCTAGCGTCAACTATCTGTCCTACGCGCCACAACATTCACAACAGACACACACATTCTTTTATTATTCCTAGAGATATGATAATGGTTTTAACTAAAAGAATGATAATTACAAATGCCGTTTTAATTTTTTAAATGTTAATAACTGTAACACAGGCCTGCAAAAAATTACTTTTTGAAAATTGTTCTCATTTTGATGACTGATTTTTATGTTATTTTTAGTACTGATTCTAAAAATGAAATCAATTTATTTCTATCACATACGGATTTGTCACAAAGTGATTGCATATTTTGAAGGAAACAGTTGAAATAGCGGAATTTTGACATCCCATTTAAATTTCATTAATTCATAAATCCATATAAATTACATTTATATCCTAGTTCAAGTAATTGTTAAGTATAGGTAGAAAGTTACAAGTCCTTATAGTAACGTTTTTTCTTTACCTGAAAAGTTCTTTTGTCACTTTTCCTCTTGTAAACTGTGCAGGGATTGTCTCTTTGTAAGATCCAGCAGTAGTCGGCTATCATGCTGACATTCCATTTTCCTTGATATCGCCTCTCCATTTCCTTTATATCTTGGTGAAAGATTTCACCTTGTTCCTCACTAACGGCACCTAAATTTTCAGGAAAATAATCCAGATGCGAATCGAGAAAATGAACTTTTAAGCTCATAATATAGCCTAAAATTTTGAAATTGTTTATCATCTCTTCTACAATAGAATTGTAGTTTGGGTCCTTTTTGCTTCCAAGAAAGCTAGTAATAACTAGTTTGAAAGATTCCCAGGCTTTTCTTTCGTTTGTTTCCATTTTAGTCTAAAAATTTTCATCTTTCATCATTTTTTTTATGTATGGTCCTACAAACACACCTTCCTTCAATTTTGCTTCGGATAAACCCGGGAACTGGCCACAAAGGTATTTGAAGCATTCACCTTCTTTTGGTCCTTGACAAATTGTTTCATAAGACTAATTTTATGTGAAGCGGTGGAAGTAACACTTTTTTTGGCAAGGAGGAGAGGTATCCAGTTTCAATTGGTTTCCTCTGTCTTTAGTATTGTGTTTAATAGGCAATTTACCGATTCAGGGAGGAATATTCTGGATTGAAATAGTTTTTTCTTTCTTGTTTGGTAATGTAATCCACCAATTTACTATTTTAAGTCCATAAATATGTTTATCGAACTCATATAAATAATACTTTTTTGGTCCAAAATACACTAAATTCGTAAAAAATAGATTGCGATTTGTGATGAAACTGTACGTGATGGAATTTTTTCATTATTTTTCCAGTAATCAGCATCCAAAAAAAATATGAAAAACACCACTTGCTTTACCGACAATTTTTTCATCGCAGACCTGTGTAATTTGTACCTTTTCCTCTTCAAAACTGAAACTTAGACGAGAAAGGGCTTATTGAATTTATCACGTCTTTATTTCATTAGAAAACAAATAATACTTACTACCGTCACCTTTATTATTCTCCATTCGATCTCTTTTTTCGAAAGGAGAGGCAAAATTAGGTTACGACTATCACAACACAGTCGATTGAATTCCGCCTTTCTATTTTGATTTCCAATAAGCTCCCCAGCCAAGCGCAAAGGTACATATATTTCGTCGCTATCTCCTGTTGAGGTGTTAAATCTCCAGCCGTTTGTACAGGCAGAAGTAACTCATGCATATTCCTTATTGATCAAACATCTTTTGAACTCGGGAGAATTTCGTTGGTCTAACAAACGTCACATCTGCATAAGTAAACAGGGAACGACTATCGTATTAGCTGCGCTAGTTTTCTCAGCCTTTTGTTTGAAAATCCCTAGGCAGTGAAAAGGAACGCATCGATTGCTTAACGCGAAATGAAGAAAAAATGTGCTTCATTTTTAAAGCAATTTTGGGGTGATCTGTTTCCGATGAATATTTGGTATCTAATTTTCTTGATATTATAAAATGGAGACTAATTAATTAAAATTAATCATCACGAAACTTAATGCTAATTTGATCTGCAATAAGGCTTAAGTCTACTTAAAACTTTTCTATGCTATGTCCCTTTTCTGGCAGGGAAAATCTTTGAGATTTCAATTTGATTTTAAAAAATTCTACACAACCCCCAAATCTGAAAACTGATTTAACAAATGGGTGAAAAATAAATCCACCTTAACCCTCTGACTACTAATAGTTCTCAAAATCTGAGTACAGTTGTATACGGAGGTTTGCTTACTAATTGATCTGTGGAATGGATTCGTTCGCCCCGTTCCCCCTTTTCTCCTCACTACGGGTGGTGGGAGATATGAATGGCAGGCCTTTTATCTCCTATCTCTCCCCTAAGGGTCCCTTTAATGACCACTCACCCAACTGCCTTCTCCCCCTTTCGGAACAGCAACCGGCCGAAATCCGCCCCACTAGTACAGAAGCTGCATGGCCGGTTAAGGCCAGCTTAGGAGTCAAAGTGTTAAAATAGTTATTTAGCAAATTTAAAAGAGTATTTAAATTCGAGATAAATCCTCTAAAATTATTTTGGCCGCAACTATACTGAAAGATGTCAACACTGTTAAGGGTATCACGATTTCAATGTTATTCTAAGTGTTTTCAAAATTAAACTGAAAGATCTACTTCGGATAATGATCCACGGCTTAAGAAAGCCATGCCTATTACAATTTTTGCTAATGTATCAGTAATATTAATAAAAAAATAGTGTTATCTGAATTGAAAGTTAACACGCCAACTGGCACCTATGCCCGTAGAGATCTTATTTCGGTACTAGTGTTTTTAGTATGGTATTGTAATTTCGCGACGTTCATAGATATCTTAAAATATGCCCTCATATTTCAGCCTGAATGTTTTCAGGCATCTTCAAATGTCTGTTAGCGATTTATACTGGTCAAGACCCATTCATTCATTAAATACCCAGGAGATCCGAGTCAACCTAAAGGTTTTAGATCGCAGGATGACTTTGAAATATGCCAAGTTTGTAGTTTCCTGTTTATTGCCAAATAGGGATCATAAACAAAATCGGCGGGAGGCTGTGTCTGCGAAACCCGGCCGCTGGGAGTGAGGGGGGTAGACTTACTTGCCTTACTCAACTGTGACTTTCTGTGACTAAAGTAGCTATATGCGACTATTAACTCTATAGTTCATAGTGACTATTAGTCTAATGTGACTATGTGACTCTATCGATGTAAAATTCTTCGTGATTTTCACAAACTTTGCATCTCGACTGTGACTAAACAGTAATTACAAATTCTAAAATTATTTTTGAAATCTTCAATGTTCTCCTTTTTCTGCTAAAAGAAACTAAAACCATCTCTCTATGTTATTTGGTTGCGGAGCTATAAGCGTTTAACTTTAACACAACGTAATTCAACAATTCTTGAGTAATACTTCGTGTGAGCCTCAGATCGATGACTGAATTGCCTTAGTCTGCATGCGCGCGCATCTGTCGCTGTGACGCCATCAAAATTGTTCGTGATTTTCACCAACTTTGCAGCTCGACTGTCACTAAACCGTAATTAAACATTCTAAAATTATTTTTGAAATTTTCAATGTCTACCTTTCTCTGTTAAATGAAACTAAAACCAACTCTCTATGTTATTTGGTTGCGGTGCTATAAGCGTTGTTTATTTTTAGCACGAAAATCACCATAATTTTTTCCTTTCCCGAGACACCATTAGACCACTATGGAGGGACGTAAGTCTACGTCAACACAAGTCCACAGCAATTTCGCTCGGGGGATTATTGTTCCTACCGTCAGTGAAAAATTAAGCTATCAGTATAGAAAAAAGTTTTATGTTCATCCAGCATCATCTCTACTCTAACTTTAAGCGCAGTTAAATAGTATTGAATATTATAATTATTTACTTAAAAATAATTCTTATATTTGAAACAGAGTCTAATTTTCAACACCAGCAATGGATATTTTATATAACGAATCTATATTTAAAACAACGGTTATGCACAACATACCACAGTGCTAGCTAGAAATGTCATTGACTATAATGAAAATTCGGATTAGAAAATGGGTATGGGAAGATACTAGTCTAATGAGAAACCGTGCACGTAGAGGTTCTTATGCATGTAGTATATATGCTAAATGATATACGAAACTATGTATGATAAGATACGAAATTCGCAGATATTTGCTGTTAACTTCGGTTTTTTTCAGTTTTGGTACGTGAGTAATGCATATGTTTCGCTAAGTGTTGTGTTAATTTTCCTATCAATTAAAACCTAAAAGGATTTGAATGCTTTCTTAGCTTACCTCCTTTAAAAACAATTAAAAATAATGAACAGAAAATAATTAAATGATGTAAGACACACACACAACCGCGCCTTGCTGTTTGTATACAATTTGTGTAAGTAACTGGATGGTATTCTGCAAGCCGATGTTTAATTTCCATACAGCATCATTTCTAATCTATTCATAAGAGGACATGTTTGAAAATGTGTAATATTCATCAATACGGAATTCACTCACGCAAACTCTTGGGAGGCATGCTGATCAGTTGTCGAACCGCATAATGTTCATATTCCCATATGTTCACTAAGTGTCCTGTTTGACGAGCATGCAATAATCGACAATTCTACAATCACTCCTATTATTGACTGGAAGGCAATGATGATAAATTGCCTAAAGGCTCTGTTCCAAGCCTAATCAATAAAACAGTTACAATTGATAAAATTTAACAAAAATTAAATAAAATATTAATTGAAAATAAATTAAAGTTAATATACTAATCAATAGAAGTCAGATTTAACTACAGGAACGTTCCGCGTTCAGAATTTCTGAAGATAAATCATTTTAACTACTTTAACTCTTTAATTCCGAAGCGACTTTTTTCTTCTAGCATCTTTAAAACCGGAACTTTTTGGGAGCATGCGACATGAATTGGACTCTCCCAGCATGGGTGGTCATTTACCCCACCACCCCACCCTCTGCTATAACCTTCCCTTAAGGCGCTCGGAAACGGGCTGCGGTTGGCAAGGATAAGTGGACATCCTACCACGCTTATCTCCGAAGCGATCTCAGAACCTCACCTCCCCTCAAAAGAAGCCACCCCCCTCTCTCTGTACGAGAGGTTTAAGATTTTGATGATGAGTTGCTAAACATACTTAACGTCATTAATCTCAAAATGTCCTTAATTTTTTCCGCTTGCTGGCAAATTTCCGAATTTTTCAAATTTCTTTCCATTTATTCAGCCTCGATTGCCTAAGATACAAATAATCAAATGAGGACACTGTTGAATCGAGACAAACATATGTTTATATTGACGCTATATTATTTTATATTGGATCTTTATTTACTTAAATAAACAATATCAAACGTTGGAAAGAATCTCTATTGTGGTATCTAGTTGCTTTCAAGCAGTGATCCCTCTATACATTCAACAACGTACTCCAGAAGGAATTTCGGAAGAGCACGCAATTTTTGATCTCTTAAACGTTCGTTCTCTGTATTTTGCTTTTTGAGAAATTTGAAATGAGACTAATCGACTAGGTGATCCAGATTTAAAAATCTGTAATGGAAATAATGCATATCTTTCGACGTCCCATGGTTTGTGCTGCTTCAAACAGTTTGAAGACTTTGAACTTCGAATGCTGATGTGCATTTATGGTATTCGAGAACTCTTCCAGCAAATAAACGAGAGTTGATATATCACAGGACGAAGAACAATATTTTTCTTTGAGCTTACGTTAATAATGCACTTGCTTATGAACGTTATGGCAATATACATTTATAAGAAAATACATATGGGAAGCAAAGGGAAACGGTATTTGCCAGTGCTGAACTCATTAGTGGCCAGAGGTCAAAACTGTAAACGTCAATTAATTTGTACTAAGAAAACGCATTAAAGGGCTGCTCAAAAAAGCCTCTGTGAGCTTAGTCACGTAGCTCCCATGTTTGAAGGGAAGACTATAGTAACGTTTGGACGAGTCTTGTGATGTTCTTAGCTGCAAAAGAGATTTGGATTACGAGATTTTCGATTAAGTCTATGCACACCAAAACGATTCGTACAAGGGGCATGGATTAACTCTATCGATACGGGACCGTCCCTTCAAGCAAAAGACGATAGCCGTCCGAAACGTCCGAATGTCACGCTGACATTTCCACCCCCTTTCGTAAAGTGTAATTGATTTCACACCCGCGGCGCGTGCTTACTTCATTAGAGTGGCTCGCCCAGATGTGTTTGGGGAAGAGGGGAGTTTTCTTACAATTCGGACAATGCCAGCTGTCATTGTGGTTTTTGAGGGAACTTCCCTTATTTTTGATAGAGGAACTCGGGCGTTCCCGTATTTTGAGGTCCTTTTATTTCAATGGCCTTAGGAATCAGAGGGTTAAGCCGTGCATTCATCAGTACTCCATTCCATTTGTCCGAAGACAGCTTTATTTCATCCATTCAAGTAGAAAAATGAAGCTCGTCATTCACGAACGCTCCAAAGTTTTGAGACAAGGTTCAGAGTCGCAGAATTCTACCCACCCTCTCCTCTTCCCCTACGCGGGAGATTTCGAGTTTCATTTCTACCCTCGACGCGAGGTCTCATTGTAGGCAGATACTTTGATGTGCCTCTACCCTCCAATCGAGGCCTCAAATTGGAATCGGCGCATGAAGTGTTGGATTTTGAGTTCGTTTGAATTCCAGCATTGCCTTTCCGCTATGCCAATTTCCATCGGTTTTTCAAAACTGACGATTGCTTTTTCCTTCCCGTGTTCCAAAAATTCCATTTTGGAAGAGATGTGAATGACCTGCTTTAAGGAACTGCTCAACGTAGCGCCTGTAACTTCTTTTTATATCCCTGATTGTTGAAGGGGAAGCTGTAATAACATTTGCAATATCCTTACTTGGCATTGATATAGTCTGCTGTAAAAGATATTTGCTTATCAAGATCTTTGAATAAATCGTGGTTGTGCCTCGCCCCACACCGCATTTTCCGTCTTTAGAAGAATGTCTGTGGACCGAAAAGTGTGGAGATCAAGCCACAGGCTATCATTTTCCATCCACTTTTCAGAGCACGTCATGCCTAAATAATGATTGATGCATTGCTCTTTGATGCCTCTTTGTATAGTTCTTTTATGTGTTTTCTGCTGCCACTAAGGCTGTATTGTGCCCCGTGGACAACTGTTAGTTAATTTACTAATATGTGATAATTTATCCCATATCACTTCTGATAGGAAGATTTTTTTCCCGGTGAATTTAATTCGTGCTAGCCAGTTTTGCTTGTTCCTACGGGCAGTTCTATAAGCTCCATATCACGTTACGTGATTATTGACAAAACCCAGTAGAAAGTATTCAGAAAAACCACATGATGCACAGCGACTACGGAAGACCATGCATGATGTGTTCCTGCCCCTACGATTGAATTCTTCTTTTTAAGATAAGATCCACGAGATCGTTCGCCTTAATCACCTCCAACAGGAAATCCGGTCGCTTAAGCAGGTCATCATACACCAAGGCAACACAGTCAAGTAGATGTTGCGGAATGGCCTCAATCATGTTGTACTTTGTGCAGATATTGAACTTCTTATCACCACGAGAGAATCTGAGGGTTTTTAAGTGATCGGATGATAAGCGAGCCAAAGCTGTTTGGTCTTTCCTATCCCCCTTAAAACGAATAGCAGCACCCGGGCCTTCACTACGATACCATGAATGAGCTGGTGGATGCCTCTAAGAAATGTTAACAAGGCCCTTTCTTCTTAAGTTTAACTCAAGGTAGGTCAAGGGTTCTACATAGGCCTGAGTCATGTTATTACCTTCTTTAGCAAGACTATCAGCAATATCGTAATATTTTAAATTTACATGCGATGGTATCCATTGTAGATGAAGAACACAAGTGCTGCACAGGATCCTGAGTTTGTTAAAGATATCAATTCCCCTCCGGTCACTAACATCTCTGCAATTATCAAGATATTGGACAACACTTCGGCTGTCCAAGAGAATCCATATCTCACCGAATAATTGAATTTATACATTATTTTTTACAATGCATATTTTTTTCAAGGATTTACGGACTTTCTGTAAGAGTTTCGTGTTAGTGCCGAAGAACACAGACATAGAAAAGTGGCAGAAACGACTCACCTAAAACTACGACATCCTGCTGTGCCATCAGCATGTCTTGGTCGTTGCGCGCTGCGCAGTAGTAAGTGCCGTTGTCCTGCCTGCGAAGGGCGCTGATTGTGACCGTGGACAGCACCCGCACATGGCTGAGCGCATCTGTCTTAATGAGGACGCTGCCCGGGGGCCACGGGACGTCCCGCGACCACGTGACGGTCGCCCTCGGGTACGACATGGCCACACATGATAGCGTCACCGCACTGTGCAGGGCAGCGGAGGTCACGTTCGATCCGACTTCCAAGCTCAGGGGAACTGCAAAGAAACGAAAAAATTCCCCATCAGTACAAGACATAGGGCAGTATGAAAAGCAAGAAATGGTAAGACAAAATAAAATAGGACTCTAAAATCTTGATTTTTGGTTTTATAAAAATTGGCAATGAATGTAAGCTCATGATTTTATTTCGTAAGAATACATTTGCATATGTTCAAGAGAATACCGTGGAATTCAAATATCCCAAAATGTGGTAAAAGATTAATGTCATAACAATGATGACGACAGTCTACGTTAACGATATCTGCCACTTATAATTTTAAAATCCATTCATTAAGCCACATATAATTTTAAAACAAAATCAGCTTATGCCTCTTTCAGATTTTTGAAAAGATCTTTTTAAAATCAATATTAATCATTGCCAATTTTGAAATTTTTTAACTTTATTGAAAATATAAAAAAAATCTTGGTTTCAGACTGGCCTAGGACATTCTATCAAAAGAACATTTAACCAGCATTTTTCCTTCCGGTCATGAAACATATCTTGTTCGTATGTTTTGTATATTTATGCAATTTTCGTGACTTTTATGGTTAATTCTATATTAAATGATTTATCAGTTCTAATGCTTGTATTTATCAAACTAAGAATTATAATATTAATATTTTAATTGGAGTATAATAGCAATAAACTTATCGCAACTAACAACTAATATTGTCTATTCGGTTCATAATCTGTGCAAACTGAGAAAATCGCGTGCTACCTAATATGAAAGGAGCGATCAGTAACCTTTAATTTACATGAATTTTACATTATTTGCCAGTAGATGTAGGAAAACTGGTAATTGTAACATTAAATAAGTGATTGATATTTAAAAATGATTCATAGATTTAAAAAATACAGGGAATGATTATATTTTATAAAAGATTTGCAGATTTTATATATTTATGTCGTTATGAACTAAATTCCATATCTAAAACTGCCCCACAGGCAAAAAGCTATATATCAAGATATCTATTTGTTAGATTGCAAATATTGTATCAACATCATTTTTTCGGCTTTGTCAGTATTTTTAATTATTTTAATTCTTCGCCACTAAAGTTTCTTTCTTTTCTTGTGGCAACTTTGGATAATTTTGAATTTCAAACGATAATTTTAGCCGTTTCATTTAATTTCCAAATTTTACTTAATTATTTACTTTGTTTTCGATTTAATTATTATTTGTCTTAACTTTTGTTGTTGTTTCCATTAAGGTTTCAACTTTATTAATTTTTAAATTCAAATTTTGCTACGGGACTATTTCCTCGCCATCTTGTTGCGGATGAATTTAGATGTTATTGGGTTTTGACGTTCTTGACTGAAGCTGTTTTTTCCGTTATGAAAGCAGATTCCTTTGTCTTTTCGTTTGAATATTTCGAAGTGATAGCACGCATCCTGGAGGCTCCGAGACCGTTGGGATTTTATTCCTTCGGTTCTCGTCCTCTCAGGCATGCAAGCAGTAGATTAAATCTGTTGGTTAAAATATCGACAAAAGAACTAAAATGTTGAATTTTAATAAGAAATCAACAGGCGGCTTATGTTTGAACTGATTTTTTTTCTTTGTCTTGAACTATTCGTGTTGATGCTGGACTGAAGCTTTTTTCTTGCGTTTGGAATGGCGATATTGTGCTCTTCATTGTGCGAACAGCATTGATGACTTGCAAAAAGTTGAAAGTAGTGTGATCGAGATGAAAAAGACTGCTTTGTGCGAGTGTCACCATCTGCAACGATTCTGTTGTTTGTGAATGAGAGACGCCACTTGTGTAACAAAATATGTGAGCAAAAAAGATTTCCAAAGTCAACAAAAAAAATCCATCGGGGAAAACTTTATTTTCCCATGCTAATATTGGCCGCAAGTGATGTTGCATAACCAAGAAATGCTTTGCTTCTGCTGATTTAAATCCGTTTTGTGGCACACAATATAGTGTGCGAAAGTTCAAAATCATTGAAAGGTTCATTTTTCAATGCAAAAAAAATTATTCATTGTGAGACTACTAATCTATCGCTTCATATATTCGAATTTCAAATGGCCGTTATGAGAGTGTTTTCTTTTTTTTGTATTTACTAATTTGGTAAAGAAAAGATATCTGTTATTTTTTTTTATATACTTTCTGTTTTATAGTTGTGAATTTTCATATATTTGATGTTGTGTGCATCAGCAGTAAAATTTGCAAATTTTATATTCATATCTTAAAATTGTTGGCAGTTTAGTATTCATAGAATTGTTAATAAAAAATATTTGAATTTTAATAAATTTGTTCTTCTTCAATTAATATAGTGCATTGTACTACCACTGTATGCAAATTCACTTTTAATTAAGTAGCTAGGGTTTTCAGGTCAGCAAAGGTAGGTGATTATCAGTATTGCTAGAATTTCTTATTATCGTGTTAAATATTTCAGTACCCAGAATTAATTAAATGTTCATTTTATATATTAATTTAAAATATATTTCTGGGCTTCTACCTTGCTTCAATGTTTTAATTTAATCCTAGCTACCCCATCCAATATATTTATGCCGTGACATTTTTGGTCCTTAATATATTTGAATTTTAACACTATTACAGACAGCTGTCGAACATCTATTTCTTTGAGATACTAGGGACTTATATCTATTATCATATATAATTATCAAGTACATGAGACAAATTGCTTTCAGGCAATAATTCTCTGAAAACTAATCAATACCAGGCTTTTACTCCACCTGAAGAAAAAATTCATAACATTTTCTTGCTTAAGTTGTTTCTGTCAAACTGATTTGAAATCTTAAACTGTTTACTTCTGTTTATGTTCACAGTTAAATAACTGAGTGAAAAGTCATTATCGACTGTGTTTTCGCTCTGTCTTAATTAAGCTTTACAGTAAAGAATCAGATATTCAAGATTCATTCAACACTGCGTTTTCTTGCCTCGGGACGAGAAAAAAAAGTCACAGGAACGTAACAATCTAAAGCAAGGATCAGAAAGTCGTAATTAAGGCGGCTCAGTTGATCCTGCGTCCCAAGCAATTTTCATCCTTACACAGAGCGTTAAGACTTTCATCAGATGTTCGTGACTTCTCAAAAACTCCTTTTTCAATTTGTTTAAAATAATTTTCGCTAACAAGAAGAGTATTTCAGATTTCCTGTAGTTCCATCAAGTTAAAAATTTAATAGCAATGATAGGATTTCGAAATGCTTAGGAAGACTGTTTGTTCTGAAAGGTTTGATTTCGGAAGACAAAATATTTATTAAGAAAATCTTATCATTAATTCTGACAGCGCGAATTTTAATTTTTATTTAAATAAAAGTACTTGAATCAAAAATTTCTGACATTTTTTTTAAAAGGTACAATTTGTTCTGCGTGAATCTTTCAGTTTTTTCCACTGCGTTTTCTTGCCTCGGGACGAGACAAAAAAGTCACAGCCACGTAACAATCTACAGCAAGGATCAGAAAGTCGTAATTAACGCAGCTCAGCTGATCCTGTGTCCCAAGCAGCAAACAGTGAGAACAGTTTTTTCCGGAGGTAACTTTGCTTCAGTCTTAGGGTTTTTTTTATTGAAAAAGTAAATTTCTAATCGATTTGTCGGCATTTGAAAAGAGGAACACATAATAAAATCATCCGTTTTTCCCAAATCTTTTTGAGCTAATAATTATTGATTTTGTTCATTTGCCTTCTCCCAGAATTTAAAGATTCGGCTAATTTTCTTGCTGATTTACCGTTATCATACCGGGGTGATGCTTCTATACGCTGGTCTAGATTTAGAAAAACACTCTTGGACGTTATTCAGAGATCAAAAGCTTCTCCTTATGGAGGAGTTGTCTTCTTGTTCTGTGTTTAACTCTTTAATCCCGTAGCAACTTTTTTCTTATAGACCCTTTAAAACCGGGCCTTTTGGGGAGGATACGACATGAATTGGACTCACCCAACACGGGTGGGCCCTGCTGTAACCTTCCCTTAAGGCAAACGGATATGGTCTGTGGTTGGCAAGGATAATTGGTCCTCCAAACTGCCCTTATCTCGGAAGCCATTTCAGAACCTCACCTCCCCTCAAAAGAAGCCAACTGCCTCAGACCGACCTTCGTGGCTGTTAAGGGGAAATT
Organism: Araneus ventricosus; assembly: GCA_013235015.1. Taxonomy (NCBI): domain Eukaryota; kingdom Metazoa; phylum Arthropoda; class Arachnida; order Araneae; family Araneidae; genus Araneus; species Araneus ventricosus. Next base: position 108,807 of record BGPR01001314.1, on the reverse strand, counting down.
TTTAGACCGCCTCACTCAGTTTGAGAGGGTTAATAAACATGGCCTCTTCGATCTCCAACCTTGGTACAAGCCGCAGTTCACTTTACTGTCTAGATTAGGTTTAGTTTAGTTCAGTTATATTATTGTAAAGTTTGGAGGCAACAAAAGGACTATTCTGGGATGGACCTCTTAATTTTGAACCGTGGTAAGATGACGAGGATGATTCCTGAGCCGTTAACACCTATCCGCTCCACACTCAGCACTCAAACTTCCCACCTCCCCAGCGGGAGGATGTTTGACAACTAAGTATGATTTAACGTGTAACATGCCCAATAGACGGCGGGTATTCAATGGAACTCCCAACATCTGGAAAGGTATTATTAATTTCGATTTTATTTCTGGTATTGTTTTTAAGTTTATGTACTTTCTGTTCTCCTTTCTTTCATATCCTTTCTCTTAATAATCTTAAGGGCACGTACGACTGTTAAACCTCGAAAATTTTCTATTTTATGAAAAAATTATATATTATTCCCCAGTCTTTTCCGAACAATTTAAAACAATCCGCGTTAAAAAATTCCCATAATTATGAAAGTTATGAATGAAAATGTTATCAGCTGTTAAACTTAAACATTGAATATGGTCATATCTTTAAAGCGCTATATCTCAAAATGTGTTCTTTTGATATTGCGCGCACGATATCTCAAGAACTATTGAATATTTTGACATAAAACTTTTACCGAATATGTATTTTGCTATGTTCTACAAATCGAACCACATTTTTGTACATATTTCTCCAAAGACGTTTTTTGGGGGTGTTAGAAAAGTTGAATTTTAACTATTTTTAACATTTTTATTTTAAATTGGTATATAAAGCAGAAATTAAATTTAAATGTTAATAAATTATTGTTCAGTTTTTTAAACAGATTATTTGGTTTACTTACATACCCAAAATATTGTGTTTAGATAAATATTTTATCCGTAATGATGCGCGCAAGGTGACTATCTCATTTTTTCTCCAAAAATTATACCCATATTCATTACTCTCTCACATAAATACATACCAATATGAAGGTTTGAAAATGTGTGTCTATTAGAGAAAGAACAGATAGTTTTCTAGAAAAAAGTGAGTTTGTTAATAGCATTGTTTCTGAGATATAATGTTTCGAATTTGACAGTTTTCCGCCATTGGGAATTCAATTATGGGATTTTTTTTCGAGGCTTAAGAGTCGTATGTCCCTCTGAAGACCCAACTCATAACTCTTAAGATCTAAGGCCAGGTAGACAAGAGGAATAAATTTCATTGAAATTAAACTAGCGATCCTTGTTGCTCGTAAAGGGTTTCGAGTTTCCATTCCTAGGCTTATTTAAACATTATGCCTATGGGACATAAATTCCATACCAAAAATAATTGGTGTCTAGGCCCTTTGTGTGAGTGTCCGTGGATTAATAAAAATAAAAGTGGACGTTCAGAGGGCTGACTCGGATGCAAGGGAGGCGCATAGAAAAGTTTTACTGTCACGTATTTTGTCAGAATTACGTTGTTTACGGTTTAACCCTCTGACACCGAGCGAGGCGGTCTAAAACTTTCCCTTAAAGCTATGAAGGCCGGTCTGAGGCGGTTGGCTTCTTCTGAGGTGAAGTGAGGTTCTGAGATCGCTTAGGAGATAATCGCCGTAGGGGACAATTATCCTTGCAAACCGCAGCCCATTTCCGTGCGCCTTAAAGGAAGGTTATAGCAGGGAGTGGGGTCGGGTGGTAAATGACCACCCATGTTGGGAGAGTCCAATTTATGTCGCTTCTTCCCAAATGGTCGCGGTTTTAAAGGAGATAGAAGATAAATGTCACCTCGGGTTTAAAGAGTTAACATAGATTACTCGTATTAAACCATGCTTTATTTTTATAGTAGAATGCTTTCGTCCCTTCCACTGTGCTTTAAACTGAGGCGAAAAAGCATTGTTGCTTCTTTAAGAATCACCACCTTGCCTTGTTTTGCTGCATTTTTCAGCCCTTTGACTACTGATTTTTTAAACAAATCTTTATTATCCAATTCCAACGCCTCCAAATAAGCCAAATTAATTGTTTGGATTTTTTTTCCGAGCTGACTTTAAACCAAAAAATGGGGCATAATTGTCCCATCACCAAGAAACATACATGTTTATGCATGGAACATGATTATTATTAGTTATTTTGAAAATCCATTTACATATTTACAATATTTCATCAGTATTATTGCAAAAAAATGTGTGTTGCTCACCAATGGAACAAAACTATCGAACATGAATGTCAGTGAAGGATGTTCTCGGTGATTAAAGATACAATTGCTCTTGATCTACATATGGGAAATATTACAATGAGTTTAATTGCAATTTTTAGACCAATAATAGTTTTAAAATGTGATTGGGATGCATATGCCCCGCTAGTGGTCTAAGGAGTAAACCATCTACCACTCTTATTACTTTCCAGAAACATAAACCCTTCTTACCTAAAATTCACGAATCGAAATTTGACCAGGATCACTAATTGCGTGTATCATCTAAATGAATCATTCCGTGGATAAAAGGCGAACATTTCTTGGAGAGAGAGGGGGAAGGCAGAGGGATAAGTCGAAGTCGAAAAATGAAAAGAATATCGATACATCAGTTTTCCGTGCGCAGTCGGGAGCGTCTGTCACGGAGTGCTGCAGTTCGCAAACGAGGTTAACTGTCTTTGTCTTGCCCTCGATTGCCTCTACTTCTGTACATTTAGGGAAGAGACAGACGGAAGGTCAGAGCACAGAACAATATGTGAAAGAATTGCGAGGACCAATTCGTTTTATTAGATTCCATTAGATAAAGCAGGATATAAATGAATAATAAAAGATCTTCTCTAAGAATTAGAACTCTTGGGAATTCTAAAATGAGGCTTTATTCTGCTTAAACCTTTATGTCACGGTGTTAAATATCTGTAGAAAACAAAAAGGCGCTGCCTTTTCCCCAGTAAGCTCTTCAAGTACATTTCAGTGGCTGTTGCAATACTGTGACATGGTAGTTGACACAATGTGCTCATACATTCCCCAACAGATGGTGATACTGAGGTGGTTTTTAAAAACAAAGTTTCAGTTGGCACTTGAACATTTTCACGAGGTTGCTTCTGAAACTTCTGGAGAATTTAGTGAAGTTAAAAACCATGGGAACATCCATTTATGAGAAATGGGGTGAAGGTCTTTGTTAAAACAAAACTATCAACTGTTTCAAAAACTGAAATTTTGAATATTTGATGCCATTTTGCATTATGTTACAAAAACGAAAAAAAAAATTCTGTCAATAAATTTTTATTGTAACATGATAATTTTTTTAAATTATTTTTT
>BGPR01001314.1:74412-88194 GCA_013235015.1 Araneus ventricosus | reverse complement strand
TAGATAAAGTTCTATTTTTAAACAAAATACTTTCGGAGCCAATGCAATAATTGTTTGCAATAATAACATCACATTTCCGTAACTATTCCTGAGTAAATTAGCGACTAATTTCAGAGATACTTGCGAGTTGCGATACAGCCATTCCGAAACTATTTAAAGAAAATCTTGTTAACCAAGTATTTAGCAGATGGGCGAAGCAAGGATTGCCTCGGATAAACATCTCGGTGTTTCACGAAACAATTTATCGATTGGCCAAATAGCTTGAAAAACCTTCTCGAAAGCAGTTTCTCTTCTTTTTGTTTGACCTGAAGTTGTTTACTCCACGGATAGGTAATGGGTTCACGGGAATTGCAATGCCTTTCGGGAAAAACGATCCGATAGGATTTGATGAAACTAGGAAATATCGAATGCCGTCAAGTACCTCCCTGATGCTCCCTGAAGCATAGGTTTCGGAGCATGGGAAAGGAAAGTTATGAGGATCGTGCTCGATCAGTGAGAAACATATTTTCAAATAAATAACTTGATTGATACATTAAAGAGAATCATTGCTTTGGGAAGCATTGGGGAAAATTATTGCCTTTATACTGTCATCTAGAACTAGTTAATATATCCGACTGGTTTAAAATCGTCGTTTTTGATGAAATTATCAAAAACTTTTTGACTTAATTTTGTAGCCTGTTTAACCAGCTTTCTAAAACTGTCTCACTTCCCACTCTACGTGAATTACAAATGGAGTTACAGCTGTTTTATTACCGAACTGTAAGCATTATTTTATGTTGCATGAAAACTTTAAATGAGTTTTCTGAGAAATAATATTTGTGAGGAAAACCGTCGACCGTAATAATGATTTCTCGAAAAGTTATTCAAGTATTGATATGAAATTTTCTGAGATTATTTTCTGTAATATGCTTGATGTTTTCCTTTAAAAACTAAGGTCAATTTTAAAATCAAGTATTGTTTTTAAGTGCTTAAATGTAAACGAAAAGCATTTTTTATGAAAAATAGTAGTTCAGTTAGTAACTATGTTCAGCTATATGTATATATATGTCAAAACTATTTTGAATTACAAAAAATATTTTAGAGCGTAACGCAGATAACTGTCATAAAAATGTACTCCTACAAGGATTTATGTGTATTTAGAATATGATTTTGTCTATGGATGTTAGCGTAAGGCAAATATTTTAGTCCTTTTTCTTCAAATTTCTCAGTTTTTTTAAAAATATTATTTTGAAAGCCCAATTTTACAATATTTTCATAGTTTTAAAACATATGCAGTTGAAAAATAACATTAAAAAATATATATACGCTATTTTTCAAAAAAATGTCTCCGAACACGCTCGGATACCTTAATAAACGGCTTTCTGCGTGCTATTTCTTTTTCTTTATTTAACACTAAAATAGGCAAAAATGCAATAGCAAACCGTAATTGTTATTTGTATTCTAAATATTTTTTTAATATTATTGAGTATATTTTTTTCTGTTTTCACCACACTTGTAATTCCACACTTCTGCAACAAGCAGGTTTTTTATTACCTCTATCGATACGGGAACGTCTCATACGTCTCTTCAAGCACAAGACGATAGCCGTCCGAATGTCACTCTGAAATTTCTATCCCCTTTCGTTAAGTGCGACTGATTTCACACCCGCGGCGCGTGCTTCCTTCTTTAGAGTGGCTCACCCAGATGTGTTTGGGGAAGAGGGGAGTTTTTCTTAGAATTCGGACTATGCTAGCTGTCTTTGTGGTTTTTGAGGGGGAATGTGAATTTCCCTTATTTTATGTTGCATGAAAACTTTAAATGAGTTTTCTGAGAAATAATAAGTGTTGATAGAGGAGCTCGGTCGTTCCCGTATTTGAGGTCCCCTTTAGTTCAATGGCCTTAGGAATCAGAGAGTTAATATTCACTCTCATATGCACATTTTTTTCATTAATAATAACACAACATAAAAAACGAAATGACAAAAGAAACTAAGTAACTAGGAAATAACACAGTGCAGAGTAACGAAATATAAAGAATACAAAAACAGTTGTAATTAGCATACTGCAACGAATACTCACAATTAAATAATAAAAATGTCATAAAATTATAATACCATATAATAGTGATGTAAGTAATCCATGTATGAATCAAACAACTGCAGTCATTAAATAACAAGTATAATTTAAATAAAGGGGAAATGATGCAAAACCTGGCTAAATATTTGAATACATTAACATGGCATGCCGATGCATCATATGTTTAAAAAAGGAGAACAATAAATTTGGCTTCTTGTTAATATGTATTGGCAAATGCGAAATAGCTGCGAATTGAGAAAATGTATTAAGTTATGAAAAATCATAAAATTATGGGTGGCATTTATCAAAAAATCTATATGTTGAATTTGAATATACTTTTTAAATGTCTTTGTATATCTGATTAAAAATTGTACGTTTAGATAATATGTATAATGCAGTAAAACGGCAAAATAATAAATTATTGATATATTTGAAAGAAAACAATTTGAAAAACATTCAATTATTACGATATATTCATTGAAATTTTATTGCTGATATCAATGGAATGAGTGAAACATTGGCATAAGTTCTATGAGACGTTCTCATTATATTCAGATGATGAAGTGTAATAAAAGCGATGCAATAAAATTTAATAAAACCGAAAAATATAGAATGCCTTCAAGTAATTTTCTGATGCAAAGTAAAATTCTGAATTTTCTTTCTACCATTTATTTAAAATATAAATCTATCCAAAAAATTATTCGAACCATTTAAAATGTTTAATAATTTTGTGATATTCCCTTTCAGACCAAAAAGTAATTTTATGACCAGAGACGATAACGTCTGTTTTTAATTTAAGCACATTTTAAATGGGATTCTTGCAAATTTAATTTCAAAAATTTTATTTTTGCCCATCAAGGTATTAAAATACCGCAGAAATTATTCAAACACAAATAAATAGATCTAAAAGAATTTAAATATGTTTTACTAACACTGTTTTATTATACATTTGATTAAATTTCTTTTTAGTTATTAGTATGAAAACCGAATTAAAAAAACATGCTTTGTTAGAAAGGCGAGAATACAACAATAATAAATGTTTTGAAGATTCAAAGTTTTTTCTTTTCTTGTCAAAGAAATGATGAAACGAACATTGACTCTCTGAAATCCATACAATTTTTTTCGGAAGTAAAGTCAATCTCCCCGCTCCCCCACCCCCCAAAAAAATAATGCGATGCAAAATGAACCCAGCAAGTTGATATTCTATATTGTTTTCAGCCATCCCTTTTTTAATAAAGACAAAAAATGTCCTATTAGCAATTTTTTAAATTTAATATAGGTTTTTTTAGCTTAATTCTTATGTGTCACATGTATAAAATCAACAGAGAATCAATAGATAAGAAAGGATAAGATAATACTTCTAATCTCAAATGCTTTTATATTAAGAATAAGAAGTGGAGAATAGGATGTGTTATAATGCTTATTGATCTAACAAAACTTCATAGCAATAAGGAAGATCTGATTGCTCATATGACAGCAAGAATGTTGGTTAACTGATCTTACATTCCTTTTTCTATGCTTGCTTTGTTGCCATAACACAAAGTTAATATCACCATGGAACACACAGCTGCAAATCAAAAATGTTTGTAGATCTCTAGGATAAAAAACAGAGCTTTTTTTTATATCTTAAGAAAAGAACATACGTTGCAAGGAATGATAGCAGCACGATATTTGATCCGGTTGCGCCAGGAAAAATTTTTTTTTGTAAAAATTCATTTCCCGAAGTGAATGGTAATCCTGGATGTATCTGGTTCTGAAAGAAAAATAATCGGAATCGATTCAGCCGTACAGTAGCTGTCTTTCCTGGCCCTTAGCCAAAAATGAGACTTCCTACTTTTTCTCAGCCCTCTTAATCATTTTAGGATCACTTCACATGTTTGATTAGTCCCCTCCTCCCCTCTTAACATCGCTCTGTTTTCTTCCTCTACTGAAAATGGCGGGAAAACTCTTCTTTTTTTTATCGTCTGTCATTTCCTGAGGTGGGATTCGGAATTTCAAGTGCGAAGCATTCTCGCTCACTCAAATAATTCCTTCTGTTGAATTTTGTTGGAGTTTTTTCCCCTTTCTTTCTGCTGTAGTGGTGGTGTAAATAACAAATAAGTTTAAGAATGGAAATGTTGAAAGCTTTATCTACAAAAATGTTCGATAAAAGGCTGTTTTCGTTCTTCTAAATGGTAAAGTAGCAGAATGAGGTAAGTGTTGAAAGAAACTTTTAAGAGCCGTAGAAATTTTAAATCTTTCGAAGTTAAAAAAAAATAAAAATCGGAAATGAAGATTTCATTCCGTTACTTTCAAAAGCAAAAACATATTTATTTATCGAAGAACGATCAGTTTAAGTACTAGCTTTGCTGTAAATTTTTGATGCTATTTTGTTTTGAAATTATTTATGAAGTTGAGATGATGTTTTATTAATTCGTGCAACGTTTCAAATAAATATTAACAATACATTTTTATTTCTAATTTGTCGATTTATTTTATTTCATTTTAGCTAGTTGTCATGGTCAACAACACATGGTTTTTATGCATTTTTACTTTCTCGTAGGCGAAGTATACAAAGAGAAAGTATTGTAATCGTCGAAAAATTCGAACTCGAGATTTTGACGAATCTCCACGTTTTACATTTCCTTGAGTCCGAAAAACACAATTTTGGAATTATGTCTATCTGTCTGTCTGTGAACACGATAACTTGAAAACTATTAGAGCTCTATAGGGATAAATTTTAGTATATGACTTTTACACATCATTTGTAGGTTTCTATCAAATTTTGGACAAAATTCGTCCACGGGAAGTCTGTCTGTATGTCCGTGTTGGTGTGACCCGATATCTCTCAAACTTAAATAGCTAGATGGATAAAATTTGGAACACAGTTTTTTCATCCGAAATGTAGATCCGTACAAAAATTTATGCCAAATCCGTCAAAGGGTTGACCGTCTGTCGGTCTGTATAATCGCATACTTTTGAACGCCATAAATTCTTAAAAAAATTACTTAGATAAATGAAATTTCGTATGTAGTCTAGAAACCCTAATTGTAGATTTGCCTCCAATTTTCGTTCAAATCGGTTGAAAAAAGGGCGTTGAAATTTCCTATTCGGTTTTTTTCCATTCTACTAAAAAAAAAAGCTGCTAACGCTTGAGAGAGTGTTTTCCCCACCTTAGGGAATACCGCACATTTTCCGGCACTCGGTGTATTTTCTCCCCTACCCGTGTTATTCGTATGCGAGAAAGTTTTGGGGTGGTCACTCCCACTGTTTATATCGTGTAAATTGTTGCAAACGATTACTTTATTCGCATGCGATCTGAATTAAACGTTTACAATCGATTCATAAATGTATTTGTTTCAAATAAATTTATTAGACTGCAAATGGCATTTTGAGAATATTTAGAAATTATTACCGATTGTTTGGTTGAGTTTATGCTTGAAAAAAATGTCAGAAAATAATGATTGTAAAGTATTATAAACAATAAAGGAATATACTGTTTCTAAATCTGGACTAAGTATAGAAAGTAATAGCTAAAAGAGACAGAAAATAGAAGCAATTTTGCTGCTGCGCGCAAACGCTGCTACATCCAGGAAAAATTGCGATAACAAAGATTTAAAACAATTGAAAGAAAAAAAATGTAAAAGACATTAAAATGTAACAAAATTAACGACATACGATTGAAATAAGCCAAGGAAAAAAATCCATTTGGAAAAACGTCATCGGAGGCCACTCTTCATTATGCATTCTAATGGAATAAGTTTTATGTCGAGGAAAATGACTTGTATCCGAACACGTTCGGAGCAAGTTTTTTAAAAATTGTTTTATAGAAACACCATAATATGTTTTTTAGATTTGAACTTTATTTAGATTAATAATAGAGTATTATTTTTAAGTAGAAATTATTATCAATTTTCAAAAAACCTAAATTTGTGCTGTTTTTTTAGAGAAAATGTTCAAAAGCTTCAAACATGCTAGAGGTCAAACTTTTGTAATAATTCAAATAAAACTGATACTAAAATAAACTACATAATATGGACTAGTGCTTGTTCTAGAATCTTAACATTCTTTGGATAAATAAAAATTTTAGAGCTAATCGAACAATCATTATAAGATTTTCAGCAACTTTTTTATGTCATATTTCAAATAAAAGACCATAATTAAAAAATATTGTTACAATATACATTATTCTAGTACAGTCACTAGAGAAACATTTGAAGAAAGTGTTCACAAAATTTCAAATCAATCGAATGATAATATCTTGAGTTGTCATGTTTGAAGTGTGAAAATTATGCAAAAAATCTAGTTTTGAGAAAAATCAAATTTTAGTTTTGCCACACGCTTAAATTAAGTATCTAAACTTTTAAAACAATTCCTAAAAATATACTAACATCATATTAACTTGAAAAAATGCATTTTAAAAGAATTTTTGACAAGTTTCTGTCCCTTTAAATGACAACTTGCGGTTAATTAAACGCCCACTTCCGGTTTTCGGTTTGTTATATAACAATTAATATTTCATTTTCTAATTAACGTACCGACAAAAGTAAATATGTTTTAGAAAGATAAATGAATGAACTATCCAAAACATCAAAAATTAAAAAATGGGAATTTTGGCCGAAAATCGGCTTTTTAACGTGTTCGGATACCTTAAGATCAAAATTAAAAGTTTCCTCTGTGGCTGTTTCTAAAGTGTTCGCTTACATTACATGCATCTTTAAGCCATTTCCTAATATATATATATATATATGTTGGAATTCCAATTCTGGGATATCTTTTTCATAGTAATAATAGTCTATATTCAATCTATCTTTTGTATTTCATTTGTATGACTATTGATAAGGTAATTTGATTTTAAATTTAATTTTTAGATTAATATATGTATATATTGAAAATATAACACATGTTTTGACTATTTGAAACATTTAACTATATATATATAATTTTAATATAACTATATATATTTAAGTTATATACTTTCTCGTTTTTAATCTTGAAAGATTTTGGAGATTTATTCCCCTACTTTTTGTTTTTCCAACAATTGGCTTTCGCAGAGGGTTGGTGCCACAAATTTAGTTAGCGTGGCAAATATCAGTTCTCAAGACCGATTGGCATTTGATTGTTGGAATTCCAATTCTGGGTTGTCTTTTTCATAGTATTAATAGTATATACTCAAACTATCTGTTGTATTTCATTTGTATGATTATTGATAAGGTAACTTTATTTTAATTTTTAGATTAATATATGCATATATTGAAATATAACACATGTTTTGATTATTTGAAATATTTAACTAAATATAAAGGTTTAGCCTTTAGTTATGCATTTAGTTATATTTTCTCGTTCTTATCTTGAAATATTTTGGAGATTTACTCCTATAATTTTTGCTTTCTCCAACAATTGGCTTTCGCAGAAGGTTGGCGCCTTTAAAATTCGAATTAATGCGACATAATCGATTCCTAAGATCGATTGGCATTTGATTGTTGGAATTGCAATTTTGGGTTGCCTTTTTCATAGTAATAGTTTATAATCTAATTATCTTTCTGTATTTCATTGTATGATTATTAATAAGATAACATTATTTTATATTTAATTTTAATTTATGGTTTAATATATATATATAATGAAAATGTTATTTGAGTTTTATTTCTTTGTAAAATATTTAACTATATATATATATATATATATATATATATATATATATATATATATATATATATGTCAACATTTTTATTTAAATGCTTTTTATTTTTAAAAAGTTAGTTTTATTTCGTCAATCGTTTGCTTATAAGTGATTAGAACCTCAAGTGCAAGGTATTTTATTCCATTTAAATAATTCGTTTTATTGAATTTTATTGCTTTTTCATGCTTCTGAATTAGCAGTGGTGAAAGTAAGGAATAAATTTGAGAAGAGAAATGTTGAAAACTTTATTTACAAGGATTTTCTGTAAGAGGCTGCATTGTTCCCGTAAATTCTAAGTAGGAGGTTGAAGTACGTTTCAAAAGAAAGTTTGAAGAGTCTTCGAAACTTTTCGTTTTTAAAACTCTCTTTTAAACAAAAAATTTGTAAAGAAATGAAGATTTCACTTCTTTGCCTTTTAAGTACATAACGTCTTTATTTATTAAAGAATGGCTTGGTTGGTAAATAAATTTTAGTTCTACTTTATTTTTCAAAAGTTTCTCACGCTTCTTTCAAGGTTTATCAGGTGTTTAATTAATTTTTCGAATATTCTAATACCTGAAATGAAACCTGTTCCAGCCAGTTCTCAAATGCAACATTGATTTTTATACTTTTAAAGTGTTTAGAACACATTTTATTCTAATTGTTAGAAATATTCTGTTTTTATTTAATAACCAGCCGCCTTCGGAGACCAGCTTGATCACCGGAAATGAAATTTCAACTGAATCTGTTATGCATAATTTTATATTCTTGGTTCCCTTAACAAAGTAGTTTTAAACTTCACATTGCTATGGATATTTAACCACGTTCTTTTCGCAGCCTTTCACTTGTGTTCTGTTCAATGTCTATACTAACATAAAATACGCATTTGATTTCAACATTAAATTGGCTCGGCACATTTTACGTCCAGCAGCATGCTCATTGGCTTAAAACACGCTGATAAAAAGAATTACAACATAGCTCCGATAATATTTTAGTTTACTGTATTATTTAATTATATACTTGCTATCTTGAGGACTTCCTTTATAGATTTCACACAAAAATTGATCAAATAAAAGAAGAGAGTAAAATCCAGTAAGATATTTTCTTAGCTCACCACAATGGAAGAGAAACACGAAACTAAGTATTTGTTTAAACAATTAAAACGGTTTGAAATGCTTTGAAACAATGAAAAATATTTTTGTAAATTATGCCAAAAAATATTTTTAAAAATTTATTAAAATTAGAGAAAAATCTTACGACAACTTTATTGATAACATTTAAAAGATAATGTTTTGAATTGTCTGATAATATCAAAATAATTTTTGTGCTGTAATATTTTCCGAAGTTATTAAGGACCAGTAGATGCTGTCTTTCTATAGTTGAAATTACTATATTCTTATGAAAACGGTATCCTTCTGTCATTACATCCTACACTTATTCGCGGACGGAAGATTCTGTCTTTCTACCGTTTAAAATACTATATTCTTATAAAAATGGTGTCCTCCTGTCATTACATCCTACACTTATTCGCGGACGGAAGATTCTGTCTTTCTACCGTTGAGATTACTATATTCTTATAAAAATGGTATCCTCCTGTCATTGCATCTACACTCATAGGCGAACTGAGGATGGTGTCTTTCTACTTTTGAGATTACTATATTCGTATAAAAATGGTATCCTCCTGCCATTACATCCTACACTCATACGCGACCCTAAGCTGTCTTTCTACAGTTGAGATTAAGAAAATGCAGCTATGAATAGAGAGAAATACCTATAGCATATGAAAGTAGTGCACTGAAAAATTGATAAGTTCAGTGCTTTAATATTTTTTTTTATTGAAAATGATTTCAAAGTTTCTAAATAACTTCAAGACAAACCAAAAAGTGGGGACTAGCGAATAACGAAATAAAATTAAGAAGTCATTTCTAGCACTTATTGTCGTTGTTTTCTTCCTGACCCCATATTTTCTTTGCCCCATATGCTTCCACCATGAAAATGGATTGGCATTCATTCGTTAAATTTTGGAATAATTTAAAAAAAAACGATATAAATAACAATCATGACCTCAATGGGGTCTGCTACGCTTGTAAATATGTTAAGACATTAAACAACCTAAGTTCCACTGACTTCTTGTTCCAAGGGGTACTGGGCACCTTCTTCTCAACCCCACCCCCCGGATTCACGGAAGGGGGGGGGGGGGAGAGACGAAAAGTTTTCCGAATTCCTTGACATTACCTCTGTCGTGTATACGCTTTCTAAAGGCTCAGGAAATGAAAAATGTATTTTGGCGGCAAGTGGCGCTCTGCTTTTGAAAAATCCGCTAAATTACTTTCTTTACCCCGGGCGCTTTGGAGTGTGAAATATTTCCAGGTGAGATGTGTTTTATTGATTGAGGTATGCGCGCCAAGCCAAGGTCTACTAAATTGCCCAAAGCTCTTTGGCGAACTTGGCGTTTTTTTTCTTCCCTCGTTTCGGAAAGCGAGATCTTTTATAGACTGTTAAAAGTCATAATGACGGTGGAAAAAGAAAGGAGAAGAGAAATATAAAAAGTTCGCAAAACAAGTTCGAGATTGCAGTTTTTCCTTAAAGCTACAGATTAATTTTTAAAATTGGAAAGAGGAGGGGAAAAAATGGTGGAACTCGAAGCTATTAAATGGGCCGACTTTCTGATAGCAACTGAATGTGTATGGCTTCCTAATTCTTTTCACTGGGATTAAAGCAATTAAATACGGAAAGGATGAAATCTGAGCTCTGAAAAGAATTATAACATTTTTTTAAGTTTGATACTTGAAGCGAAAATAAGTTCTAATGAAGATTTAATATTTTGACTTTTTATTAAAACCCAGACTCTTCGGATTTTCCTTAGAATTTCGAATTAGTGATAGTTTTTGGCAACTCAAGTGGACATTAAGGGATCAGCTACACAGTGTTTGATTATACTTAGCTAAACAGTCTTCAGCAGGATCTTAATAAGATTTAACCCTCGAGAACGCGCAAGAATTTATTACAGAAAATTAACCCCTGAACGAAAAAACTCCAAATTCATAGTAGCTGCATTTAAGGTCATTTACTGGTGATTTAAAGAATTTCCCTCATTTGTTATCTCAGAAAACAGAAGGTCAGGCCTCCAAAGCCCTATGTGCGCTCTCGCGTTTCTGTGTATATTACTAAAAAGAACAGATACATGGCCACAATTTATCGATATTACTAAAAAGAACAGATACATGGCCACAATTTATCGCTATCCGAACTACAAATATGAGATGTAAAGATTAGAAAAGCTTTTAGCTGAAAATCAACTAATTAAGAATCGATTATAGAAGAGAATAAAGAAATTGTTGCTGTTGAATTAGTTAGAGATCTTATGACGAATTCTGGAAAGGAATTAGACAATGAACGGAATATTTGTGAGTCCACCGATTATTTAGAAGAAGGCTGGTGTTAGAAAGTAATATAGTTAACGGTAAGACAGGTGGAATTAACAAAATGTTGGAAAAAGAACTTCGCAACAATATGAGAACTTTTAACACACAGCATCGTTATAAAACTACCCGAAAACTTTGGTTAAGCAAAAGTTGTACAACGGTTCAAAAATCTTGGAAATGCTTATCTATGAGATAGATGATGCAATAATACTTATATTCAGGATAATTCACGTTATTTTGGACGGGAAAGCCAAGCATTTTCATAAATACTTTGGAACTACAAGCATTCATCAAATTTCTAGAATTTAATGAGCTCCCTAGAAGAGATTTATCTGAAAATTATTTTTATTAATATTTCATATTCTGTACACTAATGCAACAAAGGTTTTCTGTTAAAGTAAATGTCATTTTCTGAGCGTTTTGTTAAAAGAAACTAGATCCTTGGCCTAAGATGCGAGTCCTCGCGGATTAAAATACTTGATAAATTCGCGCAGAGCTTAAGTTTCAATAACAGTAATCGTTTTTCTTTATTGTGAGCTTATTTAAACGAAAGTGAATCTTTTACAAGGTTTGATGTTTGCAAAATTTCTAATTGAATGTGAATTATCATTCTTTTTATTTGAGTTTCTTGCGTGTTGCGACCAAAAATAGTTTCTGCAAACTGTGCATATCAGAAGCCATCAAAAGGACCATTATTTCCCATCTGATGGTACACTAATGGATTTCTGGAATTGTAATAGAATTTAAAAAAAATGATTTATTATAATTGATAAAAATAGAATTGGTTTTTCAATGAATTTTTATATTATTATATATTATTACGAATTATGCTTTCCACCGCCCATAAGGATAGATAACGCAATATGATTTCAGTTTTTTTCATGGATATCATTGAAAGAGTGAAAGTGTATATTTTATTGCATATAATAATGTCTCAATGCGAAAATCTTCACAAAATATTTTTGTAAATCTTTCATTGCAATAAATTACATAAAAGCGAAATTTAACGTTTGCAATTTTCTATTTATAATTACTCAATATGAGGAATTTTCTACGTTCTTCAGTCAAAAATTTGACAGTATAACATTCCAATAGTAAATCTTCTACAGATCACGATACGAAAATTGAGACAACCTCCTAAAATAAGGCTTCTAACAACAAGATTATTAAGTAACTGGGTGCAAAAGCAGCAAGATCATTTATACATTATGGTATTCCGATACCTTCCTACTGTTTACACAGCAGGACATCGCACTCTATTTAAAAAAACTTCTTCTCTGTTCATGGAGTTTGTGGGAATTTTATGTACATTTTCTTTATAAAAGAAAAAAGGTTGACCAAAAAATATCTAAAATAGAAACATTCTTCTTACATAATGGTATTTATACAGCACCAAACGAATAAACCGTGTTACAGGAGGTTATTTCGAACTCATGGATAAATAACACAGCGGTATATTGGATTATATTTAAAATTTTCTTCTCTTGTAATACATTTTGCGGGAAATTTGCATCACTTTTCCTTAACCCTTCGAGGACGGTTGCTCGAAAAAGGGGCGGTTCCGTCTGGCCAACGTTTCCCAACGTGCGTGGTTGCTCAGGGCCTGCGCACTTTTTCTACCCAGATAGCACGTAAGTTTGCAGCAAGTTTGATTTTGACTTGTCATGGCAAACTTTGACGCGTCAAACTTGAAACGAACTTGTAGCAAGTTCGCTGTGACAACTAGCGCCACCCTCGCTTGGAAACCAAACTTGCAGCAAGTATGCAAAACAAGCTTCCTGCAAAGACAGCACAAAGAGATAATTATCTTTGTCTCGGTTTTAAAAAAAACATCCGATTTTTAATAGCATCTCCTAGACCGTCCTTCTTTTTATTAATTCAATAAATCAATGATAATTTGTAAAAAAAACTTAACTTTTTTATAAAAAAATTTTTGAAACATTTTCCATCTTTTTACTAAATATATCACTCGCACTTTAAAGAAAACTATATCGCCTTTTTCTTAATGTTGAAATTTTAGCGTTTATAAACAAAATTAAACCGAAAAAACAGTCAATGTTTGTTGAAAAATAAACTTATACATTTTGTCCCATTTTAACGTAATTACTTTTGAACTCTAACTTCATAATTTATTCTACTAGCAAAACGTTGTTATTAGCGAAAATAGTTCTCTCTTTGACTTCAAATCATATTCTCAACTCAAAATTTAATGAAATCGAGAAAAAAGTTTAAAATAAATCGTATACGAATCGAAGCGACCGATGTATTAGCGAAATCTATCTTCTCCTGTCGTAGCCGAACTGGTCTAGTGGTATCGACCTCTGTCTACTAATCGGTAGGTCGCGAGTTCTATCCCGGGTTGTGTTCGTGTTCTGTTTTTGCTATAATTTGCAATGAGTTTGCATGACAAGCTTGTGGCAAACTTGCCGCAAGTTCGTTTCATGGTGACTTCGAAGCTTTCGTTAACTTGCTGCACGCTTGCTGCAAGCTTGCACTCTTGTCATGACAAATTTGTGGCAAGCTTGCTGCAAACTAAAATTGCTATCTGGGTAGTTAAGCCTAATTGCACTAAATCTGCCGGCGTGTGCGATATGACATTCGGTAGCTAAAAGCCACAAGAGCCGGCACGTATTTGTGACAGTAGGGAGAGAATGTGCCAAGC
>BGPR01001314.1:35064-48087 GCA_013235015.1 Araneus ventricosus | reverse complement strand
TAATAATAATAATAATAATAATAATAATAATAATAATAATAATAATAATAATAATAATAATAATAATAATACATAACGTAACATAATATAATATAATGCATACATACTTAAGATACATAAATAACATAATAATAATAAATACATAATAATACATAATTAAATATATAAATATAAATATTTAATACAATTTAATTTATTTCTAAGCTTATTGTGAAAATTTAATAGTATTTTGCTTGTAGAATTTTCTAAATCGAATATTTGAAACAAATAGTACTTTTGTTCTTTCTGCTGATGGAAAAAATAGCGTCTTTTGACTAATTTTAATTTATTTAAGAGAACCGCCATTATGCTTTTGTACTCGGCATCACCTATGCATTAAAAAAGATTGAATATATTGTTCTCTTTCATATTATGCAATTAGTAATATAATAGCCCAGATCTGTCTCTCGATAACGCTCGGACGTCACCAACAATAAAACTCGCGTCATTACTGCGAGACGTTAAACAGCACTATTTCATTGTCAGAGAACCTAAATTTAAGTACTTTTAAATCTAAAAGAGTAATTGTCGTTCTAACTTCAAATTTAATATCTCTAAAATAGTGAAATAAAATTTTCTACCGATTCATATAAAATTTTTCTCGCCATGATCAATAGTTCCCGAGAAATTTTAAATTATATTAATCCTATATTTCAAATTAATTTCCATTTTTTAATAGAAAGTAGTAAATTACGTCAGTGGTATATCATGCGCGTGATATAGTTTGGACGCCAAATTGTATCTGAATGTAATCGTGGCGATGTTGTTTTCTTGTCAAGAATTAAATTAGACACTGGTGATGTGAATCTACCATTCGTTCTGAACCGCCGCCAGTTCCCGTTAATTCCAGCTTACACGATGACTATCAACAAATCGCAGGGGAAAACTTTCGATCACGTTGGAATTTACTTCGATGAGCCTGTCTTTTCACATGGACAGCTCTATGTTTTACTTTCAAGGTCTAGGATTCCCAATCACGTTAAAATTTACACAAAGACATCTGAAGTACATGGAAAATTATTAAACAACGGAAAATACTTAACACGAATGTTGTTTACCAAGAGGTTCATAACAACACGATCCTCTGTTTCTCAGTCATGTAAAAGTGGAGAGAAGGGGGAACGTTTAGAAGAACATTGTTGAAAATTATTTCGATGACTCAATAATTGAAGAGAAAGGTACTCTTTATCAAATGCATTTAAAGCCCTCAACATTTTTTTCGGGAAAATGCATTATGGACCTTTAAAATCCGGCCTGCATCCAAATTTTTTCACTTTCTTACGTCTTTTTATAAAAAAAACTTCGTTCCCCTGAGAGTTTTATTAACCGTTTGGTTTACATTTTCTGTTGGTCGTTTTAATTTACAGTCATAAAAAGCAATTTTTTAAATTAGTGAACGAATCTTGCTAGTGATCATAACTTTATGGATGATATTTTTTGTATTCAAGCTTTACACTTTTAAAAGAAGACTCGATTACCAATGTGTCTAAGAATATAAAAAATTCATATGGCTGTCAAATGCGCTTTTCTAAAATCATAACAAAACACGTTTCATTAAATGAAAATAAATGTTTAAATTTTCAGAACTTTTTTAGTTTAATCCTTTTGAGATTTCAAATATTTTGTTTTAGCATTTTCAGATTCGACTTATTTTTTTTGGAGGTGTGCTTCGTAGTTTAGAGGTGTTATCGTCACAAAATCTTTTGATTTTTGTTGTTGACATATTGTATAGAGCAGACGTCAAATAGCGTCTTTTGATATCCATTTGTTGATGACCTCAAACGTCAAATAACGTCTTTTGATATCCATCTGTTGTTGACCTCAGACGCCAAATAACGTCTTTGGATATATGTCTGTTGTCGACCGGAGACGTCGCATGACGCCTTTTTATTCTTTCTACTTCATTCCCTGAACCAGAACTTCAATTTCTGCTAAAATCTCCATCAACCATGTTAAAGTAAAAACTGCATTAAATTCTGACAGTTTAAATTTTGTATAACGTTTAAGATATGGTGAAGTATAATATTCAAAACATACCGCGATAACATACTCTTAAAAGGTGCTTCATACGTGATGTGCAAGGCATTTTACAACAAAAGCAAATAAATACTTAGAATTTAAATGGATACATAAAAGAATGTACCTTAAAAATTTACAGAGTGTACATTTTAATAATGTTTTGCATGATAAAACACAATTAATGTCGCTATAGCGTGAGACTCAAACAGATGGAATGGTTCTATTGCAGCCGGAAAACAACGACGAAATTTACGCAAAACATTTTTACGACTCCATTCAAGGTACACAAAACGATACTCCAAAACGAAATCTCACTAAATCTTCCCTTTTAAATAATGCAGGGAAGGCGCTGTTCTACAGTAAATGAACAGCACAAAACTGCGTCGTTGAATATTTTACCTGCTGTGATTTCGTTAGCTGTCAGATGACATATAATGCAAACAAATCGACTTCTTTTCTACAACTCGGTCCACTTCTGTGTGTAATTTGCATCGAACGGCCCGTCCTGACGACGACAACGGGATCACGTGACCCCCGTGGAACAGACGATCGGGGAAGAGGCGTAACCGGAGCTTTTAAAAATGGGATACCGAACAAACGATTTTGCTCTTTCTTTGTTTTGTTTTCCCGCGCTTTCTCTTTCCTTCTATTCTTTTTCCTTATGTTTTTCGAATTCTAATTGGTACACCAGATTCTATGTGGGGCGCGTCTTGTTTCTTTCGAAATTAGAATACCTCTTTCACCCCCATGCTATCCATCTTCTTCCCTTTTCTTTCTTTTTTCTGGAGGGAAGAGTGTTCGAGGGTATCATCGAAATTCGAATAAGTTTTTAGTTGGAATCCGTTGGCAACCTCGCACTTTTGTTTCGAAATGTTTCAAAATGACTTTTTACAAATTGTAGTATAATAGTTTTCAAGGAAATGTTTTAAAGTATACAGACACTGGATCTTTTTCTTTAAGATACAATAAATTTTAGATCTATATGTGTGAAACAAAATGACAGGAAATAAAGTTCAGTGTGATTGATTTATAATTGTACTTCAAACTTTTCTAATTTTCATAATTTTTTCCTCGATAAGGAATATTGCTATGCAATCAATTTTAAATAACAGTATTCTAGGCAACTGGAATTACATTCGTAAATAATCGCCTGTATAATAAGATGGTAAAATGTCTTCATATTTTTTTACTTCAGTGTTTTGTTAATTGTCTATCTTTTATTAAAAATGATTTTAAAATTCAATAGAAATGAAATCTTTAGGAAAGGAATAAATGGAATTTCACAAATAATTGTATTGTATGATGAATAAATATAAAAGAAGACTAATGAACCAACGGCATAATACAGAATTAAAAAATAATGAAGTAAAGAAAATTTTAATTAAATTGGGAAACATAAAAATATTAAAATACAAAATAATATTTTAAAAATACCTTCATAGCACATTTTTGAAAAATTTGAATTATTTCTTGAAAAATAATTTTTTTCGAAATCTTTAGAGCAATAGAATTTGTTTGAATAGACCAGGAATAACCTGAAAACTGTACAGTAATAAAAAGAGAGTTCCAATTCAATTTACGGAAAATACAAGATTTTTTTTATAGAATGAACAATTAGCTCTCCTCAAAATGTGATATTCTTTTCGTGCATAATATAAGGAAAAAGAAACAAATGATTCCCTTCGTGTTTACACTACACTAAACTGCTATTCTTATTTATTTTACAACCACTTCGTCCCTTTTTATTAAATGATTTAATAATTGATTAATAGTATGACGTACTAGCTGTATTTTTTTTTACTTAAAGAAGGTTTTCTGTGAAAATATTTAAATTAAACAATTTAGCATATTAAATAATTAATTTTAAATTAAAGGAATGAAGTTCAAATACAATTTTAAGTATTTTTGCTATATTCCTTACTCTCACTTATACAGACCTACATAACTTTTGATGCAAAAAAATTGCGTCATGTGTTAAGATGAAAAAATTAGATTAAAGTGCTATTTAAGTATGCATTACTCTTTTCTAATTTTTAGATTTCAAATGCAATTTTAATTATTTTTGTTACATTGCTTACCCTCATTTATACAGACATACATAACTTTTGATTCAAAAAAATTGCGTCATGTGTTAAGATGAAAAAATTAGATTAAAGTGCTATTTAAGTATGCATTACTCTTTTCCAATTTTTAGAGTTCAAATGCAATTTTAATTATTTTTGTTACATTGCTTACTCTCATTTATACAGACATACATAACTTTTGATTCAAAAAAATTGCGTCATGTGTTAAGATGAAAAAATTAGATTAAAGTGCTGTTTAAGTTTGCATTACTCTATTCCAATTTTTATTTTCATTTTAAATACTCATTTTTATTTGAGAGTTGTGTCTTTTTTATATATAAAAGGATAAAATACGCTATCTCTAAAAAAATGTTTCCACGGTTGATCAAATAATTACTTTGCTATCTCTGAAAATAAAACTTTTGGATGTAAACGGCATGAAGATTTTATTATTTTTTTAAAACGGATCATAATTTAAAACACTTTAACATTCAAATTTCTGCTTGTTTACTGTTTCAAATCTCATAATGTGTCTTTCCTAAATATTAAATTTTTCTACCAATTACTTCACCACATGGATTTCACATACAGTATTTCAAAAAATAAAAGCTATACTTAATTTATAGTTTGTGCTACTAATAGAATGATGAAAATGAGATAAATAATAAAATGCTTTTATGTGCCGTTCGAACGAGTAAAATACAGGCCAATTAAACCTTATAATTTTGACGCGTAGTAATAATTGAAAAATTTCTCATATTTTATATTCATGAATTTTGATAATAATTTTTAAATAAAAAAACTGTTTCAAAATTCATGAAAATATTTTTTAATAAAAAATATTTTCTTTCTATTTTATTAAACTCCAAACCCTAATTTGAATTGGAAATGAAATAGTTCCGTGAAATTTACAGAAATTTTTCGTTTATTATTGCAATTTTTATTTAAATTATACAAGTAAAAAAATTAAGTTCTAAAGAAAGTAAAGAGAGAGAGGTGTTATTTTTAGAATAGAACTAATTAAAATATTTCTATAACAAAGTATATCGATTCGCAGGAATTGTCAGTTCGTTGTAATTCTTTTTATGTCAGAAGAACATTGTCATTTATATCAACCATCACATTTCATAATTAGCAAACATAACAAAAGAAATCAATTATCAACTTTTCTATTGAGTTGCTTGTTGGATGTAATGTAAATTTTAAATCATCTTACCTAAAACTAGTGAAAATATTACAGTCGTTTTTATTACAAGGATTAGAGATGCAAAATACTTCTAAATGCAAAAGCAATTTTTACTTTCAAACAGAAGTTTGATAACCGTGATGGAAATATAAACCTTAAGGTATTATTAATATTAAAGTCGCTTGTACAATTTTTATTCTTAAAAAAATATGAAAAATCACATTTTTATTTTCTAGAAATGATATTATTCATTTAAAATAATTTATTGACTCATTTTACTTTACTACCTTATGATATATAAGCCTTAAAGTATTAATATTAAAGTCGCATGTACAATTTTTATTCTTAAAAAAATATGAAAAATCACATATTTATTTTCTAGAAATGATATTATTCATTTAAAATAATTTATTGGCTCATATTACTTTACTTTTTCTCCATTAAGAATGCGCCAGGAAACCATCTTTCGGTAATTTCTGAAAATTTTACTTCGAGAGAATGTTGAGTAAAACTATATCTTCAGGAATTTATTCTAAGTGGATAAAAAAATGCAAATATATTGGTACTTTATTTTTTATCCAAATATTGGCATAATTATGGTGATTATTTTTTTAAATCATAAATAATTTTACTATATTTTTATTCATTAAAGATTGTGTAAGTCTAAATAAAAAATATCTGTCTGGGCATAAACCAACCGAAAAAATCTTTTTAATTCAGTTTTTCGTTTCTTGAGAATAATTTTGCCGAAATAACATGAGACATATCTTGCATTAAGTGTTTTATTTTTATTCTCAATTCGCATGTAATGGTTTTCGAAAATTTCGCAAAAATTAAAAGCATATTTTTATAAATTAATACTTATTTGAATAAAACGAATAAATGTTTTTTCTTCGAATGAACCACTGGAATGAAGAAGGTTTTGAAATGATTTCCAATCTCAAAAATAAGATGGAAATGGAGATCGTCTTACTTCATTAGGGCATACTAAGAATTGCCAACAAGACAGTGAATCTTAAAATTGAAAAAAAATTGTCAGTTTTAATTTCCTTGGTGGCTATTTTTAATTTTCATCATGAAGTTGGTTGAATAGATTTTCAGTATATTGAACTATGAATAATACTTTATATTTTAATCAGAGAAATTTTTAAGATGATGATAGAATAAAATTCTTGAAATAAAATATTTCTTCGTAAATGTCTTCTTAGTTTTGATAATTCTGTGAAATATAATGCTGGTTTTTAGAATTGAAGAATTGATTTCGTAGTTTATCAATCAATTAAAATTACGCTTATAAACCATTCGTTAATTTTTTTCGTCGATCTGAAATACTACATATATTACTTCAATACACTATGAGAATATTTCTAAGAAACGTAATAAACTGTTTCCCCCATTAAATAATTTATTTATTTATTTAAAGAAAAGCAGACTACAGCGAAAACTCCATTTGCAGAGTGCTATAAACAACAAACACACAAAGAACAAAAGTCACAACGAGTAAATAAAAAAAATGCGCTAGAAAATAAAAAGTTGAACACAGAGAATACACAAAATCATAAAACTTCTGCAAACGCTTATATAATTAAAAACAAAAACACATAATCAAAAAAAACATTAAAACACACTATGATTCTAAAAGTCGTATTTTTTTTAAAAAAAAATTGGAAGACTATTTCCAAAAGGCAAGGGTTAAAAAGTCAAAACACACGAGCACCGAATCCTCTAAAAACACAGCAGGAGTTTAAATGTTTAACGACGAAAATACACACTTGAGATAAAAATAAATTGCAACACGGCGCCAAAAACAGAGTAAAAAAATTAAAACCTATAACAAACATTAAAAAAAATGTTCGAATACATAAGAACACGGAAAATCAAAACGCATAAAAATCTAAAAAGTCGTAAGAAGGAAAATCTTTAGAAACAGGGAATTAAACTTTATTTAACTAAATGAATTAATTTAAACTTTAATATGTTATCAGAATCCACAGAAACACCGCCAAAAACAAACAAACAACCAAATTTCAGTTAAACTTGCTTGAAATTTCGCTGGTATTTAAAGGATAAACTTGAACTGTATCAAGAGAATACTTTTTATCAACTGGATTTAGCAAAAGGATGCAATACAAGGGTGATTGCATATAAAAAAAAATGATAAAAGAAACATCTATTAGTGAAATTGCCAAAGTTTTAAATATATAAAGTAAAGAAAGAGTTTAAAATATAAAAAATAATAATTGTGAAAAAATATTGCTTTTAATTTTATGAATGTCTCGTAATCCTTTGTTAAGAACATGTCTCTGAAGAGATCCCTTTTCTTCAGAGCGAATTTTACCATTCTTGATTAATGCTATGGGAACGCTAGCTTTTCCCCGTTGGAGTAAGTGTGCCGTGAAAAGGCATTTACAGATATGAACGATAAAGCTCTTGGAGTTTTTCTGTGTTGGGGAACCCCGTTTGTGTTTAAACTCAACTTAATATACTATTTGAAGTTTATAATTAAAGTTGTGATATTTTTAATAATCGATTGTAAAATTTATATGGATATCTAGTATTTTTCTTAGTTTCGTTTCCGTCTGTTTTTTTGAAATGATCGCTCGAAAACATATCATCGGTATACGGTTAAAATTCACCAAGTTAAAAGGAAAATGTAAATGATTTAATGTGTTTTAAAATGTCCTCTCTGTAACAGAAATAAAGTGTGGAAATGAATATATGTGCAGTATATATTGTGTACTGACAATATATTGATATTTTTTCTGTTTACAGTGAAGATATTTTAAAGTAACAAGAACGCATTAACTCACTTTTTACTTTCTTGTATACAAAGAGACAGTATTGTAATCGTCAAAAAAATTCGAACTCGAAATTTTGATGAATCTCCACGTTTTAGACCTCCCAGACTCCGAAAAACACAATTTTGGAATTATGTCTGTCTTTGTGTCTGTGAACACGATAACTCGAAAACTGAAATAGCTAGACAGATAAAATTTGGTAAATAGTTTTATCATCAGGAATGTAGGTCCGTATCAAATTTCGGTCCAAATCCGTCGAAAGGGTGACTGTCTGTCGGTCTGTATAATCACATACTTTTGAACACGATAACTTATTAACACAAAGACATGATAAATGAAATTTGGTGTGTGGTCTTCTAACTTTAATTGTATGTCCAATTTTGGTTTCAATCGGTTGAAAAAAAGTTGTTCAAATTGCATATTCCGTTTTCTTTATCTTACTATGATGCAAAAATGCGCGCCATATCGTGTATTGGCGCACGACCTTCGTAAACTTGGTACTATTTACTGACTTGGCGAATTTTATCTCGCTTGCATTCTTGACCCTTTTATATTGAAGCGTTCTGTAAAGACAATATCAATAACACTCGTGGCATTTCGCAATTTTTAGGCGGGAGGGGGGTCGGGTAGGACACTTTTGTAGACACTTTTAGAAAGTATATGAGAAAGTTTAGGGGAGACCACTCCGGCTGGTTTTCGTTTGACGTGGCCACCTTTAACTGTATACTGAAGAAGGAAACAAAATTCAGAAATATAACAGAATATCTATATAAATTTTACAATCGAGTGTTTAAAATTTAGTTAAAATTAATTTTTAGCTTAGTTTAATGTCCTCTCTGTAACAGAAAATAATTGTGAAAATCTATATATGTGCAGCATATATTGTATACTGGCGATATATTGATATGCATGATTTTTCCTGTTTACAGAGATGACATTTAAAAAAAACAAGAGCACAATAACTCATTTTTCTTTTTCATTTGACTTGGTCACTTTTAGCTGTAAATTGACGATATACTGAGGTGGTAATTTTTTTCTTACAGTGAGTAAATGCTAGACCATATCGTAATTCAAAATCGTAATAAAATATTTACAGTTAATTATATTTTATAAGTTGTATCATTAAACAAATATAGCTGAAAAGAATAAAAATGCTGTATATATTTACAGCATTTTAATTTTATTTTAAAACAAGAAATGATTCTTTGTTTTCAACAAACTGAAATGTTTAAAAAATTTTTATTAAGTGCTGAATATTTTAATCCAATTGGTTATTTGGGACACCTTGTTCATGGAGCATCCTTAAAAACCCAGAAGCCGGAAGGCTTTTAATTCAATTACTATTTTTTCTTGAAGTGCCTTCTTCAAGATTTCAGAGAAGCATCTTCCTTTTTTTTAATTCTAAAGTTCTTGCACAGAAAAAAAAATTCGAATTTTCGAAAAATAGGAGTTTGGAACTTAATTAAGAATATCAGTTAATTTAAAAAGTTGCTCAGCCGCGTTCAAAACCACACATGTGTGATATCAGAACTAAAAAAAAAGAATATTCTATACAGGTTTTAAAGGCTCTTTCATAAAAACTTCGAACTATCTTATTACGAAGAAGCTAGTGAACTACCGGTGTATTTAACCATGTTTAAAGTCTGTCAAATCAGAAAAAAACTGTGGATAGGCTTCTTTTAAAATGATTTTAAGTTAATTAAATATTACATTCATTTTCTAATTACAGGTGAATATCTAAAGCTAAACTAATAAAAAATTAAGCGAATAAATATTCGATAATAGTTTGCTTATGGCAATGGCAAGTTTTAAGAATAGAAGTTTTTAAAAATTAAAAAGCAGTACACATTTGTATTTCATGATTTAAATGGAGAATTATAAATTAATGAAAACACTCGAACGTTATTTTTAAAACCAATTGTTAATTTTAATCAAATATAATCAAAATGTTTTGACTGGTGTTTTTCTCAAGTGCTTTTTGTTGCAAATTAATTCACTTGAAGAACCCAATTCTTAAAATCATAATATAAATAAAAGTAATTGTGGTTATATATGTGGTTATGTTCCACATCTCCTGAACTACTGCACTGACTTTAACCAAACTTTGTACACTTATTATTTAGGACATGGGGAAGATACATGTCATCTTTTCAAAGCGCAAAAGTTAATTAAATAGTCAGTTAATTAAAAATTAACCGAAACACTTTTTCCTTATCAACTTCGGAGAAAATTATCCCCCAAAAAATATTTTTATACCATTTTAAAGTTCAAAATTTTATCTTTTCAATGATATCAATTTTATATCTGTGAAATGTTTCCTTCAACTTTTATTAATTTTTCAAGATTTAATAAATAAATTATTACAGCAGACGAATCTTATATAAAGAAATTTATTGATACTTCGTTGCTAGGCAACGGTGAGACTTTGAACAAATTTCCTTTTATTTCTGTAAATATTTTAAAAAGAAGTGAAAGATCACTGTCAACTTTAAAAGGCCCAAAAGTTAATTAAAGTTTTTAAAATTAAAAATTAAGCAAGATTTTGCGTCATTTTGTGATATATTTCGAAAGTTTTATGCTACAATAACTATTTTTATACTTTAATAAAGTTTAAAAATAACTTTTCAGTGACACAAATTTCATTTGCGTTCAAAATTGTTGCTCTCATTTCAATAATTAAAAAAAAATTCAATTGTGCTTTAAATTCAGAATTTGTAGCAATGTATTTTTTATTGTTAAAGAACAAGAATACGTATGAAGGGCTGTTTCTACAAACATATAAACAAAATTCTGGAAGAATACTAAAGAAAAGTTTAAAAGAAAGACGATTAATAATTTATATTGGGAACAACTATTGATATGATTTATTTTGACGCTTTTTATTAATGAAAAATTAACTATTTAATTGATTGACCCAAAACATTCGTCAAAATCCTTCTTATACTTCACTATTTATGAACGAAATTCGAAGCAAAAACATTTTATACGATAAATGAATTTTTGTATTATAATTTTTTACACAAAAACAGTTTCTTAATTAAAAATATTAGACATAAAAGTGTTTTAATCCCGAACAACGCCGGGAATAACAGCCAGTATGCAATAAAAGAGTGTTCAAAAAGTTAAAATAAAAGACGTTAGTGAATGATGCTTTCTCTAGCTATCAGTGTTGTGCATGCTTTGCACTTTAATACATTTACATCTTTATACAAACAAATGATTTTATCGGAATAAAAATATCTTACGAAGCAGTTATTTTTATTTTAAATTTTTATAATGTATACAAAATTAGCAAAATACATAGAAAACTTCACAAATTTATAATGTTTTACATTTTAATCACTTGGAATCATAAATTAATAAAAAATTTTAATGAATGATTCATTTTAAATTGCTTTTAGGGATTTTTACTATTAAAAATTCTTTAAATTATTTAAGACTGCTTACACTTTTCACGAATTACAAATATTGAAGTATTTTTCGGAACAAATTTTCATACATTAAGGATATAATGTTTGTGGTTTTAAGATGCGTGAAGAAATGTTTAAATATTAGACATTATTGAAGATGAGAAACATCATGCTCACCTTAAGAAATTTAAAGAAAAATACTCTTCATATTTTAGCCAGAGCTAACTTGATAACAAAAGCCTTACAAAATTTTACGATTCAAGGAAAATTGAGCGTTAGCTTTTATTGAAAGCAATACAAAGCAAAACGTGATCACTTTCAAGTTAAAGTTTTTATAAAACCAGAGCTAATGCTGATAGAAAAAAAAAGTGTTGTTCGGCTGGTAATCATGGAGGTCGGTGCTTCAATCTCAGCTAACAAGATTACTGCCGATATCACGCGGGTTTGAAAATACAAAATGGCCGCCGATCTGCTTCCATAAATTTCTTGTCTTCGAAAGCTAAGCTGTTCTGAAAATAGAATTTTTTATCTTCATTTTCTATTCTTATGTTATTTATTTTCTTTTTTTTACTTAAAACTATTTTACGTGATGCGTGTTACATCCGTTTTTGTTTATGAAGTTATAGAATTTTTGCGACGAAAGTCCAAAGGTCGTTTTTGTTGGAAAAAAGTCCCCCTTTTATGGAATATATTATTCATCTCCTCAAAAAATGATTACAGACTTGAGGAAGAATAAATATTAATATCTGATTATTTTCTCAGAATTTTTTAAGTATAAACACTGGGAAAATATTGATATATGTTTTTTTAGATATTTTTTTATTTTTAAGGTGGATAAAGTTTTTAAAAAAATATGCCTTAAGTACATTTTAATCCCCTTTATCTTTGGTGTATTTTTGTCCCTAAAATATAAAATGCATTTTGGTCATTTATAATGCTTGTTTGCATTCATGATTAAGACAGCTCATTATCTGCTTAATTAGTAAAAGTGTATATGGTCCTCTCAAATTTAGGAATTTGAGTCTCAATTCTAAAAAAATAATAATAACCATTTCCATGATGCATATAAAATGCATTTTAATTATTGATTGCTGATACAACGTCCAGGATTAACCCTCTGTGGGAGGGGCTAGCGTGTGCCACAATTTGAGAGGGACGGCGTTTAGAGTACGCCATGTCGTTTTCTCCACACTCTGCTTTATATTTCTATCCATTTTCATCAATTTATTACTTTGATCTGTTTAGGAACCATAAGAGAGAGAAATAAAGAAAAAGAACGACAGATAAAATAGAAAAAGAAGAAAATTTATTCCGCATATGTTGAATAAATGAGCATCTCCCACGAAAGGGCTCCAAGTTTTCGTCGATCGTGAGTTGGTCACCAGATGTATAAACTTTTTGGCAGTTTTCATTGAAAGAGTCGAAAACTCCTCTCACTCTAGCTTACTTATCAGGTTTCAGCGTTTGTTCGTCGTGTCTTTGTCTTCGAATCTGATGGCAGCGAACAA
>BGPR01001314.1:17361-28336 GCA_013235015.1 Araneus ventricosus | reverse complement strand
TACAAAAATAGGAAGTAAACAGTTTATCCTGTTGATTTAACATCGTAAAATACTAAATTAATATTATTTCATTCAACGGAAGACAGAATGCTTCAGATCTCAGAATTCGAAGCAAATACCAATTGGAGATCATACTACAAAAATAGAAAGTAAACTATTTATCCTGTTCATTTAGTATCGTAGAATGCGAGCATAAAATACCGTAAAAGATGTTAATTTAATTAATGGTTGTTTTTATACAAGAACCATTAGTCAAAACATTTTTAAATACTTCAGATTATTATATTCACTTCATATATTTATTCACTTCAGATACCCACATTCATTGTTACAAATAAATATTGCCTTTATTTTTTCTTCAAATTTAAACTTCTTTCAAAATATCAACAATCAAGAATTAATGATTCACGTCTTCAACTTTTTATTAAATATTCACTAAATCCCCATCAAACTTATTATATTAAGAACTTAGGCATTTCTAAAAGAGAAATAAATAAAAAAAATTCTTGATCGAAAACCTCCATCAGGCATATTGAAAAACAGTCGTCGTAAATTAAACTGACGCTCTCTTGTTCACATATGTGGTGAATAAAAAAATAATGCGGGTTGAAATAAATGAAGTACGAATTTCCATATCTATGGGTTGAAAATAATAGAAATTCCGTCCAATTTATTAGAACGCCAGGGAAAGACAGGAATAAATGATTTTTCAAATGCTTCCTTGTACATTTACCGCCAAAGGTATTCGTTATTATTATCTTTTCATTCATTTTTTCATCGCTGGAATCATTGAAAGTGAGGTTTTATTAATAACAAAAGGCGAGAAATCGTAATGACACTACTGGAATTCCGCTAAAAGAAATAGCTCTGAGGGAAATATTTGATTTAAACAAGAAGACGATCGGAGACAAGAATGGTTGAATTTTTTTTCAGAGTTGCTTTGCTTTAGAATACAGTATTTTTATTTTATCAGGATTCTTTAACGCGATATAAAATTTTTCGAATCGATTTGAATGCTTTCTTTTGCTTAAAAACAACTGAAATTGAAAATAATTACTCAAAATACTTGATACATTAAGGATTTAAAAACACGAGGAAAAGTATTTTTCATAATTCAATCAATTTATGCGATGTTATAGTCACATGATAGATGCAACTGCTCTGGCCTTCCGACTTTTAACTGCACATTGCCTTATACTGTTCTTTAAGTTCAAGTCTTTTATCCCTAAGCAAGATGCCCAAATAATTTCTGAAGCTAAATTTTGGTGGTGCACAGACTTGTGTCGAAAGAATATGAATTTGTCTCCTAATTCTATAAAGTCTTCTTTAATTTTAACCACAATGAAATACCAAATTTGATATCATTTATAAAGTTATTTTTAATTGAAGATTGAAAAGGACACAAATTAAATTAACTTTAAAGAACTTACAAAAATGTTTGATAATTTTTATTTAATTTTTCAGACAATTGCTGGAAACATTCAGTGTTTACAAAAGATTTCAAAATTATCCTCCTGAAAGATAGGATTTATCGGATTTTAATATATATAGTACATTTTTAACTTCGAAAGAAACGTGTGTAGAAAGAATATGAATTTGACTCCTAATTCTATAAAGTTTCTTTTGAATTTTAACCAAAATTATATACCAAATTTGATATCACTTATAAAGTTATTCTTAACTGCAGATTGAAATTGACATAAATTAACTTTAAAAGTTACAAAAATGTTTGATAAGTTTTATTTACTTCTTCAGACAATTGCTGGAAACATTCAGTGTTTGCAAAAGATTTCAAAATTATACTCCTGTAAGATAATAGTCGTCGGATTTTAATATATGTAGCTAGTGCACTTTTAACTTCGGAAGAAACATGTGTTGAAAGAATATGAATTTGACTCCTAATTCTATAAAGTTTTTTAAAAATTTTAATCACAATTATATACCAAATTTGATATCACTTATAAAGTCATTTTCAATTGCAGATTGAAAATTACATAAATTAAATTAACTTTAAAGAACTTACCAAAATATTTGATAATTTTTATTTAATTCTTCAGACAATTGCTGGAAACATTCAGTGTTTGCAAAAGATTTCAAAATTATACTCCTGAAAGGTAGTAGACGTCGGATTTTAAAATATGTAGACAGTGCACTTTTAACATCGGAAGAAACTGTGATCGCTAGTCACATCAAGGAAGTGCTCAAATATGATACAATGACAAGCAAAATTCATTACAGAAATGTGGTTAAACTTCATCTTCACTTATTCCTTTGAGCCGTTGGGAAAAATCTTCTTTTCTTTTACTGATAACTCTGCACCTCATCTAAAATGTGCTTATGACGCCCTGTTTGGGATCGATGACAGCCTGCCTTCCCTTTGACTTGATCCTAGTGAATGCACAGAGAAACTTGTGTAAAGAAGAACCGCAACTCGAAACTCCCAACTGGAAAACCGACAAAGTTTCAACCGTCGGCTGAGGCAGAGGTAAAAGATAAATCTGCCTCAATAACTCGGAAATTATTCTGCTTCAGATATTATTGGAAAAGTAACAAGAAGTCAGTAAAGAATTATGCTGTTGAGAATTTTGCTTGAAAATCAGCAGCTACTCTGAGTGGAAGATGAACTGCGCCTACTTTTGCTCAGCGAGGTGATTACAACTTAGGCCAAGAAAATCATGAAAAGGTAACAAATAAATTACTTTCGTTGGAAGTTCTTTAATTTGAAGCCAAAAGCATTGTAAATAAATCAGTTTATGAAAGGAACATTCAGGAAGTTACTAATATTAAAATGATAATGTTTTTAAGCTGTCATACTATTTGTAAACTTCGCGAAACGAAAACTATTACGTGCAAAGAGACAAAGGAAAAAACTAGCAATATCAAGAGTTACTAGAAGACAAAAAGACTGAATGAGAGACAGACAGAGAGACATGACAGACGGACAGGCAAAACGATAGACAGACAAGGCAGATAGTCAGGCAAACAAATAAACACAAAAGTCAGAGGGCAGGTAGACAAACAGAGAGACAAGACAGACGGACAGGCAAACAAACAGAAAGACAAGTCAGACGAACAGACAAAACGACAGAGAGACAAAGCAGACGGGAGGCAAAGAGACAGACAGATACAAGACAGACGGACAGGCAAACAGTTATACAAGGCAAACGGACAGGCAAACAGGGAGAAAGACAAGGCAGACGGACAGGTAGGCAGACA
Source organism: Araneus ventricosus (assembly GCA_013235015.1). Taxonomy (NCBI): domain Eukaryota; kingdom Metazoa; phylum Arthropoda; class Arachnida; order Araneae; family Araneidae; genus Araneus; species Araneus ventricosus. The sequence goes on along the minus strand of BGPR01001314.1, from coordinate 25,120 downwards.
GAGAGACAAGACAGATATACGGAGAACCTTTCTATAAATTGTGTGATATAAGAATCGTTTCGTACAGAATACAACGACTGATGCATCAAGCAAGATGAAGACAATGCAGACGATTCAAGAATGAAACATTATAATGCATAGTTTTTTCGGTCTAGAGATTTGAAACAATACATTAAATATTTTTGAATTAACTGATATTAGTCGAAAAATTTTTAGTGATTCATTTTAATTAAAGATCGTTAAGAGCATTCTAAAAATGAAAACAGAATTCTACACTTTTCTTGTCTAAATTTGCTACTGGAAATGTACCGCGGGTTGGCAAACAGAACAGTTACATTTTCAAAGCTTCGATATTGTTACCTTGAGACCTGAATCCTCAGATCTCGGAGATTTTGAAGAAGAACCGCGAGACTAAAATGATAGTCAACAAATAAATATTTAATCCATTAATAACAGCGATAGAACGCAATGAAACTTTGCTTATAGTATAAGCTTGATATTAAAAAAATTATATTTAAAAACATTGTGTTTTAATGTATGTAAACAAATAAGGCGTAAAAGACTAAAAATTCACTTCTTGGATTATCGAATGATCGGCATGCAGTTTTTCTCTAAACAGGCGTAATGTCATTCTGTTTTCGAAATTCGGTTAAGCAGTTGATACCTGTCTGATAACAGCTATTCATACAAGCTGTCTTAAAGGGCAGTCAGTAATCATACTGTATTTGTGTGCCTTCACGAGCAATCTTTAAATAACTCCGGAGGAAAAATGCCTTTTTTCCATAAATTTCTGAATATACTATTGTTATAAAGTCTTTCTGTGGGTGTATGGTGTAAACAGTCCAACACGCAGGATAATGGAGAATGAATGTTTATTCACAAATGTGCAGGAAAACACATAGCACAGGTAACAGGAGACAAAAGATCTTGAAACGTAAACAGACAACAATTCAAAGAATAATGACAGTTCAGCACTTTGATATTTACCAACACAAAGAGTCAGCAAATAACTAATAACGACAATAGCACCACTTTCAATAGCGCTCTGCTCACCAGCTTCCTAGCTCGCATTTCACACGAAACTCTAAAGTCGTTCCAGTGGATAAACACTGCTCCCTCTGATCCTGGCGCTGTCCTTATATACTCTCTCCGACAGGCCGTGACGTCACATGGAGTTTTCTCGTATATTCAAGCGTATTCCCTTTCCTAATAGAAATATCGAGAAAAGGGTTGCATTTTCTGGAATCATCTATTTGTCGCCAAGTCGCCAAAATGGTAGGCAAGTTCGTCGCCAAGGTCAGAGATCCCGGAACAGCAGCTGCCCGTCACTCCATGCTTAACCTTGTAAAAGTTTCTTCCCAGCCATAAGACTAACATTGCTGGGAAGCGACTTTCCATGTTCGTAACAGTATATATAAATTAAGGGTAGAAAAATTGCCATGAAATAAAATATTTTGGATGAGTTAATTTATCCTTAATCACAGACACATTTAAATAAAGAGATAAACAAACGCGGAATAATAATTTTCACACTGAATAAAAGTCTGTACATGTTGAACATGACCTAAACTTCCAAACAAACAAATGGAAAAAATAATAATTTTCTAGCTGTCATGTTGTAGAAAATTTTTAGGGCAAGTTAATTTAAATAAAGAAATAAAATTATGAAAGTAACCTCCTACGAGGTGGATATAAAAAGAGTAAACACGTGCTCACAGACTTTTAAATGAGTGAGAAATAAGAGCATCTCTTTTTTTCTTGTTCTTTAAGTTGTCATAGAAAATGGAAACAATTTACTTTTTTCATCATTTTTTTAAAGGCGGCTAGGGACTTCCAAAATTATGTTTTTAAAATGTCAACTAATTAATTTGAAATTTTGCAGGCATTAACAGGAACACCATGTATGAAAACACACAAAATATCATTGTAATATATTTTCTTATTCTGAATTATGGGTATAAATGTAATTTTTAATAACATTTAATGGCTTTTCTGATAAAAGTTCCAGGAGCTTCAATTTTTGTTCATATTTCATGACATTTTACATAAGTATAAAAGCATATATGGAGAAGAATTTTTAGCATTCATATAAAAGTGTTTTTGTTATTAAATTGTATATATTTTCTTCTATATCAAATTTTGGGCATATTTATTTTTGAAATCAATAGTTTCGAGGTGCTACGTGTCTTCATTATGAAATTCTTTTCTTAAACATTAATTTTAAATCCAATTTTTGTTTGAAAAGTGTTAGAGTAACTAAAAAAAATTAGAGTGACTTTCGAGTAATTTTGGAGCGCCTGGAACATTTATCATAAAGGCGATTAATTGTTATCAAAAACCACATTTATACTCATAACTCAGAATTAAATAAATATATTACAGTGATATTTTGTGTGTTGTCTTATATAGTGCTTCTATTAATAACTGGAAAATTTCAAATTAATTAGTTGAAAATTTAAAAAATGATTTTGAAGGTTCCTGGTCTTAAATGTGGTATAGGAGTAAACATGAATTTATAATTTCCATAAACTCAGTGTTTACTTGGTACTCCAATGTATTATTATTTATTTAAACATAGGATTAAGTAGGATGACGCTTTCTTCCCAAAAAATGAGCTTAGTCTAGACTTATACAACAGACAGACATTTTTTTAACATAAAAAGGTTATTTACAATCTATTAACCCACCAAGCGTTTTACACGTATTTTTCCGTTTCTCATATTGAGTTCAAAAGCAGGTTTTCATGTTCGTATGTATAATTTCCATAAACTTGGTGCTTCCTTTGTACTCTGATGCATTACTATTTATTCAAACATAAGATTAAGTAGGTTGGCGCTGTCCTCCCCACCAATGCGCTTAGTCTAGACTTATACAACTAAAAGGCATTTTTTAACATAAGAAGGTTATTTACAATCTATTAACCCACTAAGCGTTTTCCATAATGTATTTTTCCGTTTCTCATATTGAGTTCAAAAGCAGGTTTTCATGTCCGTATGTATAATTTCCATAAACTTGGTGCTTCCTTTGTACTCTGATGTATTACTATTTATTCAAACATAAGATTAAGTAGTTAAGTAGGATGACGCTTTCCTCCCCACCAATGCGCTTAGTCTAGACTTATACAACAAAAAGGCATTTTTTTAACATAAAAAGGTTATTTGCAATCTATTAACCCACTAAGCGTTTTACACGTATTTTTCCGTTTCTCATATTGAGTTCAAAAGCAGGTTTTCACGTTCGTATGTATAATTTCCATAAACTTGGTGCTTCCTTTGTACTCTGATGTATTACTATTTATTCAAACAGAAGATTAAGTAGGATGGCGCTTTCCTCCCCACCAATGCGCTTAGTCTAGACTTATACAACAAAAAGGTATTTTTTTTAACATAAAAAGGTTATTTATAATCTAAATATAATTTGCTCAAGCTCACAACTTCGAATCCAAAAAGGATTTCTTTCATCGCCGTTGCCGTCCAAGTTTACAAACCGAAGCATTTCCATTTTATTTTTGCTTTACATTTTTCATATATGAACGGGATAAACGGCTCTTTTGATTTTAGTAAATTCTTTTCAAAGTAGATTATATGTTTATGACAGCATTATATTTTATTTTAAATATCTTTATACGAAATAAAAAAAACTTAAAATCGATACCAATTATATGACATGCTTCCTTATTTTATTTACAAACTAGCTGTTATGCCCGGCGTTGCTCGGGATTAAAATACTTTCATGTTTAATATTTTTGATGTAAAAAACTCCTTTTGAATAGAAAATTACAATACCCAAAATTCTTTTATCGCCTGAATTATTTTTTAATTAAAATGAGAATCTTAGTTGAACCAGACGATTTGTAAAAACCTCAGATAGCTAATTTTCTCCATAAGTTATTAGTATGTATTGCATAGGTACTTCAAATTTTGTTCATGAATCTTGCAGTATAAAAAAGATTTTAACGGATGTTTTGGGACATTTGCATAGTAAATTTTTCATTGAGAAAAAGCGTTGGAATAAATGTGAATAAAAAAAATAAACAGTTCTTATGTATTCTTGTTCTACTCTAATAAAAAAAGTGTTATAAATTGTAAATTTTATACAAAATTTAATTTTTGAATAATTATTAAAATGAGGGCAACTAATTGAAGAGAAATGAAAGTTGTCTCATGAAAAGTTAATTTTTTAAACTTTTATTATGTGTAAAAATAGTTTTTGGGACATAATACATATTTTCGAAAAATATCACGGAAAATGCCAAAATCTTGCTTAATTTCCAATTAACTGAAATTTTAATTATATTTGAGGCTTTTAAAATCTTCTTATATAAAACATATTTATAAAAAAAGCAAAAATTTCAGAAATAAAGGTAAATTAGTTCAAAGTCTAACCGTTGCCTAGCGACGAAGTAGCTGTAAATTTGCGTTATTTCAAAATCGTGTGCGCGTAATTAACAATTATTATACTTTAAAAATTAATAAAAATTGAAGGGAAAATGTCATAGATATAAAAGTGATATCATTGAAAACGTAAAAGTTTGAACTTTAAGATGGTATAAAAATATTTTTTGTCGGGCAATTTGCTCCGAAGTTACGGCAGAAAAACTATTTCGGTTAATTTCTAATTAACTGCATGTTTAATTAACTTTTGAACTTAGAAAAGTCATAAGTGTCTTCCCCTTGTCGTGAATAATAAGTGTACAAAATTTGGTTGAAAACAGTCCATTGGTTTAGGAGGAGATGTGAAACATAGCCACATACATACCCAGGTACCTAGCCATAATGACTTTTATTTATATTAAGATCGCAAAGTACAAAATACGCACAAAAAAGAATTTTTTCTTATTAGGGAGTATTTCGTGACTCACATTTGTAATGTAATATAACTAAAAATCAAACATTCCGTCTTAAAACTTCCGAGACATATAATTTCCATTTTTCTGAAACTAAAAAATAGTACTAGGTTTCAATTAATGAATGTTTAAGTATTTAAATTTTTCCATTTAGGTCTAGAAAGTTAATTCGACACGTCAGATTGAAACCGAAAAGTAATCAATTATTTCAAAAATTCAGCATCCTTTGATATTTTATTCATTAAATCCTATTTTGATAAATTAAACCGTAGAATTATTGAAAAAAATAAATTTTCTTATCTGAAAAAACGGCACCATTTTATATTTTATTTACTAAATCATAAAGAAGTTAGAGAAAAAAACGCCTATTTTGTTCATTATTAATATGTCTGAAACGCTGGAACAGGACCTATATAAAATTTACGCCTACATTACATTAGCATTAACAAAAACAGAAAAAAACTAAAATAAATACACGATTGCGTGCAATTTAGCATGCCAGAAATATGTATTCATTCTAAATAGCCTTTGAATATTTGAATTTAACTGCTATTTATTAATCAACAATAACATATTGAATAAATAGGAAATATTCTTGAAAGCAATTTATGAATTATGATTTTAATTCGGAAACTGCAATCCAATTTAAACTCTTAAATTCAGAATTACTAAACAAATAATCATGTTTCATGATGGAGTAATTTGGCCTTAATTGACGATGTAATTATTTCGATTAAAGCATTCCATATTTATTTTATATAATTTTAAACATCTTGCAAAACTCTTTTGAGAAATTAATTTACCATTAACGAGGATTTCAAAATTAGAATATATTGTCAAATAATTAAGAAATTAAACGTAATTAAATGAATATATTGTATTTGATATTTGCGAATTTGTTCAAGGAGACGATATTAATTTCCGTACACCATTTTCTTTTTGCTAACAACTATAGAGAATTAATCCTTTGCAGTTGTTGTTTCTCATTGGCGAAATATTCCGATTCATAAATTAGAAACATTTTTTGAATCGAACTGTTATTTAAAGTTGAAAAAAGGAAGAAAAAAGCATTTTAGATATTATATTTACTTTGATTAAATTAAACAAAGGGTTTATAAATGTACAATTCTTCGTTGGAAGAATCTAATATTAAATAATTCATCAAACATTGTTGAAATCAGGTAGCAGTAAATGAAATTATTCTTTGAAATTAATTCATTAGTAGTTTTTAGCTGTCAAAATTCCATTTACATGAATGTTTTTATGTTTCCACTATGAATATAATTTATTACAAAATAGTATTATACCTTTTACATAAGAATAAAATACATTTTTATGTTGTGAAACAACGGAAGAGGTTTTAAATATAATTTATTTGCCCTTAAAGATAATGACATATATTCATTAATACACTAATTATAGCATTAAGTTTATTTTTCAAAACTATAGTCTTTTAATTCAAATTAATTTATTTTTTTGTTTTAATGATTATTTTTTGGATGTAAAAACATGTATATATTCTTCTTTTGATTATCTGATTTATCAACGGCTAAAAATCTGCATAGTAATCTATTTGATTTCATGAAAAAAAACTTATTTTAATATAATTTATTTATAGTCTTGTTTTTTTTAAATGTTCAGCACAAAATATTCAAAATTTTTGTAGTGTTAGCACAAGCTCTCATCAGCAGAAGGAGTTTTGAACTGAAAACTAATACTGTGTATTGAAAAGTAATACTTTCGTTTGAATTTAATAAAAATTTTATTTCAAAATACCTTTTTCTTTATGTTAAAATGAAACTGTCACTTTTTCTGATATCAAGGCCTTAGGATCTGATTCTTGAACATTCGTATTAAAACTACAGTAACAAGAACTTCTTGAATATTCAAACCTATATTATAGGCCATAGACATAGGGATTTGAACTTGAATATAAATATAAGAGTTATAGATATAAAAACAAATTCTTGATTATTCTCATCGAGGGCTTAATTATAAAAAAAAATTATTCTTGAGCATTCTCATTAAATCCATATTTATTCAAGATCATTCTTGAACATTCAAGTAAAGGCCGTGTCTACAAGGACCTATTCTTGATTAATTTTTAATTCTTGTTATTAGAATAAGACATAAGACAATTAAAATATTTCAGAAGCCAATTTTCTTATCTCTATTATTAAGCAAAACTCATATTTTATCGTGAATGCTCCCATATTATTAGCAGGGATCTTAACATGAATATTTATAACCCTTCTCTTTTACTAAACACGCTGCATAAATAGTGCTTGATAATAATACTGTATAATTCATGAAGTAATTCCGTTAAGTACTTGATTAACAGTCAAAATTGAGGAATTATTAGACAGGAGTTGCACTCTACTCTTAAATTTCGTGACCATTCCATGCTTTCAAAAGAAATGCCCCTTCGCTGGAAAAATGAAACACCCAATAAAAGCGTAATAGAAAGTTCAATCAATGAATTCGGGAGTAAAGTTACAGTTGCAATGGATGCTTAATTCTGGTCACGATTTCTCGATATTAAAAGTTATGACCACGTGACTCGAATTTTATTGACTGTTTGAAGTATCAGGGGGCTGCAACTGAAAGATTCGCTGATCGATGCAGAAAATCAAGTTAGGCCGCCTTTGGTGGAGCCTATGAGGGATGAAACCTTAATTGCATCTTGTAATTGTTTCCTTTCCATTGAGTAAACGTTTGTTCATAAAAAGATTCGAGGGTGCCGTTTCATCCTCACGTTGAATCGTTAAGTAAAAACGGAAAAAATTGGACATCATGTAGCTTGCAACCTGTAGCTGTCAATGCCATTCTACTACAGCAGCAAATTACCATCAACTCCATCTCCTTACAATTGGAGTGATTGTCTTAAAAGTACAAAAAGGCTTAATTTATGTG
>BGPR01001313.1:226650-274435 GCA_013235015.1 Araneus ventricosus | reverse complement strand
TATTACATTCATAAGAGCCCTAAACATTTTCAAAATGGTTGCCTCGCTTTTTATTGCAACATTTTTCAACGGACATTTTTTATGCTTTTACCCACACTTAATGTTCAGAATAAAACAGCTTTAATTCATTAAAAATATTCATAAAATTTGAAATTTCTGCAATAAAAAGTTTGAGAAAAATTTTCCATATTGGACATATTTCTAAAGAATTGCATTCATAAGAACCCTAAACATTTTCAAAATGGTTACCTCGCTTTTTATTGCAGTTATTAGAACAGAGCCTTCTACTACTTAAAGATTACACTAAAAATTATTCTTCGCAGTTGTATTTCAGGACATTTTATCTCGATACATCTTCCATACAATCAAATGAAATTGCTATGAAATATTTGCCTTTCTTTAGTAACAAACCTATTGTGCTTAAAAATTCTGTATTAAAAAAACATAAATGGTTACTTTGCAGATGATAAAACGAATCTTGCAAAATTTATTTAAGGCAAGTGAAAAGGCACATGTTTAACTCTACAGAATTTCTTGATGCAGAAAGAAATAAAAATATATGCCATTAAGCATTCAATAAAGTTCATTTTACATGGCTAAATATTAAGTGTGAAACCAATGTTTTATGGATCGCACATTGTTGACAAGTGATTTAGAGAAACTCCATATTCCGTTGGGAAGAAAATTTTTCATAGAAATAAAGCAAAAGTTGAGAGAAACTTATGCACAAATTTCCGTTTAATGACCGTTGTCACTTACTTTAAACAATCAAAATCATCAAATCAGTCATTTCAAATGTATCATCTGAATGGATTGCAACATTCTACAGTAAGATTAAACATTCCATCGTGTTTAAGATATTTTATATCTCATGTTGCAGCCCCAGTTATTACTTATTCAGAACTTATACAGGTACTTTTAGTTTAAAGCCATAGTTTAAGAGAAAACTTTTTTAAGTCCCATGTATAAAAAAGTATGTATAAAATGTGTATAAAAGTCCTCTGAATGATATAATTGGGAATAGACTAGAGTTATCATACAGAATATCTACTATTCCATATAATTTTATTCGAAAGAAAAGTTCTTTCTTTTGGTTCATAAAGAAATTCTTCTTAACTTTGTTGTGGAGAATCTTTGCTCATCTTTCATCATTTTAATAAAACCTTCGGATAATCTGGAAATGTTTCAGCATAATTCCTTCAGCAAATCAAAATTATTTTCTTAAACATTTCTTTCTTATCTCTGTATTGTGATGTACTAATTTCGTGAAGCTTCTAATTTTCTGAATGAAAAGATTGTGGTCTGTGAATGCATATTCTTTCAATAAGTGTTGTTTATGAATTTCCACTGTTTCATGTGCGTGTACTAATTTTTAATAAAAAAAACTCTTGACATAGAGGGGTAAAATTGGTCTTTTTTTTGCTCGATGAAAAATTTTCACTTTCAGAGTTTAGTTTCAAGTTCATTAAAAGTTACTTTAAATAGAAGATTCATCGTTTAATTTGAAAGGAATTTCTCAGTAAGATGGAATATTTATATTCTAGGAAAAGCGAAGGAAACTAATTAATAAATGTTTGGTACATCGAACAATTTAGAGATGTGCATTCACAGTTCATAAAGATTTTCTTCACAAGGCTTTTTTTATACTTATGCCGCTTTTAGTATGATTAATTAAATCTTTTCTGTGAGCAGAGCAGATATAATAGGCATATTGTTTGAGGAATGAATATAATAACTCAAAATAAATTTGAATGCCCTTATCTTTATTACTTTGGTAAAGTAGATTATTCTGTTTTTACTTTTGCTGAATGTATACAAATTTGCTTTTATTGTCCACTTCTTTATAAATAAACGATTTAATTAATGAAATCTCTCTCAACGTTTTTAATTATACAAAACCCCATAATTTTAAGAAGAAACAAAAAGAGAAAACTTTTCAAAATTTAAGCTTTTGTTAATAAAGATTTATGAGGTACGTTTGCGAGTCAATTTTATATACAAAAATAATGAAGAGCTCTAAGCAATTACAAGTATATAATATTAGTAAATGGCATTATGGAACGACAATTAAGCTGGCACTGTGGCCCTCGCATAATAACCTGTATGAGAGCTATAGGATGCTTTCCTGAGAACAGTTTCTATAAAGGTTATTGGTAATCCGTTCTAGAAATTGGAGGAATGATTAAACAGTCATTTCACTTACAGCATTCTCATAGATTTGATCTGCCGAATGAGTAAAGAAGGATTTCAGAGATCTCTCATGTACTCACTACCTGATCGATTAGTGCTTCTTTATTCTTTTGATGAGGTGCATTGAAATATAACGGACAATAGAATCCTGCATTTCCTTCAGTTTAAGCACTTTTTCGTATCTTACGTGTATTGTATCATTTGCATTTCAAAATTTAATATTACATCGATATATTTAAAATAATTTGGTAAAAAAACCTTCATCGAGTTTGCCAGCCTCAACCACCCAACGGATTTCAACAATTTTTATTTCATATGAAAGCTTATGACGTCTATATATGCCATCAAGGGTCGCCTGGCCCCCTTCACACCCCCATTTTCGAAAGAAATCGGAAAAACATTTCTCCACCATACATCCTATGTGGGGGAAAACCTTTAGACAGTTCACCAGCCACAACCACCCGACGGATTTCGACAATTTTTATTTCATATGAAAGCTTATGACGTCTAGATATGTCATAAACGGTCGTCTGTCGCCCAGCACCCTTAATAATGTGTGGAAAGTCTTCCTTAAATTTTAATGTCAAAATTTTAATATGCGAATTAAATGTAAATAAAATGTAAATCAAACACTTCAAAAGAAATAATAACTCGTGAATATTTAGCACACAAATAACCCTCTTCTTTCTAATTTACAGACAGTGTACGCATGCATTAAACGTTTTATTTTCCACAATATTATCCACCCAAAGTGTTCTTTAAAATTGCACATGAAGTTTTTCTGGTAACTATTAATTGAATAGTTTTTTATTATAAGCAACTGGGCCGTAATAATTCATTTTATTTTGTTTTACTTAGTATAGCCATGACTATTTTAAGATTCTCATTGACACAAAGTTTCTGACATAATTCTTGGATAAATTCATATCAACAGATGATAACATATCATGAACACCTGATGTCTCCTGATTTCTGTTTCAAAGTATCCATTGCCTGTATTAAAGTTCAGAAAGCAACAAAGTTCACAGTCTATTCCTTTGATAAATTTATATGAATTGTTTATTACGTATCGTAAGATGAAAACTATCGTTTCTTAACGGATCGTTACGAAATTGCAAATTTTATGTAAAAAGGATTTTCTATTAATATAAGATCACTTTACCAGTGCAATGGCACTAATTTGTTAAAATTTGTAATATATTGTTCAGCATTGCAATGTATGTATGTGTGTGTGAGCATGAAATACCAAAATTATTGAGATCCTTAATGTTAAAAGAAAAATGTACGAACTACGCATTTGTGATTTGTTACTTGATTTCATTAACAATAAATGGTGGTGAAATAAAAATACTTTCTTACTTGGTCTCTGATTTTCATTGAATATTGCTGCATGCTTATCATTCATATCACGATTTATAACAAAGTTTTATGATCATCGCAAAAATTTGCAAATAAAAATGATGAAAATCAGCGAATTATTTCCTCAATTTTTCGATTCAAATTTTCTCGAGGGCATTAAGTGAGTCGATTAAAAATAATAAGCCTTTGCAAAAATTGGTAAGGATTGAGAAACACTTTTGCTGAAAAATATTATTGCTAAATTAAAGGTACAATTTGGAAAATTAAAATGTGTTCTCCAATCATTTCACATTTCCCCTTAAAGAAAGCATTTTAGAGGAATTCGTCATCTAAATTATATAAATGGTTTTTCTTGCGTATCTTTGAAATATTCAGTGAATCTTAAAGCATTCCATAATATAAATTAATAGTTTTCATGCAGATAACGTATTGGAAAAAACCTGTTCAGAATCAAATTTTATCGCAAACAATGGAGAAATAAAAAATAAACCCTATTATGGAAAACAGTTAAAAATGTATAAATAAATCTTCAAAAGTGAACTATAATAGAATATAAAAAAATCTTCAAACTTCTACTATAATAAAATAATGAAATTCAAGAACTGTGTTACATCTTGGCATATAAAAACACTAAATCTTAAATTTATACATTTTGAAAATAAAGTTGCACAAAATAATGAATTGGAGGATTTTAACATACACGATTCCAACTTAAATTTCTTTCACTTATTCAAAATATCTATAAACCTTTTATTTTATAAAGTAAAGGCGGTGGAAGAAGGTTGCTTTCGTCTCCTTCTTGAACTTGACAAAAATAATGCCCATAATAAAAGTTTTAGTAGCACGTTTTGCGTTACATTTCAGAACAAATAATGAAACTAATTACTAAGAAGCTGTTGAAATGAAGTAAGAAAGTGAAAAACTGCTTTGAATTCCTTAAAATTATGATGAAATAATGTTTAATTACGGTAACATTAAAGAGACAAGTATTAAATTTGTTTTTTTTTTCAAATTTTCATTTGAAACATAACAGGAATTAAGCAGTATTTTATTGCTGTATATCAGGAGGACAGCTGATGAATTATAAATTGGCTTTGCATCAAAAAACATTTTATACAAAGGATTGAAAAAGCTCTTCGATGTAACATAATTTAAATCCGGAATAATTTTGTCCCGATAAATCTGTTTGTTTCTGACGCAACAGAGCAATCTATGCCAACTGAATGACATTTTTTTAAGATTCATATAAGTAGAACCTCGATTATCCGACCCTCGTTTAACCGGAACTCTCCATTAACCGACGTCGGTTTTCTGACTTTTTTTCAGCGTCTATTATCCGAAACTCTTTTAAACAACACTTTCTGTTAACCAAAATCCATTTTTTAAAGCTTTTTTTTTACCTTCACATTCCTTGTGCATTCTTTCCGAACTACGAGTACAGATAAATATTTTGGTTCTACTTTCTTAGAATTCTTTTGAAATTAGCTCTCCCTCCATCCCCTGTGCACACGTCCCTGTTCTAAACAAAAACACTCCCCATTTCGAAATTTGGAATGCCGTATTGCCAAGTGACACAACAATCGAATGCTCATTAAACAAAGAGTTGCGTAATGATGAGGAAATTATCGTAGAAGTCCGACATTCTCCAAAAGAAGACGAAGAAGAAGATGATGATGAAGGCGAGAATAATTCCCAAGTAAAGAATAGTAAGAATGATGCTTTTGAGTGTTTTTCAAAAGGTCTTGCTCGGTTGGAACAATAAGAACAGTGTGATTCCTCTGAACAAATGCTTTTAAGAAAACTTCGTGACAGAGCTGCACGACAAAGGACGACCAATTTACGCCAGATGAAGCTTCCATTTAAATCATTGCAAGTTTTTTGTTTCAAATTAAATTTTCATGTATAATTTGAATTTAGATATTTATTTAGCAGCTTAAATAGCCGTAATAGGAGTTCGATAACGATGTTACATATTAAACTAGATGATTATTGAAAAATTCTCTATTATCCGGAAATTTCAATTATCCGATGTAGGTTCTGTCCCAATTACGTCGGATAATCGAGGTTCTACTGTATTGCGAATAATCTCTCTTTACTTTTGCTCTTACTATACTACTTACTTTTGCTCGATACTGATGCTTTTTGCTCGGCTGTAATTTTTTGACCGACAATAAAATTATGTTAAAATTTAATGTCGATGTCTTCTTCAATGTCAATTGTCTCCAGTAAATTGTGCTTCCTGTATCACTTGGATTGATTTCATGACAATTTTCAGACTCGATAATTCCATGCACGTAGATGTAATTGATTAAATTTTTACATCCATAATTTGATATGTTTCTCGGCGTTTCTTTTCTTTTACTTAAAAAATAGGAACTATTTTGCTAGTACGTTTCTCAGGCCATTGAGAAAAGTTCTGCTGAAAATTTTAAGAAATAAAAACAAGAAAAGCTAGTCCATCTAAGGGTTCTAGCATCTTGTAATGCATTTCGTCTGAACGTGGAAACTAGTGAGAAAACTGATTTAAAAACTGTTATGATTTATGGATAATGATTTTAGTGTTATGGATATTATTGGAAGGGGATTAAAATTTCTATGTAGTTTTTTCTCATATTTTATTTGTGATAAAATTAAGCAGAAATATTTGTCTCCGGAAACATCTGAAAACGCTTTTTCCGATTCTGTCAACAAAATGTTTTGCGTCAAACATGCCCGTAACAACACCGAGCTAAATAGTGATCCCAGTATTTTCTCTATTTTCTGACCCAAAATTTTCTAGAAAATGTTGGCCTGAATTGCATTTACATACCTCTGGCAAGACTTTTTTTTATTCCTGTCTGCTAGGAACTACTTTAGCGCGTTTAAAAGCTATAAAATATATCGTTGAAGGATACCTACAAAATCGATCCAATGGATTTTTTTTCAGTTTCATGAGCCTCTACATTTTTCCTAGTAACCACTGTCAGTATTTTTCTTTAACTCAGGTTTCAGGAATTGATGCCTATGTGATTCATATCACGAAGCTGGGTACTGTTTTTACTACATTTGCTATTAGTACACTAATATTCGATAAATTAACCATCTTCAGAGGGAATTTCGAAACAGTTTTCGTCTCACCTCGTTTCATTTCATTTTATTAAATATTAACAAGGTGGTAATCTAAGAATTGTCACATCATTAGCAGAAAGAATTTAAGAGTTGACAAAAATGGCCATAATTGTTTAAATCTTAATCAGTTCAATGATTCTATTTTCCTAAATTTGAAGGAAGACAAATTCCAAAATCTAAAATACGAAATGGTTTGTAAATAAAATAGGAATGATTAAATATCATATCCTGCGGTAACATTTCATTTTCTGAACTATCATTGTCTTGACCTCCTAAAAAGAGTCATCTCAACCCTTCCATATAATAAATGGTGGAGAAAATGGATTGAAGATATGATATACCCGATTCTAGCTGATAAATCCTTTCGACAGAATATATGTGGTGCACATTGTAAATACACTTTACCTTAAAGGGATGCTGCTTTTTATTTAGTATTTAAAATTGAAGTCTTGTAAGGAAATAGCTGAGAGCACATTAGAGCAACACCTCATACTGTTCTCTCGTTTTGAAAGTTATCTTCCCGTATAAAAAAAATTTAATTTTAGACTTCATTTTAGGAGTTTTTGCACAGTAAGGAAGATTGGCTGATAAAAGGTCACATTGTTTTGGCCATCGTCAACAAAAATGGCCAAAATCGGACAGTTTCACAAAGGGTCGTAACTATATTTTTCCATGATGTAAGGGCTGCTCGGATGCATGACTTAATATGGCACTATCATCTTTTAATAACCTCTGGTATCTGCATTTGTTATTCTAATAAAGGCAAGAATATGATTTTAAATACAATATCATTGTTTAAAAAGGCACTTTAAATTTTCTTTGATTCTGTATTGGCAATGTAATTCATGCCGTTTTCATTATTTTATTTGCTGTTCAGACATCTGACCACTTCTTTGGATTGGTGATTATCGTGGCGTTCAAAGGTAAGCCCTACCATTTTGTTCACATCTTATTTTGTTGGATAGATTTTTATAGTAACTAAGTTACCTTAGTTTGATTCTATGTGCAGAGGCGCATCAGAGGCTGCAATCAGCGTTTTTTGGCATAAAAAATAGTAACTCCGATGCATACAACCGTCATGAATTGCTGCAAATAATAAAAAAAGAAAATACCTGCACAGTTGGATATACACAAACAAAATATCTTTTTAATTTAACTTTTGATAACACTGCACTGCTGATGCAATTACTGCAATGTGCCGTTTAACGTTTGTTTAACGGCCAATTGTCAGCGATTGCACATTGCACTGACAGTGTGCGTTTAAAACGTTTTTGCGCGTTTTTACATAGAAAATAAGGGCAATTTTTTTCACACTTCTGGATATTTATTTATCTTTAGATTGAAAGATCTGTTGGCATATCATTTGGTTTTGCTAAAATATATGCACAAAGATTACACAATCGCATCGAGTCCCAGAACATTTACTCTGCATGAGATTTCCTGAATTTAGTTTCCTGAATCAGATAGTAATAAAATAATTCGAAAAAAAATTTAAAAATAAAAATTATGGGGAAGTTTCTCAATTATTAACTATTGGTCGATTGAGATAGTTCTTGCAAGAGGAATTGCACATCTAGTTGAATAAAGGATCAATAACACCTTGGGCGTCGGAAAGGTACAACTGGTTGATTAAAATTATTGTCTATTGCATTTTAAGGAGAAGGCTTCTTTTGGTGGTTTTCATTGGGAGTGACCACTTTGTTATAGCCTGAGAATATCTGAGTTTTCCTCTGCTTTCCGCGAATAAAGTTTGATGGGATATTACGTTGTTTCGGTGGTTGATATTCCATTAAAAGTTTCTTGAAATCTTCTGGTTGTGATCATTCACGATTTCAATATTGAGATTCGAATGAATAACAGAATTTTTAATGCACTACTAGGCAATGGTGATAAATCTAAGGAGCTCTAATAAGTACACTGTTCTGCATTGTCTACATGATTGAGAAGCACAACTCGTTAAGAACTATAGTTAATAATGTTTCATAACCATTAGTTATTATTCGTTAGCTATGTTAGATTCTATGAACCAGATTTAACTGTTTTTCATAATGAATTAGTTTGCGTACATTTAATCTCGAGATGGCGTTAATCATCGAAAAATATAAGAATATAGCTTTCAGAGCTCTATTAATAGTTTGTTCAAAGGGACTCAAAAAACAATACGTTTAGTTTAACTAAAACAAATGGAATTCTTTTTCTGACAAAGATAGACCGTGGAATAAGTCAGTTTACGCCTTTAAATTTTTGAATAATAAATGCAGAATTTAATATTTTCTTCTATGGCCTATTCCAAAGCATCCTTTCCTAGCATTATTGCAGCGAATGACGATCCTTGTGGAAATTACGTCAGTGCAACGGTCTGAAAAGTAAGATCAAACAATACAACTGAAACAGCAGATAACGTAATGTATATAATATTTTTTTATAAACAAATAACATAACAGAAACAATTTATTTGAAGGAAATAATATTGAAAATTAAATACCAAATGCTTAATTAAGATGGATTATCTGTCTCTGGAAATTGTATGTTACATTAATATTTTGATCCTTTACGAATTCCAAAATATCACTCTCCATATCTTCTGGAGTTAGTTTAGTTATATTAACGTCCCGTTTTGAAGCACACGAGGGCTATTTTGGGACTGACCTCGTAATTTTGAACCACGGTCAGATGACGAGGACGACGCCTAATCTGGCACCTCCCTCTCCAAACTTCCACGCCATACCAACGGGAGGACGTCTGGCCACTACGTATGATTTAGCGTGTAACAGGCCCCATACACGGCTGAGCTTCAGTGGAATCGGGTTTAGAGCCTGGAGCCCTCCAGCCCCAAGGCCGAGACCTTGCCACTAGGCCACCGCGGCCCTCCATGTCTTCTGGAAAATATGATTCTAAAGTTACTCTGTTTGGTTGTTTCGATGAGTGAGGGAAAGCGACAGTGATTTTATGCAGACCAATTTTTTCGATTCCATATATCAGGCGACCTGATAAGATGTCGTAGTGTCAGTCACCCCATTTTGGTGGTATAAACGTTTAGCCTGATTTGATACCTCCCTACTATACCCAATATTGTTTTAATAATCATATTGGTATCTCTTCTCGTTCGTTAATACTTAAACGTTGTCTTTCACTCAAATGGAACTCTCTCACTGGAAGTGTTGATGGATAGCCTCTATCAAACGGGAAAAAGTGTCCATCATAGATTGCTCTACCCACCGCGGGGTTTAAGAAAGGAAGGTACTTGCCGATCTAGAATTTTTCAGCGTTAGTTCTTACTTTAAACGAACCACTGTCACATAGATACTAAATTACTGCAGCATTAGTCCAACAGATTTTGGTCATCAGAAGTGGAATCATCTGCTACTACTCGATTTGAAAAGAAGTTTTCCCGCAAAGGAATGAAAAGGAGTTCCAAAACTGCACTTCCGCCGACATTTCTCGATGCTTTAGTTATTTATGGTATTAGTGGAAAGAGAAACCACGGTAAAATGTAAATTAACTAGAAATAAATGTTCACAAAAAATGAATGGGGAAGGAACAGAGAAAATAAAAATGAGGAAACGATTGTTAGGCGGCGTTTGTGTCTATCAAGTAATATAAGCCCCTTGAAAGAAGGAATGATACCTGTAGACTGAGGTCTCCTAAGAAAGTACACGTAGTAAGTTGGTGACGTTTAACGTAAAGTGACGTGATGTATAGTAAGTAGGTGTGTTAGATTGCAAAAATTGCATCTATATCATTTTTCGGCTTTGCCAATATTTTTAAATATTTAAATCTTCGCCACCAAAGTTCATTTAGTATCTTGTGGCATCTCTGGCAACTTTTGAAATTTAAACGATAATTTTTAACAGTTTTATTAAATATCTTAATTTTTCTTAATTATTTACTCAGTAATCAACTTAAATATTATTTGCCTTAACTTTTATGTCTTTTCATTTAATGTTTCAACTTTATTAAATTATAAATCAAATTTATTCAACGGGACTATTTACTCGCCATCTTCTTTCGCGGATGTATTTGTGCGTAAAAAGTAAGTGTCGCCTGACGCGAAGAGATTCCTTTGTGTGATTTAAAATTTTTGACGGTTGGACTTAACGTAAAAAGGTGGTTGCACCTGCGGGCTCCTGGAGGCCTTTAGACCTTCAGGGTGCTTGCCCCTCAGTTACTCCATTTAGTTCAAAAATGAATAATTGTGTGAAATGGCTGTGGATTTACGCTTTCCAAAAAAATGTAGAATGAGTGAACTTTTATTGGACCAAGTTACTCAACTCTCCATGAAAAAATCCTGGACTGCAGTACACCATTTATACTTCTGAACAGCCTGCCACTCGTAATCTTCGTTTTTCGTTATGTATGTGAATTTGAAGGAAGTTCTGCTAGAAGCATTTGTGCGCATAAAAAATACAGCTTAATCACCTGTTTATAACTACAAGGCTTGCTGTATGTGTTGCTACATCTTTGTTGTTAAACAATTAGTGGTGATATTTTAAAATTTGGTGCTGCGAACTGTGTGTGCAAGTACGTGTTTCGAGTAAAATTCGAAGTGAAGTAAACTTCGTTTTCCAAGTTAAGATCGAACGCAAGTGATCAGACAATATCACTTAAGTGCTTCCACTAAATCAAGAATTTGTGATACAAAAGAATTATCGGTGAAATTCGAAAATGATGAAGAGAATAATTTCAGTATATAATGAGATGCTTCAATGTAGATTGACTTAACTCTTGTTCAATGTAATCATATTTTATAACGGCCATTGTAAAAGGGCATCTTTTACATTTATTAATTTGATAAAGATTGTGCTTAAAAAATATATAATATGGGTAATGTGCATCAGTTCAATTTTGTTATTTTCTATTTTCTTACTATATTTTGTTGGCAGTAATTTTCTAATTTTAATTTTATAAATAAAAAAATGTTAAATTTTAAATTTTGATTCTGTTTTAATTTTCTCTAATTGTTTGTACAACGCAATGTATAAAAATGTTTTCAGCTATGCCTGCATCTTCGGCCAATAATATTTTTTAGATGACAGTAAAGGTAGGTGCATTCTTAGATACAGCAAATTGTATATTGTTTGTGTTTCATATTTTCAGCATCAAGTATGCATTTCATAATTGAATAATAAATCTAAATCTAACCTTTGGCACCAATCAATAATTAACGTCTAGTAATTAACATCCAAGATTACCAAGGTGTGACGTTTGTGTCTCTCAAATAATATAGGCCTCTTGAAAGAAGGAATGATCCCTGGGGACTGAGGCCTCCTAAGAAAGTACACGTAGTGAGTAGGTGACGTTTAACGTAAGAAGGTGACGTGATGTATAGTGAGTAGGTGTGACGTTTGTGTCTCTCAAATAATATAGGCCCCTTGAACGAAAGAATGATCCCTGTGGACTGAGGCCTCCTAAGAAAGTACACGCAGTAAGTAGGTGACGTTTGTGTCTCTCAAATAATTAGGCCCCTTGAACGAAGGAATGATCCCTGGTGACTGAGACCTCCTTAGAAAGTAAACCTGGAAGAGTTCTCCCTATTGTAAAGGGAAATTTCAAATGAAATTACCTATATCTAAGTAATCTGCATCAACCTTCAAGTTTCAGACGTAAAATTCTATAAATATTAACTTTAAAAATTTTTTAAAATGCGGCACGTTAAATTTTATATAAGTGTTTTTATTTGATGATTTTGTAAAACAAAATCAGGTTATTTTTACTGGTATAGATTTTCAGTTTATTGCTTTCTTTGTTTATTAATTTTTTCTCAAATTAGTAGCTCATTATCTATATAGTTAGATTTAACCCTTTTTTGTCTGTTTTTGCTTTCAAATGTGGATGACTGTTAATCACAAAACTGGATTGAATTTTCAGTTCCTAATACAATAAACATCTCTAACCTTTCTTAAAAACCTAGAAGCTCTAACACCTTGTCATTAAAAATATGAATCCGTATTCCATTGAAATTCGTGCTATACATTTTGATTTCCAAATGACAGGCATGACATACAATCATAACAATCCCTGGAAAATTATGACAACGTAGATAGAATAAGAATGGATTTGCAATATGCTATTTAGTTTGCGAATACGTTTATAATAAAGTCTTATTTACATGCATCATAGTTCCTAGTACTGAAACTTAATTCACTAATTTACAACTAATTTCCATCGCTTACAACTGTATCTATTACAGTATTGATATATGTTTATAGCAAAACTTGCATCTGGAGTACCTCCATTTAGTAGATAACATAAACATTCATTGCACATGATTGGGAAATTTAACCACTAATTCAGCTTCTCGTACTTCATTCATTATATAGTGCAACAAATCTTAGGTTGTAGATTAACTTTCGATTCTGACCAACCAAGAAATTATTTAATCTTTTACTAATATAAATGATATGATGTTAGTGCATTGTAATTAATTTCCTCACAATTTGTGCTGAATAGGTTTCTAAGTTCACTTTCATTTGAACTAGTTTAACCGCATTATCAATATCACCTTTATGTTTTCAATATACAGGGTGTTCCACACTTATCGTGATCAATAGCTAATTTCTAAACCGTTAGAGATAGACATATAGTTCCAATTGAAAAAATGCTTTAAATGCAGGGAAAAATTATAATATATGGTTTTTGAGTCACTAAATATATTTATGAAAAAGTTACGAATTCTAACTTTTTATACGGTCCTCCGGTCCTATCAGTCATATTTAGTAAAATATTTTTGAAATTCTAACATTTTAAACAAAAAAAGTCCCACTCTTCTGCGACTAAAACTGAGCGAGTTCTGGAGCTTCGAATTTCAAGATTTTTAACCAATCAGCGGCCTCGTCGAGCAAGTGCTGTGAATTGATTGGTGGATCGTCTTCAAGACGGCTATTGAAATGGTGTAAAGTGGTCTAAGTCAGCGAGATTCAAAACTCATAACTCGGTCAGTTTTAGTCGCAGAAAAGTGAAGCTCTTTTTGTTTAAAATATTAGAGTGCCAAAAAAATTTTACTAAATATGACTAAAAGGAACGGGGGACCGTATAAAAAGTTAGAATTCGTAACTTTTTCAAGAATATATTTATTCACTCAAAACACATATATTATAATTTTCCCCTTCATTTAAAGCATTTTTTCAATTGGAACTATATGTCTATCCCTAACGGTTTAGAAATTAGCTATTGTTCACGATAAGTGTGGACACCCTGTATATAACACGTATATTTAAATCAGTAGCATGATTTTTGAATTAAATGTATAGAAAAAATCGCCATAATTCATCTGTTGATGCATATTTTATTTTCTTTGAACAATTTTCTTTCCCTTTACTATTCCATTATGGTTGAGAGACAGGTTTAGTCATGAAAACAGAATTTTTAAACTTCCTATGAAGGGGCGCGATTTTAATGTCAGTTTGTATATGAAGTGATACCAGGAAAGAAATGATGGGGTCCGTTCCCGAGATAAACGTAAAGGGACTTTCGCTAATTCGGACTATGAAGCGACAGCGTATCGTGCAGTTGCTACTCGTAACAATAACTCTTTTGCTGTTCGAAATAATTATTTGTTTTAAATTTTTTGATAATATAATTCTAGTTCTTATATTAGAGCTTTAATTTGGTTTTTCTTGTTTCTTAATTAGTCTTAAAACTTTGCGTAATTTATTTAAAATCATTTTCTATCGGAATTAGAATCATTAGTTTTCATTAGCATCGTTGAATTTGGTCTAATTTAAATTGAATTCACAACTTTTTTTAAATTTTTGATATAATTAGTGAAATTTCCTTCTATTATTTATCATATTACATTTTTATTTTTGATGATTTAGAACTATATACACCATTGAACCACATGAAACTATATACACCATTTTACTGAAAAAACCTTTATGTCTCAAAGAGCACAGCCCTAAACTTTTCTTCGAATTGACATAGTCCATGCTTTTAATAATTCAAGTTTGCCAAATGAAATGAGAAAACGTTTTTATTACACAATCTTTATTCTCTTTTGCATTCTAATAGCCAAAAACTAAACAATGATGTATTTTTTCTACTCAAAGAAGTTGTGCAGTACAGGGTAAGACGGGGTAAATGAGTACCAATTTTTAACATCACAAATTGGTTCTTAATGTAAACGTCTCTACTAACTATAATATTCCGCTTTTATGCTATTGTAATGTTTCAAAATTTTCGGCGGATTTTACCTCTTAAACTGGTATTTGAAACGTTTTGAAATTAATCACTTGTTTAGGTATATAGATTAATTTAATGATGTTCAGTCACAGGTACCCAGTTCCCAATTTCGCCGAGGTAACTGGGATCCACCCTTCTTAAACTTAGAAGCATTTAACCTTGCTGTTCTGTTCCGGTCTATTTGACCTGAAACGTTTTTCAGCTTCTTATAAAAAACGACAGTATCGAGATATTTTACAGACATTTCGTGACTTTATTAGTGAGGGTGATATGTTATTTCCCTGATAAGGATTTTCTTTTATTTATATAATTTACTGTCTATTTTTTGAAATTGTATTGATGTATAGTTCGGGTCAATATGAGCCGATTCTGGTTTCCTTTAATTATACATAAAAACTCGCACAATATATTATTAATTCAACAGGAAACGACATAAATAAATTCCGGAGAAGTCATCTGACGTGTTTTGCATAAGCAGACAAATTCAGTCAAGGTCAGAGAGAGCTATTGTTAGGGCCTCTGATATCTCCAGTAATGTTGTAGGGTGCAGTATCGAATCATTTCGCCTGTTGTTAGTTGTATGAGAAAACAAAATACGTACAGAAATACCAATAACTCTTGACGTTATAATAACGTGAAAAAATAAATAAATAATAGCGATTTGCAGATATTTAAGTGACACTGAAATAGTTCAGCTTATGGAAACACCTGATTGCGAAGTGGAAGATGTTTCTGAACATGAAAATCATACAAGTGATTAACGTGAAACTTCTGATTATGATGACAGTACTGTTCCTGAAACTGTTCATAATGGGCACCATAGATCAAAACATCAAGATATAAACTAGTCATTGGATCCTTCTCCACGTTCTGGCTGCCTGAATTCTGTTTGAATTCAAGCAGCTTTGGAGCTGTTCTATAAAAACAAGCTCCAAGCGTAACTAGGTATTCAACCTCAAGAATAAGGGTTGTAAAAAGTACATTTGATTGGTTGGTTGTGTTGGTTTTTTTGGCGCAAGAGCCATGAAGTTGACCATTCTGCACCAGAAAAAAAATGTAAAATCATTTCAAGATAAAAGACAACATGCGCATAAAAAGTTTTCAGTTAAAACTGAACTATGTTTAAATAAGAGAATAAAAACGGATCCACTTCAAAAAATAAAAAAAAGGAGCAGTGGAGTTTCTACAAGTAATATAGATTATGAAATTGTAGTAGTATTGAAAAAAAGTAAACGTTGGGAGTTAAAATTTGAGCATTCTGATAAGATGTGATAAACAGGCATAATACAGTTGCTTTCTGAGCACATTGGCGCTTGTTCCCCAAGCAAAATGTGACGGTGAGTAAATTTGGAAGGCCTAACGCAGCCAAGTTAAAATAGTATCAGCTTTTCTGTTCTTTAAAGAAGGCCAAGATTGTACAACTGGTTTGACAGCATGAAGCTTGTTTCCGGTCTCTACATTCCAATACTCTTGCCATTTGGAGTAAAGCAACAATTTTATGTGCTTTTTTAAAACGTTAACAGGAACAGCACCATTTGTGGATATTGCAGCCGACTTAGCAGCCCTATCTGCTTGATTGTTACCAAGTATCCCAATGTGAGAAGGTATCCAACAAAGGTATATTATAAAACCCTGAGAAGTGAGTTTTTTTAAATATCAAAAACATTAAAAACCAGAGGATGAGCATGATCATGGAATGAGATGAGAGAATTTAAAACAGTTAAAGAATCTGTGCAAATGATGAACATTTTTTTAATGCTCTGGGAAATTTTCTCCATTGCATACAAGACAGCAGTGAAAAGTGCATTTGAAACTGTATTCAGGTCTACAATCCGGAATGATATCATCAAAAATGACATTTATTGAAGGAAGAAAGAATTATATGGAAAAGAATGATCAACATTCATATGAGAACAACACTTATGATAAGTCAATTAGTAACAGACTTGACAAAAAGTCAGAAATGATATTAGAGTACAGTGCCACTAAAGGAGCTGTGGATACCCTTGATCAACTTTTGATTGCATATAATTGTAATAGTAAAAAATTCGCTGGCATATATTTTACTGGCTGGCATACCCGCCGTTTCCCGGGATAAAAATATTTTCAAGTCTAATTACTTATAACACTAAAATTTAATTAAACAGTTTTTCGCAGCAACGTCTTTCTTTGATTTTCGTCATCCACTCCCGTGTTGTCTGACATCCTCGGCCAGCAGCAAAACTCCTCTTATCTTTTTCTCTCCGTAGTTTGAGTCACCTGGTCACGAATCTAGCCGTCCTTCGTCTGCATTTTTCTTTCCCCATCAATAATTGCTACGGCGACAACAGAAGCTCTTTCATATCTTGGTTTTTATTGTCATTCTCCGGAGTGTAATTCTCTTCTTTTTATTTTTCGTGTGACTGATCAGAAAAACACCTACACACTCAATTAGGATCAATTAAAAATTTGTGAAGTTAAATTAACATCGCATAGAGAGAGTAATTAACGTCATTGGATTGCTTTGCGAACATACTAAAATATATAAGCTAATATATCAAATATCTGTTGCCATATTTTAAAAGAATATTACTTTGAAGCAGGTGCGATAAAATATTTCTTCAATGCAATGAATACTAAAGTGAAAATTCTGCTTTGGAGTTAATTTCCCAAGAAAATAATTTATACTATCACAACCGTAACAATTGCAGAAGCGCCTTAATAAAATATTTGCTGAAATAATGAGATTGGTGTGAATTTTATTTGCAACAATAAAAAATCGGTGTCATT
This sequence comes from Araneus ventricosus, assembly GCA_013235015.1. Classification (NCBI taxonomy): domain Eukaryota; kingdom Metazoa; phylum Arthropoda; class Arachnida; order Araneae; family Araneidae; genus Araneus; species Araneus ventricosus. Next base: position 256,828 of record BGPR01001313.1, on the reverse strand, counting down.
AATATATATATACTAGCTGTTACCCGCGACTTCGTGCGCGAAGAATTTGAATTGCTACTTTTTTTAAATTCACGAATGTAAATGTTTCGTTATATATAGAAAGGGGAAATCAAAAGTTCTGACGGTTGATAATGCATAATTGGACGACTAATTTAATTCTCCGTTACTGTAAATTACATCATTGTACTCGATGGTATCATCTGATCTTTGGAATATATCATCTACCATGCTATATGTCATCTGCTTCTACTGTTTAAAATAATACATAAGACAAAATATACCTTCCTATTCTCAAAAACTCTGACAACCATATCATATACGTCAATGGACGATCATGGTTTGTTTATTTTGGATTCATATACCGTTTTCCGGTAACCTTCCGATTTAAGCAATCGCCAAATCTATTTGGCAACTGTATCAAGCGCCAAGCTCGAATTAGTTCTTTCTTTAGTAAACAAAACATTGAATTCCGTGTTCTTTGGGTTTGCGTAATCCTTTCTATTTAAATCGGTTAAAAACAGCTCTTAAAGCATTAAAATTCGAAACGGAACTATTGTAATTAGCTAAATCGTTTGGTTACAAATTTAACCGCCAAGAAAATCTTGGATGTCGATGAAAAGAGTCATAAAGAATAATTTTGGCAATCTTTCCACTAAATTAGGCTCTTATTTTAAGTAAACATTGAACGATATTTTCATTTAGTTACACTTAACTTTAGTTTTTAAATTTTAATCTAAAAACTCTTGGAACTATATTATATCTACCATTAGATTTCTGTCCCGGCGTTTATTTTTCAGTTATTATTCCAGAGATTATTTCTTTTCTCAGCAAGATCACGTGATGCATGACTTTAAAAATAAGTTATTCCACATGCTTGCGCTTTTCTGAAGGATCACGTGACATTTCATTTTGTTTACGCATTCCTTAAGGATCACGTGAGAGTTGATTGAAAAATAAAGTAATAATCTTCATCGCAAATCGCTTGTTAATTATTTAATTGTTATCTGTAATCAAAAATAATGAATTTAACATGATGTCACCTACCCAATGTCCGTTCCTGGGTTTCAAGCTACAACTCTGCCAATTTTCATCCAAATCGGTTTGGTAGTTTTGCCGTGAATGCGTAACAAACAGACAGACACACTTTCGCATTTATTATATTATATGGATATTTATAAAAATAAGCAAAATTTTCAGAAATAAAGGTGAATTAGTTCAAAGTCTAACCGTTGACTAGCAACGGAGTAGCTATAAATCTTCGTTATTTCAAAATCGTCTGCACGCATTTTAAAATTTTGGAACTTTTAAAAATTAATAACAATCGAAGGGAAAATGTCAGAGAAATAAAATTGATATCATTGAAAAGGTTAAAATGAACTTTAAGATGGTATAAAAATATTTTTTGTCGGACAGTTTGCTCCGAAGTTACGGCGGAAAAACGGTTTCGGTTATTTTCTAATTAACTGACTGTTTAATTAACTTTTGGACGTAGAAAAGTTCGTAAGTGTCTTCCCCTTGTCTTAAATAATAAGTGTACAAAATTTGGTTGAAAACCGCCCATTGGTTTAGGAGGAGATGTGGAACATAGCCACATACATACCCACCCACATACCCACAATGACTTTTATTTATATTAAGATATATATATATATATACATGACTGTTTGATATATATGATGTTGTGACTTGACTGTTTTTGAGTTTTTGTCTTGTGTTTCTAAGTTTGTTTTGATATACATACATACATATATATATATATATATATATATAATATGCTGGATAGTTCTGCCTATAATGCAATTATTCTCTGGACATCAATAAACAGCAATACATTGAAACAAATTAACGAAAATATTGTTTTTAGAAGAACTAGACAAATTATTAATTGCTTCATATTTTCAGGAAAACAACATCTCTAAACAAATAAAGAGACACGTTGTGAGGTCCTGAAAAGCACCCGCAAATTTTCCCACGGAAAGAGTGACCGGGCCTCCCAGGTCGCTAGGAGAGAGCGGTTAGTGAAAGGGGCCGACAAGCCTTCCCCGATTGCGTCATCCCGGAGGGTCTCCGTTTGAAATTCACCGCCATTTGACCTCGAGTGGACACACACGGAGCAAGGGAGATAGATGCATTGCGTACGCCTAGCACCAATTGCGATTGAGGAGTTAAAGACAGTGTTTTATCATTGGGAGGAAGGGTCCCATCTCCTGCAAATGAGGAGCTGAACTTTTGACCCCGCCTAAAAAGGGCAGGTCCCAAGGAGGGTTTTTAAACTGGAACCCGAGAGGAATTGGGGAGGATGATCGAGAGAGATGAAGAGAGGTTCGTTTTGAAGAACCGGGGAATTAGATTCCCGTGACGGAGATTTTTGAAAAGCAGTTCTCAGGCTGAGAAGCTGCTGTACCGGGCCTCGCCCCGTTTAACCTAAGCCGACCCTTGGCTGCATATCGCTCGTCTCGAGTGAGAAGTTCTTAGGAACCCTTGATATAACCCGTGAGAGGTTTTCTGTTAGAAATCTGAGCGGATTCTTCCCTCAGATCATTATTCCGGACTTCGGACTCATACTCGCCTAGAGTAGAACTTTTAGAACTTTTGCGTTACCTCGAGTGAACTCGTGAAAATCTGCGAACTGTATCCAGATTGTTTTTGACTTGTCTATGCTATCTCGTCCTGAGTAAGCGGAGTTGTATTGAATCGATATTAATTTGTATATTCTGTAGAAATTCATTTAATCAAGAATTTTTCATTAAAATATTAATATCTTAATATGGCTGTGTCGTCTGGTGAGTCCTTCATAGCTTAGCATCGCTGAGCTAAGACCCTACAGCTATATTTAATTATGGTGGCAGCGGTATAGATCTATCTACCAAACGAGTCACTCGTAGAGGTGCGTACGGAAAAAGCCTACGTATTGCCAGTGCTTTAGAGAAGCAGAAAAAGTGCGGACATTTGTGCTTTAAATAATCTGAAAGCGTGCAGACATCCAACAGTTTGGAGGACCAGGAAGCGTGTGGAGCCGCCCTTGCTGACTGCTAACCGGAGCCGTTTTGCCGACTACAAACCGGAGCCGCCCTTGCTGACCACTAACCGGAGCCGCTATTGCTGACTACTGCCGGAAACCTGTGCCGCCACTGCTGAATACCTGGGAACGGAAAGACGCCACTGTTGACGGAACAAGAATTGTGGAGGCAAAGCCTCCAAGATTTTGAATTTGTGTGTGCGCGTGGAGGTAACCAGTGCCTCGGAGTCCAAGATCGGTGCAGCATTCCTCATCTGGGCCATGTCAAGCGTCGCCACGGTAAGCTTGTTTTCTCTACTTTCAGAGGCATATTCACTGTTTAGAAATGTGTAAATTAGCCATTGCTTAAAGTTAAAAATTAGCGTAGGAAATCGATCTAATTTGCTGTAAGCTAATTGTATTAATGGTTAAGTGTTTGAAGTTAACTGTAGTAGTTTTGTTTAAAGTTGAATATGTGTTGTTTTTCTAAAAGTAGGAAAATTTAAAAATTCTCTATGGTAGAATTGTTTGTTTATTTAATTTTTTCGTCGAAAAATTAGTTAATGTTTTGTTTGGAAAACCAAGTTCGTAGGGTTGAGTGCATCTTTCTATGTTTTTGCGTGAAAAAGTTTTGGAAGATAAAATAGTTATCTTGTTTTGGAATTTAGCATTACGCGAAGTTAATTTCCGTAAATGTTAGGAAAATTTCTCATTGAAGTCAATAGGAATTTGGATTGTTTTAAAATTTCTGAAGGGGTAATATTCCGAGTTTATATGGCTTCATATTTGTTTAACAATTTTGAATATTATTCATAACTGCATGATTTTTCATATTACTTGATTGAATTGCTTTCTGTCGCAGTAATAAAATAATTTTTCACAATGGCATATCTTTTCGCAAAAGGTCTTGTTTACCTCTAACTTGTCTTATTTACCTCTAAACACAATATTGTTCTGAAAGCATGCAGAATATAAGCCCCTGTATCTAGTATTTAGTGTTCGGGTCATATTGACCCGAACGTTACGTTTGCATAGTAAATGCGAACAGTACAGCAAGGTTAAAAGAAAAATTGTTTTAGTATATAGGGTGTTCTTTTATTATTTAACAATATTTAAGAAGCGTTAATATGGTTCAAATTTTAATATTTTATTGCAGTTTTAAGTGAGAGGGACACTGAACTCAACATCAGCCGAAGACTAACAGCATCATAAACGCTCTCAAATCACTTATAATGTGGCATATCTTTAATCTCATATGATGCTTTTTTCCATTATCCTGTGTGCGTGCATAAAAATTTTAGATTATGACTTCGATAAACACTGCATTTATTGAAATCTCAAAACTCTTAACAAATCACAGTATTTTCAGAAACCGCTAGCAAGTGTAAGTTGTTACACATTCAAATCAAAATTTCTTAAAAAATTAACTTATCAACAAAATCTTTAAGAGAATTTTTCAAGCTAAATTAAGACGCAAATCATTTAATATAAATTATTATAGTTAGAAAATAGTAAATTAAGTTGGGTGTTCAAAAATAATGTGTTAAAACAAGAACATAATGCTTAATATTCTAGGATTAAATAATAAAATAGAGAGCTGACTCATCCTAAATAAGTTAAACACGAACATTATTTGTAAAATGAATTAACAACGTTTAGCTATATGTTTAGATGACATAAGCAGTTACGATTGTCATGTGACTGTCATGTGATTGTCATGTGACTGCAATATCACATGAACTGATAAAATTAATCAAAAAGTATCGATGCAACCAATTGCTCTTTGTGCATATCTGCATATCTCTTGCTACATAAGTATGTTATACATCGTGATTTCAGTTTTCTCTCATACAGCCTAACTGATAGTATATGAATGTCATCATTTTGATATTTTTAAAACTCTAACTGGAACATCTTTTGAATGCCCATTTACTTAGCCTCTTAACTGCCACAACAGCTTATATACAACCTGCAGACCCTGTGCGTTAACTGCCAAGGGTGCAAACATGCTTGAAGTGGGATCTGCAGCTTTAACTGGCGCAGTTATAGGAGCCATAGCACCAATTACATGAGTTCTTGCAACAGCGTATACTATTGAGCCAATAGCTAAAAAAGTGAATGAATATATTCTATCACCTATGATAAAAAAAAAGCCAAAGAATTTGGAAGACTTTACAAAATACCTTCCTCTATGATTTGTTGCTAGTCATATAACTATATCCATTGCTTAGGAAAGCTATAAAATTATCTTAAATAGGGGTTAACCGAGGTCATGTTCATGTCTTAGAATAGAACGGTGGGTGTTGTTACTTTAGAGGCGACAATAAAAGTGTTCCAAGTAGGATCAGGTGACACTGGGGAGCGAATCGCGTCAGATTTCGTCGGAGTTAAGAAGTTAACATGCAATTTAGCGGTCATAATGACCGATATTCCAGTCAGAAGGTTAATAATATTTGAACGGGTAGCAAACCGATAAGGCAGAGAAGAAGACACAGCCATCTAATTTAACCACTATTTATAACACTTAAAAGAGGCACAACTATTTCACAAACTATAAACTTACATTCAACATTTCATCTCTAAGCATCTGATAAAATCTAGAAAGACGTGGTAGATGCACAGCGATTTTTGAGTATCTTTGCTCTGGTGGTTTAACCAAATCCCAAACTCCTCGCTCTTTCATTGTTAGTAATTCGCTATACATTGTCTTGTTCCATTCATGCTTTCAGGAGCAGTGTGAAATCCTTTGTTAAATTCTCGGAAGTTTGAAATTGAATGGACTTGTAGAGAACTCTGTTTGAACTTACTATAAATTTCTGTTGTCAATAGCTTTTGTTTCTTCTCATCAAACTTCATTTTGTTCATGTTCTTCTGAGATAGATAATATTGTTCAACACATTACTTTGAATATTAGAAGTAAATCGATTTTAATCACTCAAAATAAACAACAATAAATATAATTAAAATTTATTTCGATTGTTGGATGTTACTACCTACAGCTCAATGACTTAGGAATACCAAATTTGGCACAAAAATACTTTGGATGATGGAAATGTTGTAGATAAAAGTATTTTTTTTTCAAAATGTAAATTAGAATAATTAATTAAAATTTAAGCGAAATTATGACGTTTCCACATAACAACTTCCGTAAAATAACTGCACAAATATGATTTTTATGCCATCTTAAAATTCAAAAAATCATTTTTTCAGTCATACCAAATTAGCTGTCATACAGTTTTTTCCCTCATTTTAACAAACTTTGAAAAAAGATTCTCAAATATGGTTACCAACATTGATTTTCATTTTTGTATTGCAAGTCAAATTACTGTTATTTTTTATTAAATCTTTAAATCTCATGTTTTTCCTCTATTAAAAGATGTGACATAAAAATTGTCCTTAGTTTTTACATACTAACTTAAAAACAGGTCATCTTTTTAATGATGCCAAATTTACGATTATGTTACTAAGCCGATAATTTTAACAAATTTTTAAAAATTATTTCTTAAGTATATTCTCTAAAATTACTTACATTTGTGGTAATAAAACACATTTCATTTCCATTGATTCTTAAGTTTTCTTTGTTCGATTTTTTTCAGTATTTGAAATTAAAGTACGAAATTTTATTTTTGCCAATAAATGAAATCATTTTTTAAAATCTGTCTTTTCATTAGTATTGTCTAATTCCTTTTTAGCTACTTTCTTAAACCTATCTTTCACCTACTGTAAGACAATCTCCTCTGGAGACTAGCCAAGAATTTCACATCTTTATATTTCTTTTGCAGCTTTTGGATAATACAGTTTTTTCCCTATGCGTGTTATTAAGAGCATATGATAACTTTTATTTCGGAATCATATTTGTCATGCGACATTTCTTGTATGCGGATGAATGATTCAGATGGTTGCCGTGACTTCTATACTTTCTAGATGTATTTACCTACGCATTTAATAAGAAAATGGTAATTTTGATTATTTTTAAAATAAAGACTTATGCAGCGATTTATTGATGGTATTTATTTATCTACTATAATTAACTGAAATCTACATTTTGTACGAGGGCTGACGATAATAAAGGTACAAGGAGAAATTACAATGACAATTATAATTCAAGAAAATATTTAATACATTTCACAACAACCACATTCTTTTGTTTATTTCTCGACATAATCTCTGTGAACGTTGAGAAATTTAACCCATCGTAACTTTAGTTTGAACATCCCTTCATGGCACTACTGTTTGTCAAATTGCAAACGTTGAGAAATTTATTCCAGCGTAACTTTAGTTTGAACATCCCTTCATGGCAGTACTGTTTGTCAAATTGCTTGAAGTATTCTAGAACGGTGTTTTGCAAATCCATCTGATTCGCAAAACATTTTCCCACCAAAAATTTCTTTAAAGGTCCCAATAAATGAAAACCTGAGGGGACTAAATCTAAAAAAACTAAAATGGTGGATGCGGCAGGATTTCCCATATCCGTTGTTCCAACCACGCTTTGGTTTGATTTCACGTGTGGGGTCTTGAGCCATAGTGCAAAAGATTAATTCCTTGGCGTAATCGTCCTAGCCTTGTCTTTTTAATGGCTGTATTCAATTTCTGGAGAGTTTTGGTGGATAAACGCCTTGCGGATCAGGAGGATTTGCAAAAAAACCGTTCTAGAATACCTCAAGCAATTTGACAAACATCAGTACCATGAAGGAGTGTTCAAACGAGTGTCACGCTGGGATAAATGTCTCAACGTTTACGAAGATTATGTCAAGAAGTAAACAAATGAAACCTATGTTGTTTTTGTGAAATGTATGAAATTTTTCTTGAATTATAATTGTCAGTGTAATTTCTCCCAGTAGTTTTATTATCGGACCGCCCTCGCAATTATCTAAATAATGTGTAATCATTCTTTACCTTGTTTTGAACTTGTCTGGAATTTACCTTGCCTTCTTTCTCTGGGTAAGCGCCAGAAAGGATATTCAGTTTCTTTTATAAAAGTGTTTAAATTTTTAAAAGATACCTTCGTCCATGGGTTGCACTACAGAGATCATGTTTCGAGGCAGAAACGACTATCTTTACGTTTTCCAAGAGGAAACGAGTCGCGTGCAATGCCGCTGGCAATAAACATGATTGTTTTCCGTTGTTTTCTGAATTTCTTATCGAATTTTAGGAATCATTTTCAGAAGTTTTACTTGGCATTCAAGTTTTTTGATCGATTTGACTCCCCAGGTTTAGTTTTCACATTTTTTAAATAGCATGGATTAGCTGATTTGCCTTGAGTAGCAGTAGTATCGTGGAACTGTCTATATTATTGCCAATCAAAAGGGCACCACACACTCTACTATGTGTTTACGTCTCCTGCATTTTTCTAAATCAGGAATATTCGTCCGTAGTACGTTTAAAAAATAAATCTGTTACGCCCTTGTTAAAAATCTTTTTTCCATAAATTCTCAGCCCATATCAGCGGATCAACTTTCCTCACAAACATTTTCAAACGAAATTCAATTTCTTTCTTTAAAACCACCGATCCACTTTCAAATTTGTTTTCCCTGTCATGTAACAAATTCTTCTGTTTTTGCTCGAATTAGAGGCCCACTGAGATTTTTTTACCGCTTGTTTGAACCACTTTAACACACATTCATCAATGTCTGAAATTTCTGGTCTATGGAACCTTTTTTATTGCAACACCCAAACCTGCACGGTTTAAAATTCTGTCCTTATTCTTGAAACGCTGACAGCGTATTCGTCAGTATCCTGAATTCTTTAGCGATGTCTGAATTGTTTTTTGACTGCTATTTTTTTCAACTTGTAGGATAATTTTGATTATTTTTAGCTACAGTCAAGGATTTGTACTTAGAAAGAGCCCTAATACAGTACAGAAATCAGATTTTTTATAAATGTAACAAAACTCACTGCATTTGAGTTTAATACTGAAAACGCTAGAAAAAAACTAATAAATTATGCTTGATCTCCCACGTCTACAGAAAAACTGAAGGCGTAAGAAGAGGAGGCGAAAGGTAACGGATCTGTGAGCTAAAAAGCACTAGACTCCAAATTAAATATAATAGACACGGTGGACACAAGATACCGGCGTATAACACTTTCTCGTCTTGCCTTTCGAATAATAAATGATATTTTAATATCAAGTAACTAGGAAATTCAACTTACCAGAGAAAAAAAATTGCAATAAAAAAAGCTCAAATTAGACGAGTTCCCCTGTACTTCTAGAGGGGCCGCGGTGTCCTAGTGGTAAGTTCCTGGCATCGGGGCTGCAGGGCTACAGGTTGGAAACCAGGTTCCACCGAAGCTCCGCCTTGCATGGGGCATGGTGCACGCTAAATAATACGCAGTGGCCAAACGCCTTCCCTCTGGTGTGGTGCGGAAGTTTGAAGAGTGGGCGCCAGCCCAAGAGTCGTCCTCGTCTTCTGACCACTACGAAAAATTACTAGATCCGTCACAAAATTGCCCTAGTGTTATTTCAAAACGGGACGTTAAAATAACTAAACTAAACTGCATTTCTAAATGGAGATAGCAATTAAAAATGGCAAAGTGTGTTTTACGAAAATGTAGGTATATAAACAATTCAATAAACGATTTTTCTGAGGTAGGACGCAACTTGCGGAAATGAATCTAGCAGAGAAGCCTCTTTTAAATGCTGCAACTCTAATTTTAAATGTTTTTTTAGAGTTTATGACTGATACTCACACTTTTAATAAGATATTAATTCATGGTTCAAAAGTAGTAAAAAAATGATTTTACTTCCAATTGGATAAGCATCGAAACATGATCAGTAGGCTCGTCACATAAAGTTTCGAAACATTTTAGAGTAAATATGAGTAAAGTTTAGATTTAGATTTACTGAATGAAGCAAGAAAAGTATTGAAAAGAAACCTGAAAAACTGTAAGACGTTAATTTATTATTACCTTCTTAATTATTTCAAATTTTCTATCATTATACACTGCTCTAGCTGAGTTCTTGCACAAATGTAAAAGAAACAGTTGATAGATATTTTATAGAAAGCTTTCTCATCGAATTTAATGACACTTGTTCTGGATATTTTTAAGATATTACATTTAACCACTAATTGATCAATAACTCACAAAATATGATAATTTCCCAAAACGGGAAAAACATAGCTTGAAAAATACTGTTTTTGTTTCACTACTGAGAATTGCCAAAAGAGAGATAGAGCTATATTTTTCCATTTTAGCTAGATAATCAAATGTAAGACATTGGTATGCCTCAATGATGTTGAAAAGCTTTTAGATAAAAATAAACCTAATAACGGAGTTTAAATTAAATCTCTAATTAATTTATTTGATATCAGCTACTTTCGGAATTTGCTCATTCTTTTTCATCAATTTTTTTCTACTTTTGCGATGAATAAAAAACCTTTTATTCTTAAAAACTGTTTTCAATTATTTTGAGCAAATTTTTTGATTTCAGAAGCAATCCCACAAATTGAATTCCCTGTTTCTCTTTGCAAATCAGCCTACAGGGAAAAGTTTTTAATACATGTTTTACGATCTTGATGATCCTGATTAGACTGATAAAAAGCGCTTTGAAAAAAAATTAAATAGAATTTTTAATGATTTCATTGAAACAGACAATGAAATATTTAGATTAATATTTTGGATGACGTTTTTTTCAAACTCTAGGCAATATTTCTATTATTATAAATTAATTATACCGTTAAGGGAAAAATATTTATATAAGTATTAAATTAACCTGGCTCACCAATGAAAGTTCTGAGTTTGTTTATTCAATAATGAAAACGAAAATTCTATCTTCATTTATAAATTGAAAATACCAAAAAGCATTAAATCTTTCTTGTTTCGATCTTTAACCTTTTATTTCATTCGTAGCTCTTCTATAACAATTTAAATTTTTAAATTTCACCGCTGATTTATTTTCAAAGTTTGATAACATTAACAGAAATTTAGAAGTGATATAATTTTTTAAAGATTCGAAAGATATTCATGAGATATGTATTTTACTTTACACATGAACACATTTTCCAACACCAAAAACTTTGCTATGAAAGTAAAAAAGTTCTTAAGATTTATTCTGCTTCTTCTAAGTAAGATGTAGACATGAATATTCGTAATTTGTACGCTTTCATCAATGCTCAACATGAATTTGCATACACAATCTTCATACTGAGCTTAAGTTATCGTGACTCTTTAGCAAAGAAGAACTGGACTTCTTTTGACGGTTCACTGGTTTAAATCTTACAAAAAGATTTAAAAAATCATTCTGTAAATATTTTGCTTCATTTCTCATAATAAATAAATTCATTATAAGCAGGGATAATTTCGAGGCATAAAATTTTGTTTTGTGATGTTTGAAACTTATTCATCTTGCACCACTTTTTAACTTAAAAACATCAAACATATCACGAAAAAAAAGAATTTTGGGAGGATTTTTTTCGTCTTATGCATCAAACAGCTGCCGCCCAAAAATATTTTTTTTTTCAAAACTGAAACAAACCATTTTTCCTTTAGAGCATTCTCAAGAGATGAAAAACGTTGGAATCACAAGTTAAGAATTCTTTCTCGCTATTGTTTCAGAGCAGATTTGCTGTTGGCGAACAGAAAAAAAACCGTAGGCAAACATAATCGCAGAGAGAGATCCAAAAAAACGAGGCACTGGCATGACATTTTTATAACATAAGCAGATAAACTTAAAGTGGTCTCCAGGAAGAAACCACCATTTTTGTGAAACACAAACCTGCGCGAAAAAAAGGATAAAAACATCCCACATCGCATTTTTATCACTTCACTTCACTTCTTAACCTTTTCTTCAACAACTGAGAAATTTATCACGTCGATCCCAATCTCGTTTTTCCTTCTCCCCTTATAAAAAATCTTTCCAGTATCTGAAGTATTGCACAAGTCTTAGGAAAAATGTCTTCTTTATTTTTTGATTTTTTGTTTTGCCTTCCAAGAACTTAACGGAGGGGTGATAAAAAATGTTTCTTCACAAAAATGTTAACTTTCCAACGGCGTAGAATTGTTTTTAGAAGACACTTTTGGCGAGACTCCTGTAGTTCTTAACAATTTCCCAGGTAATCCTCTTAGGCAGAAATGGTTATAATAAGCATTCAGGCTCAATATTTTGAAGATAGTTAGCGCATTTCTGTGCTGTCTTGAAAATTTTAATCAAACGTTTTTCCGAACACTGTTGACTAGTTTGTCTTTTTCTTTGTCCCAGATATCTTTCATTACTTATGAAAAACACATGGAAAAAAGGTATTAAGTCATTTGTTTCAATCTTGCATTTGGTTTCTATGAAAAGCAAATAAATGAGAAAAAATTCGTAAAAATTTCAGTAAAATTGCTAATGCCTCATCTTTAGTTGACACATCATTTTTATTCTTTTTGCTGTCACATATCAATACAATTTCAAAATGAAACATAATTTAGATGATTATTGCAAAACGAATGAAATCCTCTTATATGCAAATTTGAAAAATAATATAATCATTTAATTATACCGTCCATGCTTTTACACTCTGCCTCTTTTCTCAAAAAGCATGCTTTTCTTTCCGTCGTAGTGTTTAGGTGAAGCAAACATTTCAAATTTTTCAATACTACATGCTTTGATGTTTATATTCAAAAAAGAATATTCAGTGGATTTCATGATCAAAGAAGTTTCCTTAGCTGTCACTTATTAAAAAAGAACAAATTTTGAAAACTCTATAAGAGTATAAATTTCTTACTTTGACCTTCTAACTATTGAACTAAAAGGGTAGTGGGAAACTATGTCTGTTTCATCGATTAATTTTACAATACCTTGCAATACAAATATTTCCGATTAAAATTTTAAATATTCAAACGAGATGAATGAATATGGATTATCCTTTTTTGTATTTGAAAATTAAAACATCTTGCGCTGTAATATTTAATTTTATGTTGAATCCATTCATTTCGATTTTAAGCCTTTATCGTTCATAACCACCTGTAGGTAACTAAATCTGATAGTTGTTTTTTCTTTTTATTGATTCACTACCTGTTACCCGCGACTTCGTGCGCGAAGAATTTGAATTATTATTTTTTTTAATTCACGAATCTAATGTTTTGTTGCATTTTTAAAGGGGAAAGTAAAAGTTCTGACGGTTGATAATACTTAATTGGACGGCTGACAGGAGTATACTGTACACGTATGCTGATATAGTTATACACATTGTTTATTTATGCTAATACACTTTTGTGTATCACGTTATTTGCACAAATGTAAAGGTTGTGTGGGCTGGACACACGTGAACACGCCACATATAGTCAGCTGCGCATGTGAAAAATATGGTTTTTCCAAATGTACGCCTGCCACTTTCAGTGTATGGCCCTGAGCCTGGCAAATGCTATTTTAAAGGGATTTGTTACCTTTTGAACTGATATGATAAATCCTTCGGTATTATCGAAAGGAGAGAAATTAAAACACTCTCTCTTCTCCCTATATCAGTCATAACTGTAGCTTTCATGACGTTTAGACCTAGGTGTGTAATTTGTAACCGTGTGCCATTGCACAGTCTCGGTATTTCGAGGTTACGTATTAGTAATACTGGCACACCGACTATCAATCTCGGCTTGTCGGAAGGTGCCCCTGACAATTATAAGATGTTGAAGAGCTCTACAGGATATTATGTTCCTTGTTAATGCCCATTACCGTATCTACAGATGGATATTCTGTAATACCTCACTGTGAAAATTAAACAAAACATCGAGAGAATAATTCACTAACGTCATTGGATCACTGTGTAACCTTATTAAAAGCTTTAAATGCTACGACAACAGGAAACCGGAAGTGTAAAGTCTCCTTTGTTGTTTATGGTCAAAGAAAGCAATATTTTCTTATATTAACTTTAACACTGGCAAAAGGCCGTGAGCGAAACAGTAATTTGGCTTGAATTTGTTTCTATAAGAATAAAAAGTATTGTTAGAAATTACGTTACAAAAATATTTTTAAACCTTAATAACAATCAGAGAAAACATTTCATCGCAATGGAATTAATAGCATTGAAAAGATCATCTTCTGGTCTTTAAAATGGCATAAAAACAATTGTTGTCTAATGAATATTTCAGAAGTTATTGGCAAAAAAGGTCTAAGCATTAGGCTTAAAAGCAGCTAATTTTCGTTATTTAATTAAATATCTTAAGAATCAATTAACTCTGAAAGTTAAAAATAGCACCTTTGATCACCTAGAAATATGCTCTAGAATGTCCTGAGCAAATTTCATGTCGCTACCGATCACCATTTAGGAGGAGTTCTTGTGACCGACCTATCGACCGACAGACAGACAGATACATGTAATTTCTGCCTTGTTTTATAGATATTTATAAACATAAGCAAAATTTTCAGAAATAAAGGTAAATTAGTGCGAAGTCTAACCGTTGCCTAGCAACGGAGTAGCTATAATTTGCGTTATTTCCAAATCGTCTGTACGTAATTAAAGTTATTAAACTTTAAAAAATTAAGAAAAATTGAAAGAAAATGTCACAGAAAATAAATTGGTATCATTGAAAACGTAAAATTTTGAACTTTAAAATGGTATGAAAATAATTTTTATCGGACAATTTGTTCCGAAGTTACAGCGGAAAAAAGGATCACGTGATAGTTGATTTTAAAAATAATTTATTCCACATGTTTTCGCATTCCTGAAGGATCACGTGACAGTTGATTGAAAAATAAAATAATCTTCATCGAGAATCGCTGAGTCAATGGGCTTTCTTAATTATTTAATTGTTGTCTGTAGTCAAAAATAATTAATTTAACGTGATTTCACCTAGCCTATGTCCGTTCCTGGGTTTCTAGCTACAACTCTGCCAATTTTCATCTTAATCGGTTTGGTAGTTTTGCCGTGAAAGCGTAACAAACAGACAGACACACTTTCACATTTATTATATTACTAGCTGTTACCCGCGACTTCGTGCGCGAAGAATTTGAATTATTCTTTTTTTTTAATTCACGAATGTAAATGTTTTGTTGCATTTTGAAAGAGGAAAGTAAAAGTTCTGACGGAGATAATACTTAATTGGACGGCTGACAGGAGTGTACTGTACATGTATGCTGATATAGTTATGTAAATTGTTTATCTATTCTAATATACTTTTGTATACCACATTATTTGCACGGATGTAGAGGATGTGTGGGCTGGACACACGTGATCACGCCATGTATAGTTGCCCATGCGAAAAATATGGTTTTTCCAAATGTACATCTGCCACTTTCAGTATCTGGCCCTGAGCCTGGCAAATGACATTTTTAAAGGACCTTCTTCTGTTGCCTTCTGAACTGAGATGAAAAATCCTTCGGTATTATAGGAAGGCGTGGAATTAAAATACTCTCTCTTCTCCCTATATCAGTCATAACAGTAGCTTTCATGACATTTGGACCTTGGTGTGTAATTTGCGACCGTGTGCCATTGCGCAGTCTCAGTATATCGAGGTTGCGTATTAGTAGTACTGGCACCCGGATTCAATCTCGGCTTGTCGGAAGGTGCCCTGACAATTCTAAGATGTTGAAGAGCTCTACAGTATATGATGTTCCTTGTTAATGCCCATTACCGTATCTACAGATGGATATTCTGTAATACCTCACTGTGAAAGTTAAACAAAACATCGAGAGAATAATTCACTAACGTCATTGGATCACCGTGTAACCGCATTAAAAGCTGCAAATGCTACGACAATTGGAAACCGGAAGTGTAAAGTCTCCTTTGTTGTTAATGGTCAAAGAAAGCAATATTTTCTTATATTAACTTTAACACTGGCAAAGCCCGCGCGCGAAACAGTAATTTGGCTTGAATTCATTTCTATAAGAATAAAAAGACTTGTTAGAAATTACGTTACCAAAAGTATTTTTAAACCTTAATAACAATCAGAGAAAACATTTCATCGCAATGTAATTAATAGCATTAAAAAGATCAGTTTCTGGTTTTTAAAATGGCATAAAAATAATTGTTGTCTAATAAATATTTCAGAAGTTATTGGCAAAAAACATCTAAGCATTAAGCTTAAAAGCAGCTAATTTTCGTTATTTAATTAAATATCTTAAGAACTAATTAACTCTGAAAGTTGAAAATAGCACCTTTGACCTAGAAATATGCTCTAGAATGTCGTGTGTAAGTTTCATGTTGCTACCATTCACCGTTTAGGAGGAGTTCTTGTGACCGACCGACCAACAGATAGAGAAATACATGTAATTTCTGCCTTACTTTATAGATATTTATACATATAAGCAAAATTTTCAGAAATGAAGATAAATTAGTTCAAAGTCTAACCGTTTCCTAGCAGCGAAGTAGGTATAAATTTGCGTTATTTCAAAATCGTCTGCACGTAAAATTTAAAAAATTAATAAAAATTGAATGGAAAATGTCACAGAAATAAAATTAATATCATTGAAAAGGTAAAATTTTTATCTTTAAGATGGTATAAAAATAATTTTTATCGACCTATTTGTTCCGAAGTTACAGCGGAAAAAAGGATTACGTGATAGTTGATTTTAAAAATAATTTATTCCACATGTTTTCTCATTCCTGAAGGATCACGTGACAGTTGAATGAAAAATAAAAATCTTCATAGCGAATTGCGGAGTCAATGGGCTTTCTTTATTAACTATTTTTAATCTGTAGTCAAAAATAATTAATTTAACGTGATTTCACCTAGCCTATGTCCGTTCTTGGGTTTCAAGCTACAACTCTGCCAATTTTCATCCAAATCGGTTTTGTGGTTTGGTCGTGAAAGCTTAACAAACAGACAGACAGATAGACAGACAGACAGACACACTTTCGCATTTATTATATTACTAGCTGTTACCCGCGACTTCGTACGCGAAGAATTTTAATTATTCTTTTTTTTTAATTCACGAATGTAAATGTTTTGTTGCATTTTGAAAGGGGAAAGCAAAAGTTCTGACGGTTGATAATACTTAATTGGACGGCTGACAGGAGTGTACTGTACATGTATGCTGATATAGTTATGTGAATTGTTTATCTATGCTAATATACTTTTTTATACCACGTTATTTGCACGGATGTAGAGATTCTGTGGGCTGGACACACGTGAGCACGCCACATATAGTTGCCCATGCGAAAAATATGGTTTTTCCAAACTTACGCCTGCCACTTTCAGTGTCTGGCCCTGAGCCTCGCAAATGATATTTTTACAGGGATTTGTTACCTTTTGAACTGAGTTGATAAATCCTTCGGTGTTATCGGAAGGCGTGGAATTAAAACACTCTCTCGTCTCCCTATGTCAGTCATAACAGTAGCTTTCACGACGTTTGTACCTAAGTGTGTAATTTGTAACCGTGTGCCATTGCGCAGTCTCGGTATAGCAAGGTTACGTATTAGTAGTACTGGCACATAGACTTTCAATCTCGGCTTGTCGGAAGGTGCCCCTGACAACTCCAAGATCTTGAAGAGCTCTACAGAATATGATGTTCCTTGTTAATGCCCATTACCGTATCTACAGAAGGATATTCTGTAATATCTCACTGTAAAAATTAAACAAAACATGGAGAGAAAAATTCACTAACGTCATTGGATCACTGTGTAACAGTATTAAAAGCTGTAAATGCTACCACAACAGGAAACTGGATGTGTAAAGTCTCCTTTGTTGTTTATGGTCAAAGAAAGCAATATTTTCTTATATTAACTTGAACACTGGCAAAAGGCCGCGCGCGAAATAGTAATTTGGCTTGAATTTATTTCTATAAGAATAAAAAGTATTGTTAGAAATTACGTTAAAAAATATTTTTAAACCTTTATAGCAATCAGAGAAAACATTTCATCGCAATGGAATTAATAGCATTTAAAAGATCAATTTCTGGTCTTTAAAATGGCATAAAAATAATTGTTGTCTAATAAAGATTTCAGAAGTTATTGGCAAAAACGTCTAAGCAATAGGCTTAAAAGCGGCTAATGTTCCTTATTTAATTAAATATCTTAAGAACTAATTAACTCTGAAAGTTCAAAATAGCACCTTGTGTGTAAATTTCATGTCGCTAACGTTCACCATTTAGGAGGAGTTCTTGTGACCGACCTATCGACCGACAGACAGACAGATACATGTAATTTCTGCCTTGTTTTATAGATATTTATAAACATAAGCAAAATTTTCAGAAATAAAGATAAATTAGTTCAAAGTCTAACCGTTTCCTAGCAGCGAAGTAGGTATAAATTTGCGTTATTTCAAAATCGTCTGCACGTAAATTTAAAAAATTAATAAAAATTGAATGAAAAATGTCACAGAAATAAAATTAATATCATTGAAAAGGTAAAATTTTTATCTTTAAGACGGTATAAAAATAATTTGTATCGGACAATTTGTTCCGAAGTTACAGCGGATAAAAGGATTACGTGATAGTTGATTTAAAAATTAATTTATTTCACATGTTTTCGCATTCCTGAAGGATCACGTGACAGTAGAATGAAAAATAAAAATCTTCATCTCGAATCGCGGAGTCAATGGGCTTTCTTTGTTAACTATTTTTAATCTGTAGTCAAAAATAATTAATTTAACGTGATTTCACCTAGCCTATGTCCGTTCTTGGGTTTCAAGCTACAACTCTGCCAATTTTCATCCAAATCGGTTTTGTGGTTTGGTCGTGAAAGCTTAACAAACAGACAGACAGATAGACAGACAGATAGACACACTTTCGCATTTATTATATTAATTAAGGATTAAGGATTGAGGATTAAGGATTATAAGTTGTTGCAATTCAACTTTTTAACATATATGTTACTTCATACGCGACAATAATATACACTTACTTTAGCTAGCGATAAATACACACTATGCCAATATTTCTCATAAAGAATTTAAAAGTTACTAATTAGAAGAGTAGACAAATACTGTAAAAATGGGCACCTCTTGAAAAAGATTTTTAAAAAATGAAAGAACATTATATATATAGCTTTTTTTTACAGAAGGAGCTATTCATGATCCTTATATGCTCGATGCAGAAATCATCACACTGAAAGCCTTTCTTATAGGAGAAAATGCAAGGGATACAAGCTTGCGTTCCACGCCAATTTAATCCACGTTTGAAGAAAGAAAACGGAGGTGACAATGGCAATGCTCATTTAGACGTAGATGACATACGCTGTTATGTTTATCATCTAACTGTTAGGTCGCATGAATTGACTCCAGCGAGAAGGGAATGAAAGGATTTATATCAAAAAACTATTTAAAAATATAAGTTGCTATGATGAAAAGTTCAAAACTTCCATTAATGAATTTTTATTTTTTATGATCCAGAATTCCTTGATTTATATTTATTAAAAATAATTACTTCATTATTCATCATAAAATCATTCATTTCATTCATGATTCTTATTTATAAAATAATTTATAAGTGAAGTACGAGAATTATTCGGTAGTTCCGTAATATAATAATTCCTTCACCCGACAGATGGCGCTAATCTGCCTATGTTGTATCGCGTTTGTAATGACTAATGAATGCGTCATAACACAAAAGTTCGTATGGTGAAATGCTGACACGTGTAAATCTTGCACTAAAGATGTTTAAGACTACAGAAGGTCCCGCTGACTATGAAATTCGTTCTGTAATTCGCCTTTTAAATGTAAGGAAGATGCGACCATGCAAAATCCATAGGCAAATCTGTGAGAGGTGCGGCGATACAGTTATGAGTGAGGGAACAGTGATGGTGTGATTTTATCCTACGACAATCCCAAGCCACATTCCTCTGGTATGACTCAACAGCTCATCGGGTCCTCCACTTGGGAACAAATGAACTATCCACCGTATAGCCCTGGCCTGGCGCCAAGTGACTTTCACCTATTCTTGCACGTGAATAAATTCTTGAGTGGTCGGCGTTTTGATGACGTTGAAAAAGCGCAAGATGCCGTAACATCCTGGCTAACCTCACAGGCTTCCACCTTCTATGACGATGGCAAAGAAAACCTTGTTTCTCGTTACGATAAATGTGCTGGGTGACTACGTCGAAAAGTAGAATAATATTTGTAAATCGTTATTAAATATGCATCTTTGTCCAAAACTGTCTTCGTTTTCTTTTACATAGTAACGTTACTTACTTTCCGAGCAACTCTCGTATTTATAGGTTTCCTTTAAAGGCATGTAGCAATGTGCAATGCAACAAATTAAATGGGGGCAAAATAAAAAGGTGAGTGGACGCTTCGTTGTGTACACATTTAAAAGCCAGCAGATTTTAAAGTTAAATAATATTTACTGACAATATTCATGTAAAATAAAAGGGAATAAATTTTAATGAATTTTTGTACCTCCTGGGGGAAATGAATATAAAAAATACAGAAGATTTCTCTTGGTTTGTTTCTCGTCTTTATAAAATTCCTGCTTTCTCAGTAGAAATTTTTAAACTGATTTTTTATGTCGAACTATTCAAGCACTAAAACAGATGCACAATTCAAAAGATGATTTATTTTCTGTAAATTCCGACACTGACATTTTTTAGCTTCCATGCACCTTTCACTTCGACGGTCATGTTCTGTCATACGAACACAAATGTTGCTCAATGCTGTGAAAAAGAGTGGTTCCTCTGTGGTCGAACAGTTGTGCTCCTGGACGGAGAACGACAATGAGAATCTGTAAGCCTTTATTTCGCCCAGAGTCTTATCCTATATAGCTCATCGCATTACCAACTGCAGAGCCATCTGGTGGTTTAGACTGTAAACTTCTCTTTCGCCTTCTGCTCTTTCTCTCTACCTCCATTCGTTTACGAATTGTTGATTTATAAATTTTTTCTTATTTATAGATCATCCTATACATTCATATCTATGCAGAAGAAATTATTTTTTTATCCACATATCAAAGCAGTCAACTTTCTGATTCATTTCCATTCGAATTTGTGAACCCTTCAAACTTGACTTTAGGCATCATAAAGAGCATTACAGTTTATATTCGTGTTCGTGAAGTGTTAATAAAAATAAAAATCATTTGAAGCTTCCTTATTGCTAATCAAGTTCCCTCGACAGTCCGAAATAAAGAGAGATCATTTTCGAATTCTTCATAGAAACAAATTTAAAAAAATTATCCTCAGCTTTCTGCGGACCCGCATAGTTCTTAATATATAACTGAAAAGCGTCAAATATGAAATGTACAAATGACTGATTATTTTAAGACTCAAAGTTGTCATCAACGCTGTCTGGTTTCAGCCATGATCCAGTGCCTTTTTTTTTATTGCGTACGGTTAGAGGTTTTCTAGCAAAGATTTGCAATAAAATTTGATGTAACAGCTCCAAAAGTCATACGGTTTAATGGCTCACTGACGTTGGCAGTTTGGCCTTAACTGCAATCAACTATAGATTGCGAAAACCGGAAGTTTGATCTAATAATTTTTCCATCTTATAACAGGCGGTTTTAAAGGTAATGGCATGATTTCTGAGAGAGATATTCTACTCATCTCATAACTGCTCACTACTGATCTCATAAATAGTCACATTTCATTTGTTACTTATACAGAGTGCCCACTTAAAAAAGGGCCACCCCCCTTAACTTCAGAACGACGGCAACTTTAGCCATGAAAGTAATGTCTAGGTACAGTAAAACGTCTATGCGCTATGCGATGAAGCAACTTACAACGCCACCTGGTGACAAACTTTTAATTTAGCGCTCCTATCTCGAATACGGTATAAAATAACGGAAAAATGTCAATTACAAAGTTATAGATTTAGTACAAAAATATACCTTGTTCACATTAATACGAAGAACAGAACGCTTAAAATGCACATTTGTTTGTTCTCGATTTCCAAAACTGTGACGTCTCGAAAGGGGTTTAAAGGGAAAAACAATTAGTTATCACAAAATACCTTTATTTTCGGTGTTCAAAGTGTTCTCTGCCATCTACAATACATATTTAAGCACTTGTTTGAATTTCACTTTGCACACGTTTTATAAGTAGTTGGTGCGCTAGCAGAAGCAGTGGTAATACGTCATCAAAAGTCCTGCAAGTTGGCGGAAAGGTCCATGCACCTGCTCTTTGAGCTATCCCTACAGGAACAAGTATAATGGGCCATTTTTTGCCCGAAAAATAACATTTTCTCCTTTTGTCCATGCCTTGAGACATCAGAACGTAGCAGCTTCATATTTTTCATGAAAAATTCGGACTCTTCATTATTTTCTTCATAGGTTTTATGTAAAGCAAACATACCATTTTTGTTTTGAAGTATTTTTTGTTATTGATCCTTAAATTGCAAATCATAATTTTAAATAATTTTTTCACATTCTTTAATTTATTGTTTGTGCGTGGCATTTTCTTTCAACTTCTACATTATATGTTTAGAGGGGATTTATTTCTTACCATGGTCACAGAAAAATTAAATTTAGTAATAACTACTTTTAAATACTAAAATGTCTATGCTTTTGCAAAACATAGCTGCAGAACCAAGATAAATCTAGTATTTAGTGTAACATATATATATTTTATAAGTCGTCAAATGTATATGAAGGGGATTCGAAAGAATTCCGACAAACTTTAAAATTAAGTCAGGCATACTAAAACAAATTGCTTGCTAGAGGGCGCTGTTTGACCTAAAGTGAATTGGGTTATCCAGCCGTAATTATTCCAGGCAAATACGCAGCGAATGGGAGATGGTATTGCATGGCTGGTGTTATGACACTTTCATTTAGTGTATGAGGGGAAGTTCATGGAAACGGACGGTCAAAGATGCTTTTATACGTGAAAGATTTCCAAACAGACACGTTTACCATTGTTAAAGGTACAAGTTATTGGGAAAGTTACGCGTTTGCACTGAAAGTTAAGTGATTCCGAGTCTTCCACAATTAACGACCACCAGGAGTGTTGATTGTATAAGATCCACTCTCACAAAACTTTCAGTGAAAACACGTAAACATTTGATGAATCGTTCATAGGTTCGGAAATCTTTCACGTTATAAAAGAACCGCTGTTCATCCATTTCGATTATCTACACTGTAAAAAATTCCGGAAACTTTTAAGGTAAAAATTACTGTAAAATGGAGAATTTACAGTACCCGCAACTGTCGCAGTACATTTTACCGGAAAAGTCGACTACACTAGCGCCGCTGCGGCCAGTTCAATGCGCGGGAAGCATGAACGAACTGTCATGATATGAAATAGGAGGATGAAAATACATGGTAAGTTCTTGTGAGTTTTTATACATTCTGTATTAATTTGTTTAATTTTGTGTACTATATCATTTATTTTATCAATTACCCTATTAAGGGTGATTTTTAAACAAAGGAAGTTGATTTAACATTGTTTGAATCTCATATTAGGCTTCGTGTTACATTAGTATATAGCTTTATTTGTTCTTTTCGTTTAATATTTTGCTTTTGCCTGCATTATTATATTCTACAGCTTTTTTAGGGAAAAATATATTTATTATTTACAAAGTATCAAAAGTAATTTATAACAAGATATCAAATTTTTTTTATAATTAAAAGTTTTATGTTTTCAAACGAAATAATAAAATGTATTGTTAAGTTGATTATTCCATCATAAGAGTTATTCCATTATTATTTCATATTATTATTTCCACTTATAAATGAAAAATTTTTCTTGGTATATCTTTAGGAACATTGTTTTGAGAATGAAAATTTAAATGTTAAATAAGTTCAAATAGTCTGCCTGTATTCAGAATTCAAATGCTTTGTTTACATTTAGCAACCTTACTTTATTGAACTTTTTTTCTATTGTAAGCTTTAAATATGGAAATTTCTTTATATAAAATATCTGACACTAAGAATGTTTTTGAATACAAGTTTTAATGTTTTTGAGTTACTAAATAATTTGTTCAGATTATATATATATATAGGGTAAGATGATCCAGTTTTGCCACCTTAAGAGAAAATTTGAAATGGAAATTTCACACTGGATGACTGTTTAAAACATACTAAATCATATTTATACTATTCTTTAGCAAATTTTATTGGCTTTCTTCTAGTTATAAAATTTTTCTGAAGAATATTTTAGATGTCGAGTTATGAATTATTAAATAAATTAACCCAATTTGCACCAGTTTTGGCCACACTAATATTATATTTTTAACAGACACTTTAATGAATTTTAAGTAAAAATAAATCATTTTTATGCAATATATATATTAGTACATTTTCTGTTATATGAAATGGGATTTTTTTGATGAATTTATAAAGATATGTAATAAAATTTACATAAGCTGATTTTAGCTGCAGATTTCAGTTTTAAAAAAACAGGAATGCAGAAAACAATTTAATTTGGTTGATAAAATACAAACTATAATTTAATTTGGTTGATAAAATACAAACTATAATTTAATTTGGTTGATAAAATACAAACTATAATTTAATTTGGTTGATAAAATACAAACTATATATACTCGCATAATTTTTTTTGATAAAATATGAAACAAAAAATGGGGAGAGGAATAATCTTACATTGCAAAAGCATAATTTTTTTAAAAAATATTACAAATCAAGAATTTGCATTATTATATTCACTAACAATATCCACAAATATGTATTTTTATACTTTTTAATTGCAACATTAATCAAATTCATCAGAATCATTTTTAAAATTAGAGCAATCCATGCATATAAAAGAATATTCCTCATCACTCATCAGGTTCCTCAAGTTGAAATTTTCTAACATAAATGTGAGGTAAACATTCGAAATGGAGATGTTTTTGTCATTCCATTTTGAATGGCCTTAACTGCACTACCAACTTTAGATGGTGAGTAGCAAATTTTTTTATGGAAATGCTGCCTGCCTTCTTATTTTTAATTGGAGCCATTACTATGTAAAATGAAAACAAACAAAGCTATATTAGTTACTTTTCATTTTAGAAACAAAACTAAATCAGTTGCTTGTATTTTAGAAATAAAATTAAGTTGGTTGCTTTTATTTTAGAAACAAAACTATATTTAGTTGATTTTATTTCATCCAGATATTCTTAAATTTATGTAATGACTCAAAATAGAATAATGAAGTTATGTGGCTGAAACTGGAACATGTAGTGTTCCACTTTTGGCCACCTGCATGGCGAAAACTGGCACATATAGTAAATTTAAAGTACCAGTTTTGGCCACCACCCATTTAATCTTAAAAGTAATTAATTTTGATATGAAATCAGAATAAAAAGAAAATTTACCTCTCAAATCCTAAGGGTAATCACTTTTATAATCTATATATATAATTCTCTTACGTGGCGACATAAAAGGGTTGAATTTCATAATCGCTGTTTGGCAACAGCTCGCGAGTTTAGATTGTTTACATTCGAATCTGGGACAGCAAAATTTTTCAAAATGAGTTTAACTTGGGCAGTTTCAATTATAAATTGAAATCGTCAAGATAGGTCTAATGGAACTATTGAGGAATCCAATCGGAATGAACAAAATAGTATCAAGCATTTTTGTGTACGGAGCGAAGTTGCCGAGCTACAGGAACATAGTTGTGGGACTTCAATACGAGTCTGTTCTTTTATACATGCTCTGAAGCTTATCTGATCAACATTCCAGCGAAAAAAGAGCATGTTTAAAATTTTGGTGTAAAAAGCAAGAATTTTAGAAATTTTAAAAAATTTTGAAAAAAAGGCTATTTCGTTAATTTTAAAAAGTTAATAATTAGTTTGGGTTATAATTTTTTATAGTGAAGCTGAATATGTTTAAAGCCATTTGTCACGTTAAACTGTGCTTTTTAAGCTAAAAGTTTGTGAAATGGGTTAAATAATCTTTCGTAACTCAAACTTTCTGTGGTTTTAACTCATAAATAACTACCCAGAGATAAAAGTTAAAACTGTCTTGGCTAAATAATTATTGCAGTGAGTTTTACAAGTGGCGAAGCTCTTTTCAGCGACAATTCATTGAGAAGAGTGGAAATTTAGAAGTTCGTTGGAATAAAGTTAATGCTAATGAAACTTGAAGAAATATTGAATTTTGTGTACCAAGAAGTTATAAATGGCTGATTTCTGATTGATGTAAGTAATTTATATTTGTAAACATTTAATAATTATACATTTTAGCATTCAAATTTCTTTCAAACATTGACATATATATATGCTACCAGGAAATTTTAATTTTAGAAATTTTATGATTTAGTTTATTAGTAATTGCTGAAAAAAATTTTAGAAGTTTATGCTATTTCAAATAATTTAAATTTACTTTTAGTAATTATAATTTCCTATTACTAGCAGACAGTCATAAATGTACGGCGAGCAAAGCGAGCCGGGATCACGTAGTGATCTCAAAAGAATCCAACGTGATTCTTGGGGGTTGACGAGCGGAGCGAGTCAGTTAATTCTGAGAGCCTGATGATAAAAAACTGTAATACTTTGTTCCTTAACAAAAACCTTAACAGTTGTGAGTATACAATACATGATCATGCATTTAATTTTTTTACAAGTTGCATGTTTGAGAAAAATGAACCAATCAGAGTGAAAATAGTAAAATAAGGATTGTTTAAAGTATTGGAATGCTTCTTATTAGTTAATTTGAAATTACTGGTTAATTATTGGAAAAACAGATCCAATGTGGCCAAAACTGGAGCATCTACCCTATATGTTCTTATTCAAACTAGTCCATAAAGATATTCATATTTTTAATGCTGGTTATTAAATGAAAGAAAAAAGATTGTAACTTTTTGCTAATAATTTTAGCATGTTTCTTTACTTTCCCCTACATTGTTAAAACTTTTTTAAAAATTATTTATTGTTTTAATCTATATATTTAAATTACTTATCAACTATCTTAGAATGGTGCGAGTTCCTATTAAGGAATTTTTGTTGATGCCTTTAATGTGTATATGATGCCTTAAATAAAGCATAAAATGTAACTATCTTGCATCCATTTGATTTTTTATTGTTTATTTTACGGACTGGAACACTTCAAAAATGTTTACTTGTGAAAAATTTAGTATAACATTAAATACACTGAAAGATTATGTAGATCATTTTTTTCTATATAGCAATGAAAACAAATTTGAAATAATTTGGGATCTCATTCTATTGGTGGATTTTCTGAAAGTTTTATAGTAGAAAATTTCTGTAGATATTGTGACATGACAAAGAATATGTTCATACAAAAACCATATTGCATAGGTGATTTCAGAACACCTGAAAGTTATCACTTAATTGTGGAACATAAACGTGATAATGTTATTGTTGATGGTATAAAATGCAAAAGCATTTTTAATGATTTGAAGTATTTTCACGTTTTCTCTCCATGCCTAGGACATGACCTTTTTGAAGGTGTTGTAGCAAATGATCTCTTTTTATTCGTTGAGCATTTTGTAAAAGTAAAAAAACATTTTACTTTCTAAGAACTCAATTCTTTTGCCGTCATCAAACAATATTTTTAACATAAAAATAAAGACTGTACTTATAATTTATTTTAGATTTCTACTACTCGTGCTGAGACATTAAAAATGGACTTACCTGTAACTCCCTGTATAATAGTTTGTGGTAAGTTATATTTTCTGTAAAATTTTTTGAATTGTATGTAATTTTAAAAATGGAACAAGAATACATTTTGTGATACCTCTTTGTTTTACTAAATCTAGCTACACCTCTAAATACATATTGCTAAGTTTAGGGTCAGGTGGGGTGAAGTGGTCATACATCAAATAAAATTCTATAACTTTGTAATGAATATTGGTATAAATGTAATTTTTTTATTTTAGCTTTGAATAGTTAAGAACTAAGTTTAACATTTAAAATTATATTAATTGCAACACTTTAGTAGAAGAAAACACCCATTTTGTTTGTTTATGTAGCAGTTTGAAGTTGGAATACCTAATTTAACTTCTCTCCTACATTTTATTTAATTAAGTTTGCATTAAATTGACTCTGCAGAAAGCTTCATACAGATCTTAAAAATACTTCCTCATTAACAGATAAGCTGAATTAATTACAGATATTATTTTATAGTAATTTAAGTAAGATGGGGTAAAGTGGTCATAAGGATAGGCTTAACATGCATCACTGTTTTAAAAATTTCTTAAGCTTAATTTATTAGACAGGTGTTAAATATTAATTAAAGATATATTACAGATTATAATTAAAGATTTGAAACTGGATAACCCCAGTTTTAGTACCAAAAGCATCACATAACGCATATAAGAAATCAGCCCCAATTGCCTCCACTCAATTCCTCAACTTCTGTAGAGATAAAATAATTTAATAAATTGTGCATTATTATATTTCTAGGTGGTTTGTGAGCATTGATTCGAGCCGAGGATCTGAAACAACCCAGACTAAAGGGAAGAAGGCCTCTATTGAAAAATTTTTAGTGTAATACTGTGTAAAATGTAATGTGCAGTGGCCCTATAATTTCAAATAGAACTAATCTAAAATGTATTAAAATATCTTTTTCAACTTTTCCCTTCAGCATAAAATGATAAACAAAATGGTAAAGGGAATTACAAATAACAATAACAATAATTTTGTTTCTTAATAACCACAGAAGTTTAAAAATGGGATATTAAAAAATCTCTTTTTTTGTGTGTGTTATTTTAATATTAAAAATAAGTACTAAAATTATATTTTAAAATTTCTACCATTAGTCAAACACTCCATGAATTTCTTTTCAAACTGATTTTTCATATAAAATATCCTTTTACATGTAAAATAACACTTTTTAATAATCTTAAAATTGCATCTAGGTGGAAAAAAATGTTGCCAAATTGACAGTTTCTTAAAGTTTAATAATATTCAAAATGTTTGTCCATTTTTATGGATATTCAATTCTTTAGTGTTGTAGTATAAAATTTAAGCTTTAGTTTGTGTGTGTGTGAGTGTGTGAATTTGGGTTAATATACTCAATTGATAGCTCTTTTATTTACCCTGAAAAAGAGCCTTTGAAAAATAGCTTTAACATAATCAGAATAAAATAAAAGCTTTTTTTTAAAAAAATCTCCACCTGGTAAAGTGATTGGTGTTTTTCAAGATCCTTTGATAACAGATATTTTAAATAAGAAAATACAAATATTTATTAAAATTTATAGTTATCACAGTTAAAAAATTGTTTCTAATTTTTTATTGAAAATTCCTATATTTTTCTGTACTTGTGCTGCTATTATTGTATTTAGACTGCAAATTGTGATGTAGTTTTACAATTTTTGTGTCTTGAATGTACATTTTTATGACTGTATCATTGTATATTTTAACTATATCTTCTTTAACTATCACGGTATTTTGTACCTGTGTCATTGTTTTTTTTAATTTGCTTTGTTTTGTACTATTGCTAATTTTGTCATATTACTATTTGTAAATAGAAAAATAAAATGTTTTTTGTTACATTTTGATTTGTTATTTTGTTGCTAAAAATATCCCAACCTAAAGCTCTTTTAAAAATTACATATTACTATAAAATTTACTGTGAGGGAAGTCGGGGAATTTTATCGATCTGGAAAAATCAGGGAAATTAATAATTTGTTTCTTGAGTTATTATCTATAAATTAGTATCTTATATCTAGCATTGTTTGTAACAGTAAATGGAATTTTAAAAACTTATATTCATTTATGAAAGCACAAGTTTTTGATTAGAGCAATTAATCTAGGATTTGTTAAAGAATAAAGATTTGAAGTAATATTTTGGCAGTTATTCTTGTTTAAATCTTGGCTAAAATATATATTGGGTACGTATTTCGTAATTATTTATTTTTCTTTTCAATTCAAATTTATAATTATCTATTATTTGGGAGCGTATAATTATACTATTTTTATATTTATGCTGCAACATGTTATTCCGATACCCATGCAAAGAGCACTAATTAGTTATTGAACTGTTTAAAAGTTTTGAGCAAAGATCACAATAACCTGTACTGTTAATATAATTTAACTTGTGTTGCAAAGAGTAGTTTTAATCTTTCTTAGAATTCTTAAGCAGTTTTAGAAGCAAAGTATTTTGTTGAAATTTCCAGTATTTTTTACATATAAGAAAAGTAATATACTGTTTTAATAGATTTTTTTAGGAAGTTCATTCCATTTTTTAAAAATTAAATTTCATAAAAACATTTGATTTTTTTCATATTAAATAATTGCTAAAAGTGTTTAATAATATATATTGTACACATACAGTGATTCTGAGAAGGGAGAAATCCAGAAAACTAATATAATTAGTAGCCGTAAATCCGGGAAATGTTGTAAGTTTAGTCGGAAATTTTTTTCACAGTTTCTGTAGCCACCCTGTTTCAGTAAATGTTACTGTAATATTTACTGGATTTCAGTAAAATGTTACTGTAA
>BGPR01001313.1:0-226640 GCA_013235015.1 Araneus ventricosus | reverse complement strand
TATTTACTGGATTTCAGTAAAATGTTACTGTAATATTTACTGGATTTAAGTAAAATGTTACTGTAAAATTTACTGGATTTCAGTAAAATGTTACTGTAAAATTTACCGGATTTCAGTAAAATGTTACTGTAAAGTAGACTGAGGTTAAGTATATGTTATTGTAAAATTTACACTTAAAAGCGCTGTATGCTATGCAGTAGAAACCTATAATTGTAGTAAAAGTTCCTGTAAAAATAGCAATACATATTACCTTAGAATTTGTGATAAAATTTACTGTAAATCGGTTAATGTTACTGTAAAATTTACAGTACACTTTAATTTTTTTCTACTGTAAAATTTTACGGTAAAAATTGAATTTTACAGTAATTTTTTTTACAGTGTATTCCATTCACTAAATTCAAGTCTTCCATCTCTGGATAACTATACAACTCCATTCTACATTAGCTAAAAGTTTGATGGAAAAAATCATGTCTGGCCACGCACATACAACGTTTCCGCCTATATGTTCCTATGCAAAGTGATTTGTTTTCGTATACTTGACTTGTTTTAACATTTTGTTTGAATTCATTCAAATCCCCTTGTATATGTTATATCACACACTATAATTTCTAAAAATTATTCTTAACAAAATCAAAGAGGAAGAGAGCTTCATTATTGACAATAACACTAAAATTTTGGACTTTATCAAAGAAAATAAAAAAATTAGTAGCATTCATACATTTGATTTTGAAAATCTTTTTACTAGCCTCCCACATAATAAATTAATTGAAGTGTGCTCTAATTTATTTGATATATACCTTAATACTGATATAATTGATAAAAACAAATGGTTAGAAATGTGCAGGGTTAATATTTGTGAAAATTATCTCTTTAATGGAATTAACTACTTTAAGCAGGTTCTTGGTATTCCTATGGGTTGTTGTTTTTCAAGTGCACTAGCCGATTTATTTCTCCACTCATTTGAGAGGGATTTAATTAAAAATGAAATTGTTTATGGTTTTCGTTTCATTGATGACCTTTTAGTCTTTAATCATAATAATGTTAACTCCATTTTTAGTTGCTATCCAAAAGAACTCAAATTAAATAAAACTAATAATGAATTAAACAAATGTAATTTTTTGGATCTAGAAATTGAAATCGGGAATTCAGATATTTTGGTTGGAATATATGACAAAAGAAAGGAATTTAATTTTAAGGCTATTTCACTTTGCAACTTTCAGACAAATCTTGATTTTAAAATTATTAAGAACTCTATTTATTCTCAAATTAATAGGATTAAACACATCTGCAATAACCACTCTTCTTTAGTCAAAGCCCTAGGTAATTTAAATAATAACTTAAAGGATAACGGATTCCCTTTTTGCTTCCTTAAAACTTGATTTTTTAAAATTAGTTTTTGTTCTCCTGAGAAATAGTTCAAATTTTTATTCATAGATGGAGCTACTGGATAGCTTCTAGATCGTTGTTTGTTTTGTATCTATTGCGTCACTTTTCTGATTGGCTTGCTTCTGAAAGAAGGTAAATTTTTATCTCTTTCTTTTGATTATGGATTTAAAAAATTTTGGATTTATGTTCTTTATTTGGTGGCCGGACAAGATTCAGACCACAGGAAGGAATAAATTTTGACTTTTTGTCGTTCCTTTCCACAGAAAATCTTGTTCCTTTTTGAACTAAAAATGGCGTGTGGTTTCTGATGGGTGAGCCATTTTAGTTCCTTTTCATTTTGAATAATTTCTTAACAAATTGTTCTAAGTATTGGTAAATTTTGGTTTCTCTATAGTTCTGGTTGTATTTTTTTAAAAATTTCTGTTGAAGCAATTACTTTTTGCTGCTGCGTTTGCACGCAAAACCGTCTATTGTGTTCATTATTTTTCATTTTATCATTGTTTTCTTTTAATTTGTTTTCTTTTAATTTAAATTTCTTTTATTTATTTATATCACACACGCTGTTTTATACTCTGGTTCTCAAAGTAAAATAAAAAATATATATTCAGAAGTTCAGTAGAGATTTATTTAGTAAGCAGCATTTTTTTGTAAACGAAGCTCACTCTCATCTACAATAGAAGTAAATAAACTTCTTAAGCTTCATACATCTAACCCCTAAATAAAGAAAATGCTTTTTAATCTTTCTATCTTCATTTTTTAACAAACATTTTAAAATAGCAGAGTATATGGCGAAAAAAATTAATCTAATATTGCGCCGTAAAAACCCCTAGATTTGATTATTTGATTTTCGCCTGCTAGCATTGAAATAAAATCCCACCAGCATTTTATCTTTTGTCTACTCTAAGCAGAAAACTTTGGTAATAATTATCGCCCACCACAAAAAAGATACGTTTCAAAGAAGTGAAATTATTCGATAAGGATTAATTTTTTGCAGACATTTATTTAAAACAATATTTTAATCTCTACGAACTGTTGATTCTTGTCCGCTTTCTTTATTATTATTTTTTCTTTTGGGAAAAGATCAACAAAAGACCTTAATCCTCTTATTTATAAAGCTTTTGAAATGATTTACCTTTGCACTCAAACAATGTTCAGGTATTTAAGAAGGTAGTTCCTGATGAAAAGGGATGGACCAGTTCAGTTAGAGAACATCCTAGGCTTATTTTGTTTCGTTAAAATTTTGTTCCAACAACAAATCCTCCTCCTAAAAAAAGTTCTTTACGTGTTTTCATAGGCTTCGCCATGAGTTCATTGTTCTTATAAACACTAATCTTTTATGGGAGAAGCTCATATTACATCTTTTTTTAATACAATTTATTTTTGTTCAGAAAAAGTATTTTGCATATCGCAACTTGAATAGCTTTATTAAATTGATAGATTTTTAGATCATATTAATAGTTGTTTTAGATTAAAAAGGAATCTGTGTTTTAATGCTCTTTCCGATTTCACCGTAGTAACATATTTTAAGAAACTAAACACAAAGAAACTTGCTCGTTTAGCTCGAAAAAAATTGTTATAAATTTTGTCTTTGCAGCTAATTCAATACAAGAAACCATAATAAAAAAACCCTGGGTTCAACAATAATTTATTAAATACATATTTCCAGAAACAATTATCTTAGTTAATGTCCCGTTTTGGAGCTACACAAAGGCTATTTCAGTACGGACCTCGTAATTTTGAATTGCCCTCAGACGAGGACGACTCTCCAAAATTTCGCACCTCACCAGCAGGAGGAAAATTGACCCAAGGAAGGTTTAAAGCGCACTAATCCCCCCCCATGGTGAATATGTGGTATAATCAGGTCTCAAACCGTCGACCCTCCATTTACGAAGCCCAGATTACGTGAAAAGAAAATACGAGGCTTAGCACAATTCCTTTTAGATTTTGTACTTTTACTGCTGTATTACAGTCTTCTACAACTTCATATGCCTTCTTGTCGTATGATAGTTCACAGAACCTGTGATGATATCATTCAAAGCAAGTCTACATAAAGAACTAAATGGGCTACCAAGGCAAAGACACATATGTAAACCTAAACAAAATACGTCTTTCAGAATTTGTTCCAAATAGTTCTAATATATTTAAAATAAAAAAGGGAAGCCTTCAATTTACTCCATACATTTAATTGGACTAACTTATTAAGGTATGGCATTTTCAAAGGTGGCAAAAACCGAATGATCACAATAGTCTCCTTTGAGGAAAGATCATACTTCATAATTCTCCTCAAAACATCGAATTTTTCTTTAGAAAAAAATAAATATTTTGAATATTGAACTTTGAAAAGTGTTCATAATTCTTCGAATGTTTCTGTCATATTCGTTGTAGCTATAGATATAAAATAAATCTATATTTTACTATAGTTTTTATCTCTTCATAGTAAAAATCGTTTTTAATTGATAATTCCAATATTGAATAAGAAGAATCCTGAAACATTTGCTGGCAAAACTTAATACAATCTCGCATTTTCAAGCACTGTGAAAACCAAATGGTCACAATAGGACGCTGAAAAATTTAGCATCTGTTCAAGGATTTTCTTCCGACGGCATCTTTTTCAAAAAACAGACTCGAGAGCTAAGTAACAAGATACTCTCCATCGTTACTGTAGCGAGAAATTTCTCATAAAATAAGTAAGTAAATAAAATGCGTTTTGAAGAATTTCCTTCCAAGGGAAAAATCGGTTCCTAATTAGGCTTTTTTTCTCTCCTTTTTTATCATCCAAAGAGAAACTTCACGGATGCTTTGATAGTAGAAATCTCCTAAAACGAACTGCATTGTGAGCAATTACAATTAATTACTAGAGAAGAATAATTCAAAACAGGTGCCTAGAGCGAAATCAAATGGTGAACTTTCTTCGTTGAAAACCAAAGTGGAAAACGAAAGAAGAGCAAAAAACGCATTTCAAAACATAGTAATAATCACGAGTTGTAAGTTTTCTTTATTTCGCCTCCAGCCATTCTATAAACTCAGACAGAAGAGCTGCTTTTAAATCTTTGAAGCAGAATTTTGCTCCCACTGCAAACGAAAGCTTCCACATTTAGACATTTTTTGAGGGGCGAATACATTATCATCCTTTATAATAACAATGATCTCTTCACTGGACAAAAAATTGCTTTCATTCATTTTTCTTGAGTTTCGAAGAATCATTCATGTACTTGTGACCATTTTCTCAGCGCCTTAAAAACTTTTTTTGCGATTCATCGCACTAAATGATCTCGTCCACGTAGTAAAGAATTCGAGTGAAATGTGAAGTCAAAGGACTGATAATAATAACAGAACCAGTGTATCAACAAGTCTTGAAATGATACATACCATTTTTTATCCGGATAGTATGAGAGTCAAAATACCTTTGACCTTCACTCTGAAATTCGAACTTAAAGAAAACCCATGGTACAATCTAAAATTTTTTACAATACATCTTTCAGCTTTCCTTCGGTTTTTACTATGATTTCCTCTTCGTTGACTTTCGGCCGACCTGAAACTATAATTCGATATTAGAAACAGAACTTTAAAAGAATTTTTTGTTCTTTATATGTATTTAGAGATGATTTACGCCTGCCTTTTGCTTGGATAAGGACTGACAGCAGAAGATTTTAGTAGCTTCAATAATTTGGAAAGGAATTTTGAGTTACGAGGGTAATTGGTAAATTAGGCTCCTTTGGCACATGTGTGAGGAATAGGCTGGGATAGCAACGTCATTCCTGTTGTACTGCTCGCAGATGTTCATTAGACAGTGATGAGTGGAATTGAATCGTTGACTGCTGTAATAAAATGAGGCATTTTTTTCTCAAAATTCCGCTGTTTTCACCTTCTAAAGGGGTATTTACATAATGTGTGGAAGAAATAACAAGAGTCAAGTAAAATCACATTATAGATATATAAATCGCCCTCGTACTTGCAAATTAGGATAAAAAATATAGATGGAGTGCTTTTAAATTTATTATTCAGTGCTATCCGTGAATACTTTTTGAAACATGGATTTTATTTCAAATGAAATTGAAATGATGTTTCCAAGTTTTTTAAAAATGGAATGCTTAATTTTTTTTTCTTTTGATGTTTCTAAACCATTACAAGAAAAGGTCTTGTAAATATTTAAGGCATTTATTTCATTTTGTAATGAAATGAATTAAATATGATTTAAATAAAACATAAGTATCTCCAATGAAAAAGAAATTACATATAGAGAACATGAAGTCTCCGCAATAGCAAGCTGCGAAAATAACATCGAAGGAAAACTAAAATTAATAACTAAAACATTATGGAGATAAACGAAATTCTGATTATTTTCACCCTTGACAAAAAGTATTTTCTACATAAAATAAGTGAACTGATATTACCAGTAATTACGTGTCAAAAAGTGTTGCTCGGTAAAAAAAAATGTGTTATTAGATTGAAAGACCAATAGTTTCAAAAAAATATCTATTCATATTTATTTAAACTGAATAATTAGAAAATAATTCTTTAATGAAAAAATGGAATAAAAAATACAACACAAAAAGAGTAAAAAGTCGATCTATTAAACATGCATGTGTTCCTTTGACAAAAAAAAATACTGTCGGCAACAAATATAATGATGAAAAAGTCGAAGCAGGCATACGAAATGATGCGATGTTAAAAAGAGAAAAAATTATGCCAGAAACTACAAGAAACAACTCATGGGAATTAGATCTTGAAGCTCGTCAAATAGGAGAGATATTTTAGAGAGTACAGAGATCCTTTTTTTATTCAAAAACAGTGAGAGCAGATTTCCAAGAGTTGGGAATTAAATGGATGGTTTAATGCTTTTTTTTAAGCAGGAATGTATGGAAAAAATTATTTCAATTAAAACTCAAATACAAATTAAAAGTAATAACACACTTGTAGTTCCTCAAGTTCAAAAAAAGTTAATAAACCACTCCCAAAAGTTTAGATTTCCCTAGTAATATTCATAAAAACAATATTGTATCTAATTAATGCAATAACTTTTATTTTTCAGTGAATTACAAAAAAATGTAGATCCCATATTTCAAAATTATTAAAATATGAATGCAAGATTAAAATCAACAAATTATTCTGAACTTAGGCTGGCATAGGATTTGCAAATGGTGCATCTAAAATTTAGAATAGTTAACCAATTAAAATTTTCATGACATTTTAGCATAAGTTGCGTTAAAGCTATGCTATAAAGTGTTGTTGCTGAAAACCAATTTCAATTTAAAATTCAAATTAGCTGTGATTAAATTGATTAAACTTCACATCTTTTAATTCCAGTGCTTTTCTC
Source organism: Araneus ventricosus (assembly GCA_013235015.1). Lineage (NCBI taxonomy): Eukaryota > Metazoa > Arthropoda > Arachnida > Araneae > Araneidae > Araneus > Araneus ventricosus. The sequence goes on along the minus strand of BGPR01001313.1, from coordinate 219,937 downwards.
TTCGAATTCCATAGGTAATTAATTACCTGATCCATTTTTGTGCAGGTCTACAAATTTTGGTTTACATCTAAAGCTTAATTTAAAGCTCAAATTATCATTCAAGTTTGCGTAACAGTCAACTGCTAACGTGAAGTAGTATCTCCGACTTCCTTTCCCTTCCCAAAAACATGGATCATGATTAAAGTAAAAATTAAAGTCTCGACTTTAAAAAATTAAAGGTTTTCTAAGTAACATATTAGGTCTAGAACCACAAGTAGAACACATTTTTCTTTTGTCTTTATAAAAATAAATGTTTAATAAATAATAAGGTAGATGAGCCAAAGGTAGCCAATGTTCCTAAGGTAGACCACCCCCAGAAGTAGAACTAATATCATTTTTTATCACAAAATGGAGTCACTGCTTTGTAAATCATGTATCTGCAATGCACGTGGCTGAATTTCAAGAGATAACCTTGATTGGCCGCCATTATATGTAGGGATTTCACTTTTGAGGAGTAGTCGTTCTAATTTCCAGGTAAGAAGATATTTTAATTTATATGTGTTTAAATTCTTAGAACTTTCAGTTATGATACGTTTTCTGAAAGATTACTTCTTTCTCTTTAACCACATTTACTTCAAATCTAATAAATTTATCATATTAATAGTTTTACGTCGTGAAAATGGCGACCATATGCATGTTCCCAAGGTGGCCCGGGTGTCGGGCCACCTTAGGAAGCAAATATGGAGATCAATGTAGTAAGGGTAATTCTCAAAATTTCTACTTAAATACCCGAAAAAACATATTACTATTTATTGCTAAATTTATAACAATAAAAGTTATATTTTATATTTAATTATTCAATGGTGGTTATAGTTTTATTTGCATATCAGAAGAATCTTACGAAATATAAAAGAAACTTTTGTTAATTCTTGACCTTGTAATCAAATACTTACTTTTAATTCAACATACTCTTTTAGAAATAAAAATAATTTTCCGAGTATTTTTTTCACCTTTTAAAAGTTCAATATATGGGCCACCTTTGGAACACTATGCACCAAAGGTGACCCACAAGCTACAATTTTGAAATGGTATTATAAAAATAGTTAAATTTTATTTTACAAAGAAAAGTATACTTGATATGTGTTAGAGATAAGTGTAAAATTTTACAAAAAGAAATAAAAATCAGCCACAAAAACCTTACCAGAAAATTATAAAAAGCCCTCAAATCTTAACTATGACCACCTTTGGCTCACCTACCTTAATTGAAAATTTAAGTTCAAATAACTTTTTTTCTGTGTTTGCTCCCATATACTTATCTATACAGATTTGCACTAATTTTGTTAAAAATAAAATTTTGTGCAGTCTAGGATTAAATGACATTGTTTCGAACTAATATATGCGTAATTGAAAAGCTAATTAAAAGGTATTTATTCTTGAAAAGAAATAGAGTTGACGTTAACATGTCACTTTACACATATTGAAAAATTTACAAACAAAATTAAACACGTTTTAGATCTCTGCTTTATATGAAAGCTTCTGCAGCTTAACTTACACTTTCTGTCCAGACCCTCTACAAGGGAAAAATTCTTTTCTTAAAGTTTCTCTTTATGGGGAAGAACACAAGAATATTATACTGTTGAAGATAAAATTCCATCAACAGGAAGGAGTTGCATTATGACGGTGTAAATCATTTATCATAACATAATGAAATATAGGAGTGATCACAATTTGAAGAACAGAAATGAAAGAATACATAATTAGCTACATTTAAAAATTTGATGGATCTACATGTCATTAGTCTACATAGTTCGCAAGTTGTTGAAGACAGGCATAAACAAGCGCTTACGATCCTACAAGTGCCATATTTTATGCTGAGGGCCGACTATCCGCGCTTGTAGCACCTGCTCAGTAATCAGCAACAGTCGTAGTGGAAGGAGGACGAGGATGAAACCGTCTTTCAATTATATCTCATATGAGTAAAATTGGGAATATATTTTGAGATCGTCAGGGCCACGGTAGAGTGCCGAAAACTCTACGGGCACGTCGGGTTGAAGTGTTTCTGTATGGAGCTTACCAATAACATTCTGGGACATTCTACATCAGCGTTCACGAACGGTATCACAGTGTCTTGAATCACTTTTTTGATGTATCACTCTGCATTCATGGTCGTTGGGAGTATAACCAGGAAACTCTTACAGCTACACGAAATCCTTCTCCAAACCAATTCTTCTGACTCTTAATGGCTACATCGGAAAGTGTTCGGAAAATACTTTCATGGGGTCTTCTTACCAGCGCCTGACCATCAACAGTACCGAGACAGACAAGCCTGCCGTCAGTGAAATTCCGTGGTATTTCATTCAGACCTCCAGTCAACTCGTCCATGGTATCACAGAAGAAGACTTCTGTGATGCTTAGGAGAACGTGGTAAGCATAGCACTGAATGTCGACATCATAGGCCACAATTTGAGAGATTATTGCTAATGGTCTAAGATATGGCTCCAGAAATTGTTGTAACTCAAATTATCTTCATCGATGCGTTGCGCTTTGTTATGGTCATACTCCGTATTCATCGACTTTCCATATCACTATTCGCTGGGGCTGATAAGATAACGGTATTCTTGTATCATTGCTTTCCTGAAATCCTCGCTGGTAAAAATTGTGTCCGATTGTGACTACGTGGTCCATTTATTCTGACATTTGTTGAAACGAAAATCCTCCCTCTAGCAAACCTACAATTTTATTTCGTTCAAAATTCATTCGGTTGAGCGTAAAATCGCCTCTGTTTTTTAGAGGCATTCCGTCTTCCTTTAGTCAACATTCACACAACTATCTAGAACATAATCATTCCACACGGTCAACCAAAGGCGCGATACGTGCGGTAGTTAATTTAGCATGCACCTCGGCCTAACGCTTTTATCCAAATGATCGTGGCGCTGAAACCTTAACTATTTCTTCAGGTAGATTAGAGGGAAAAGTAGTGCTATTATTCTTTATGTAATATGATATCCAAGAAAGTTAATGATTCGAAATGGAATAATCTGGAAAGGAAGGATTAATTTATGAAAATATTTCTAGTAGCAAACAAGAATGTAATGACGAAGTTTGATTTAATAAAGTCATCGTATGGATTTTGAACTTACAGATGAAGTAATTTCAATCTTCTTTCAAGCTTACTTTTAATTAAAGTGCATATAGGCGAACATATTAAAGATGTAAAATTACTCGGATAATAATCTTGGGAGAAAACAGAAGCATTTTTACTTTAAAATTGTTCTCGTTTCGAGGTTTTTGAATATATTATTCAGGTCGTAGTTTGTTAGAGTGCAGTTATTGTGATTTTATATGGCCTTAACCCCTATGACTTATGACTTTGGGAGAACCTCAAGAATATTGTGTATAGTTGTCGGATTGGGGGTGATCTACCTTAGGAACACTGGCCACCTTTGGCTCACCTGCTTTAAATAGACTTAATTATAATCATTAATACTGTTTAATTTATCGTTAATATGAAAATGTTTCTTTTTTTTAATTCGAAAATGTGGCACGAATGTTTTTTTTAACTAAATTAATAAAAATTAATTGAAAAAAGGCAAAAATTACTGTAATGCAAAAATGAACCATTGCGCAATGTAAGATAAGGTTAAACATATAAGCGATAAAATACATAACTGTCAGAAAATACTTAATTATTAATTTCTGTAAGCTGAAATCTAGAAGTTGAAATCTCAAATCACGAGAAGGAAAAGGCAAAATTAAAGAACATCAAAAAAGTAAATCAATGTGAGTAAAAACTATTCATCTATATTTCGGTTTTAACATTTGAAGTCAAATTTTAAAAAATCATAAATATAAGAAAACATGGAAACTACATTTATCAAATAATTTTGGAAACATCTATCAATATAAACATGTTTATTAAAATAAATTATGTCTGAAAGGCTTACATTCTTTCCGAAGTAAAAATCGCATAATAGAGCTCTATTATTAATTGCATAAATCTCCGCCTATCTTCAATTATCTAAAGAAAAGATGAAAATCAATAAAACTCTAATTACCGAGAGGAAAAAATAAAAAACTTGTTGTAATAACTTTTAAGAATGTTGACAAAGAGAATTTAGTTTTTGAAACTTCCGCATGTTTAAAATGATGTCTCGTTACTCTATATTGCAAAAATGCTCTCGAGTAGCTTCAGAACAAAATTTTAATTTTATTACTTTGTTTATGCTACCTTAAAATAAAAACAAGGACATTCTCAGATTGATTAATACTATTCTTAAACAAGTGCTTATCCCGAAGTGTCTCGTCGTTCAATAAATACACTGATCAGAAAGGGATAAGGTTACTCATACACACACAAAAATATAATAAAACTACAAATGTTAACGTTTATACATTTTAAATATCATCAATCCTATCTTAATTTTGAAAATGCATCGTCTTTCTAATGAATTTGAGTAGAATGAACCTTCTTATAATTTTTTCGTTTTAATCACGCATTTATAATTTCTAAATCGCATTTATATTTCTAAAATAAGTAAATTTAAAATATTCAGCCTCTCTGCTAGTTCTTGTTATAGTTTATCTTACCATCAAACAATCTATTTACCATCAAAACTATTATCCCGATTTTAATTAATATTGCCTATTTTTGGCAAATATATTTTTCATTTGCATACGTTAATAAGTCATTAAATTTAGTTTTTTGGATATTGATAGCAATTTTCATGCAACAAGAAACGATAAATAGCTTCTATTGACTAAAGAGGACACATATATATCAGTAAGAAAAGAAACAAACAGAAACAAGAATGGAAATAAAAGAATTCTTGTATAACGATTAACCATTATTCAAGATCTTTGTAATTATTGATTCTATATTAATCAAATACATAAGTTATAATAATCTACTTTTGATTATTTTTTGCCACATCAGCAGTAAATCTTTTTTTCTACTTATTAAAGGTCTTTACTATAAATAATATAATTCTGCGAATAATTCCTCGTCTTCTCAATTTATTTTCCTAAATTGAGTATGAAGAGAAAAAAAATTGTTTTTTCAGGCTAAATTCTCATAAAAATCAGAATTTCTGAACAAAATGGGAGCTTCCAGAAGAAGAGTATTGAGACAATGTTCTCATATTCACACGAACAGTTCAATTATCCAAGAATAATCAGCGAGAACAAAGACGTAAGAAATCTCTGTCAGTCTCTCTTCGATTCAATTCTGCTGAGGAGACATATCTGGGAAATTCGATATGTGAATTTTTTTATCTTTAAAGAAATTTTCAAAGAACTCTTATTAACTTATTTTTCCCAGTAATTTCTAGTCTTCTCAACTAATTTTTCTACAACAAACACGAAAAGCAAAAACTTTTGCCATTTTAGAATAGATCATTTTGAAATTTTAAATTTCACAATAAGATAGGGCTTCCACAAGAAATACATCGATGCAATAGTAATAGGAATACAGACAGCGAAGAATTCCATTATATATGTCTCGGATTCAAATATGAAAAGCAGATATAATTCAGAAATACAAGATATTTCGATCAAATGAAATTCAAATGTTTTTTGTGTCTTTTGCCAATTTTTGTATAAATTTCTATCAATGTCTGGAGCTGTACCTTGAATTCTTATATTAAATAAAAAAAGACCCCAAAAAATTTTTAATTTTAAAACGAATCCTTTTGAAATAGTCCTTTTTCCAGAATACGGTGTGGATTTCCTAAGGAAATGCAGTGAAGCAATCGCCGCAATTTTTTCAAACTAAGTTCAGCTGGCATGGAAATTAAATATGAGAATTTAAATACATAATTCTGCTGAGAATGTGAAAGCCGAAAACGAGGAACTGTGAATGGACACCTGAAGGTCACGGTTTCACAATTACTGAGCGAATGATTTTCTTCGGAATTTCAAAATGCCGAATTCTCCTGTTTTTAAACATTTTTTTTTTTCATTTCTTGTTTTCGAGAACCCTTCCTAATTTTCTTAACATATTTTTCTAATTCAAACACGAAAAATAAATATTTTGCTAAGGAAAATAAAATTCAGTTGAAACCTAGTGTTTCAAAATAAGATGGAGGTTTCAGTAGGAAAAGCAGTGAAGCAATAATCTCAATTTCTCAAGAATAAATTAATTCAGTATTCGGAAATGATTGTGATGTCTCTCAGAGGCAAAGTAAAAGAGTCCGTGTCGTGTAAAGGTGTCGTGTTCGAAACTTATGAGCAGAAATTTAAAATGTCGCATTTTTTATATTTAAAAAAAATTTAATTTAAAAAAATCCTTAATTTTGATACTTGTTTCAAGTCTTTTCAACAAATTTTTCTAATTCGAACAAAAAAATATTTCTGTTAAGATGCTTTTAAACCTAACTTTTCAGAATAAGATTCTGGAGATATCCATAAGAAGTGCATTGTAAAATAGTTTAAGTTTGCTAAGAGTGGTTAAAATAATATGGGGTGATAGAGCCAGAACAGAGACGCTTCAGGTTCCGAATGGGATAAAGGACACGAATATTGTCAGTAAATCTCGGGTTCAAAACTTACGATAAAATCTTTTTTGAAAATTAAAATTATTATTATTATTAAGGAAGTTCATTTTATTTATCATTAATATTAATCGTCGAACTACAATTTGAATTATGCACTTAATTCATGAGTACGAAGGGAGTCTTTATGCAATTCAATAAAACTATTCTAAGATTCAAGTTTAAGAACATCAATTTGTAGATAAACCCTCATTATTTAGCTTCTCTTTGACAGCAAATAAAATTCAGCTCTATGCAATGCTGATATCTTTTTGAATCCTAACATATTCAACCGGAACTTTGATAAAACTGCTCTACAAATCTGGCTTTGAAATTATGAAAAAAAAATTATGAAATGTTTCTCACAGGTTCGTACGTTAAAAATTACTTACTACAAACACTCATATTTCTCGAATATTCAAAGCATTTGCTTCCAATTTTCATATAATTTTTCTCTATTATATTGTCACTTATTATGTAAGTTTCGTAAGATTTTATTGTAAATTCTGCATGTTATAAGCAAAAAGCATACGAAAAAATTTAGGATTTAAAAAAAAATTATATCTCCTTGAATATGCATGCTATTTTCACGAAAATGCAAGTAAGTATTGCTCGCAGCAAACAAAAGGATTGATGAAAGTTACAAATTATTATCAACTTTTCCGTAAAACGGGATGAGCCGAAATCATTTTATTCTTCGTTCAACCTTTTTGTTTGTCTAGCCTTTCTGGAGAAATTCTAAAAGAATGTGTAAATCCGAAAGTGACCCATTCCTTTCTAAATCGGAACTCGCTCTCATACATTCTCTAAACTAAACCTTGATTCGTCAGTGAAAATAGCCTGGTTCAGGTCATGTGCTCTCTTACCAACGTAATCGAGCATTACTCTGCAACTGGTTTAGAGGAACACAAAAAATTATAAAGACGTTTGCGAATAGTAGTTGCAAAATTGTCTGCACAGACTTCAGGACAATACAGTCAGAAAATGATGTTCAGAAGGCAGTTTAACTTGTTGCCAACTGAGACGAATCTCCTTGAAACCAAATATTCCGATTGAAGCTCATTCCAAAGTCTTTTGACAACACTGGAAGGATGAGTTTTATGTTTGAATTTTTAGAAACAAAATGAACATGGCCTATCAAGTCATTAACATAATATTACATTACAATAGTTACAGGGCCTAACGGCGCTACTTTTGATATTTGATGATTTTAAGTTGGTAGTAACAATTATAATATTATCTAGCACAAATAACATAAACGTTATAATAATAAAAAAGAAGAGAATATTCCAGAATAGATAAAGATAACTACTATATATAGTAAAATATTACTACAAAACAGGTTTGAGTAGTAACAGGCGGTGCTGGGGAAATTCAATAGAACCTTCCCTCCCCCTTTTCTCGCGCGCCACCCAATCCCCTCCCCCTCCTCTCTCGCGGGCCACTGATTTGATTCTGAATATCTAAGATTATTTTGAAGATTAGAAAAAGAATTCGTTATGGGTTTCCATGGATACTACTTCATATTTATTTATTTATTTCGTGTTGTTGCATCCTTAACCTCAACATATCCATTGACACACACTAACAGTGTACAAATGTCACCAAAGATATAAAATGAATGCAATAAAATAACAGAAGAAAAACAAAAGTTTTCAAAAATAATAACTTTATTGTGAATTTATAGACAACTATGGTTTTTTTCCTAGCATACATGCGCTTAGAAGTTTTACGTATTATTGCATTATTTTTGTTCTGTAGCATTTTTTTGTTGATTACAAAGCTTGATGGACTGTTCATCTCTTTTAATGTAGCATAAAATTCCTCGGATCCTTTTGGAGATCTTTTTCTGTTCCTGAGTCGATCTGCTAGGAGACTTACGATGTTAGTTCGAGGCAGGCGCTTGAATTTCACGAGTTACTATTTCTTGGTTTTCACTTCTTTCTGTCTTACTCTCTTGAATTTTGACAAACTTTTGACGAACCTGTAAATACCGATTCGCTTTCAAACAAGTCCTTCCTCAAAGGACCATCTTATCCAATGGGCTAATTGGATTGTAGCGGGGGGTAATAGGAGTGAAATGATCCAAAGGCGCCCATAAATTTGCAAAACCGATTTATTTTAATTTTGAAACTAAAATTATTTTTAAATTATAATTTTAAATATGTTAATAATGATTTATTGAATACGTGGACAGTATACCAAACATCTTTACAATCCATAAACCATTCTCTTTCTACTAGCATTTCTTCATTTCCAAAACCTGTGAAAACGCATGTGGGGAGTTCTGATCTTGTACTTGTAGGATTCAAGTGAAAAGCCACTGTCAAACCCGAGACGTTTTTCAAATTATATTGAACTCTCTATTTTCAGCAAAACAAAATAGAAACGCTGCAGCTCCTAGAATTTATTTCCAAAACAAGCAAGCTAAACTAAGCAATTATTTTCTTTAATTATAAGAAGCTAAAAAGAAAAGTCACTCTGAAATGATGTCGTGAAACATTAATAATTTTTTTCATTTGTCCTTTACGTTTCGCTACTGATAGTGCTTGAAAAGATATATGTATACATGTATCATTTTAATATTCTGAATTATTTTAAATTGTTTCTTTTCCTACTCCATGACAGTTTCAGGGTTTTTGAAACTGGGTCCTAATCAACATTGAGATATATGCACTATCCTGAATGTGTGAAGTACCTTTTAATTTACAATTTGGTTTTGGGATATATAAAATGCTGGTAAATAATAGAAAATTGGGATAATTGTGTTTTTGACATTAAAAAAATTGTTTCCTTACTGAGAAAAAATGTAGCAATGAACCAAAAGAGCTTAAAAATTTTCCTCGCTTGGATTAATTGTAAAATATGAAAAAATATCCCCATAAGGTAAGTGAGCCAAAGGTGGCCAGTGTTCCTACGGTAGCCCACCCCCCAAAAGTGAAATTCATTTCATTTTTAATCACGACAGGTGCTACTGCATTGTAAATCATGTATCTGCAGTTCACGTGGCTCAATTTGAAGAGATCACCTTGATCGGCCGCTATTGTATGCAGTGATTTCACTTTTGAGGTGTAGTCGTTGTAATTTCCAGATAAGAAGATATTTTAATTTATATGTGTTCAAATTCTTAGAACTTTGAGTTATGATACGTTTTCTGAAAGATTACTACTTTCTCATTAACCACATTTACTTCAATTCTAATAAACTTATCATATTAATAGTTTTAAGTCGTGCAAATGGCGACTATAGGTATGTTCCCAAATTGGCCCAGATGTAAGGCCACATTAGGAAACAAATATGGTAATCAATGTAGTATGGGTAATTTTCAAAATTTCTAATTAAATATCTGAAAATCTTATTACCATTTATTGTTAAATTTATGACAATAAAAGTTATATTTTATATTTAATTATTTAATGGTGGTTATAGTTTTATTTCCATATCAGAAAAATCTCACGAAATCTAAAAACAACTTTTAATTCTTGGACTCTTTCTAACTTTTGTTATTTCTCTAAAATTAAAAAAAAATTACTGAACATTGTAATATTCTTCTAGAAGTAAAAATAGTTGTCCGAGAATTTTTTCACATTTTAAAAGTCATTTCAATATATGGGTCACCTTTGGAACACTATGCGCCAAAGGTGGCCCATAAGTTACAATTTTGAAATTGTATTATAAAAATAATTAAATTTTATCTCACAAAGAAAAGTATACTTGATATGTGTTAGAGATAAGTGCAAAATTTCACTTACAAAAATTCAGCTACACACATCTAACCAAAAAATTATGAAAATTCCTCAAAGCTTAAATATTGCCACCTTTGGCTTACCTACCTTATACGAATATTTTGTGATGTTTCTCTCTCTATCGGCTTTAGTATTAGTACTTTACGCCTACTTAAATTTAAACAGTAGCATTTTTCACTCCTGCTCCGCACCTGATCACTCTAACCAATTCTGCTTACTGTACAGGAGCAACTGGTGAATCCCAGATTTCCAAATGCTTATGGAGGAAATGGAACTGATAGAGGTTAACAAGAAAAATAAGGATGTGAGCAATACATGAGCTTAAAGCTGCCATAAAGCATTTACCAGAAAATGCAATTTACGTCTTTTGCCCTTGGTTCCATGTGCATCTGCATGTGTTGGAACTAGCGTTCATGAATGTCGCCTGGTGGCGCTGCGCGCCGTTCCAGGTCCAACGATGATGTAACTCTCTTTTTGGTATGGTTAGTTTCTGTGTTCGTATTGTCTTGCTGTTATGTTCCGTTTCGTATCGTTCCTGTGCAATAAATATTATGTTTATTTATAAGATGGTGTTTTTGTTGTTGCCTACTGAGTCCCTTTCTGGCAGGTAAGTGCGTTTAACGAAACTAATTTTAGAATGAATTAGTTAGTGAATTCATGACTTAAGTTCGAATAGCATGTTTCAAATGGAATATTGCGTGTGGTAACAGAACTCAAAGCAGCCATGTTCTGTGGAGCACTTTGTAAATCACGCGTGTTTTTTTTTCCACTTGACATTTGATGCACAGGTCCCGTTGAACATTCCTTGAATTATAAATAACTAGCAGTACGCGCACGGCGTTGCCCGTGGAATCAGGATTTCAGCAAAATAAAAAAAAACACCCACAATGACACGAAAAAGTTTTGAAAACAGAAGATACACATTATTGATTTTCCCGATTATTTTTCTTCGCTATAATGGCATTCAATTGCAGGAAAACAGTACAGAATACGTTAATCTGAAATAATATTAAAAAATTGCAACGTGAAAATGATTATTATACAGAAAGCAAAATATGCGAGACAAATAAACACATTAAGACAATGCCGAAAACAATAATTGAAGGCATTCAGTTGAAGGTTATGACGTATCCTGTGCTCTGCACCGTCAGCCAATGAAATTGCAACAATGCATGTTGGAGAGGCTTACCGAATGAAATTTTAAACAATTTCAAATGGAACAATACGACAAACATAATTTCTGTGGTATTTAAATATATCCAAAATGAATCAGAGAAGTGGGGAAAAAAGAGAGAGATGAAATGTTCCACTTCAGGTTTCAACTTTGAAGCCACATTATGTAAATAGCTCCTTGAAGACATATTTCATTTTTTCTAGTCTTCTGTAACTAAAGATGTCAGACGCGAAGCAAAGGGATTACGACGTCACGTGGTTTCGACGAAATGCATGTTGGGAATATACGTCACGCGACCTTGATTACGAAGAATCGTGAAAGGAATTTTTGAATCGAAAATTATTTAACATTTCAGAAAAAAATTAATTAAAATTCAACCAACTGTTCAATTTTAACCATTCTTTTTTAAATCACGGAGAAATGTTATATTTATTACTTCAATAAATTTCAAATTGATAACAAAATTAGAACGGCGGATGCAAAAAATTGAAGTTCCAAATTAAGTTTTTTCAGGGTTAACCGACTATTTTTTTAAAATTTCTCAAAATTCAGTAAATTACGTTAGAAATTCAAAACTAACTTCATTAGAACGGAAATCGTTTGCTCTTTCCGATGGTGTATCTATTTTTTTCGTACAATTATCCGAAGCCATGGTATTCAGAAATTAGTACGAAAAATCCCCCAAAACAACACAAAATACTAAATAAAAATTTTCTAGATAAATTTTAAAATTCTGGCTTCGAGGTGCATTGAGTCACCATTAAGACAACCTGTATGCGAAATTTCATGGTTGTAAGTGAGATAGATTTGTCTGGAAATCGCACACACACACACACGCAGACATTGTCTTTTATAAGTATAGATTCATGAAGGTTTTTCGACTATGAAACATAAAATGGTTGTGTTTTTCTATGCTACGATTGCATCTTAGCATTTTTTTTTAATCAAGTGGTTTTAAGGTTTTAGTACTACACATCTCTACCTTGAAATATGTTATTTTTTTAAATTTTAATTTGGTTTATTTGATTAAGTGTAACGTTGTACAAATAACATATAACTTAGTTACATAAACATATTTTAATGATTCGAATGAAATCTTGTGAAAGTTTATGAATTTCTGAATAATATTTTCACTACCACATCATTATTTGCTTAATTAAGGAACATAAAGCACTTAAGTTACTTTGTTTTATATATAATAGCATGAAAATGTTCCAATATATACAGGAATTTCAATTCACTACTTCTAAGAAAATGAGTGTTCTCGTCTTGAAAAGTTATTTATCCAAAAATTTAAAGGAAACAAAAAATAGTAGAGAACGCCCCTTATTTTTCAGAATTTAGTTCTTTGAAAGGGTTTATTAATCCTCCTGTTCGAAACTGGAAAATATTCCTATATTGTTATGCAACTTTCGCAGCTAATAGTAAGGAAAAAATTTAGGAACAATATTCGCTGAAATCCTCTCCTTCTTTCAGCTAATATGGCTTTCTGTCTGGCCCTTATTCTAAATTCTATCCCACAGAGAGAAGATAACTAAAACCAAATGATAATCATGAGATGTTTCTTTCTTTGTGTGGGTCTCAATGACAGTGTAAACAGCATTCTTTTTGAAGATTTGGAGTATTTATGCTATTCTGATTGATTAACTTCTATCATTACAGAAGTTTCCTCCTTCGTCTAAAGGCATCTTAAACCTAGAAAAATTTTGAAAATTTTATTTATTTTTTAGCACATAAGTCTTACACAGCATTGAGAAAAAATCCTATTTGAAAGTTATTAAAACTCAAATATAAACAAAAACCTCCATGTAGATGATTTATTAAACTGCAGATTCCTTTCTGTATATTCCTATAACTGGCAAGCTGTGTATTAACTTTTTCCACTCTTTGTGAGTTACTTTCTTGGGGCTCTGTTAAATAAATACATAATAGAGCCTGAAGACCATAACACAAAAACCATGTGTCCATAAAAATTTGCCTTGTGGGATGAAAATTATACCCTAGTGTAATTCAGGACAAAAATTAAACTCTATATATATAGTTTAATTCTTGTCCCGACGCTGACGAAATCGTGAGCTCTGGAAAACCCGACCTCGTTTGTCAAGCGTTTGGGGCTGAGGGCAGCGTAACAGCAGATAGATGGCGCTGGATACAGAAAGCACGATAAGAACATATTTAGTTTAGTTTTAATTAACGTCCCGTTTCTAAAACAACACGAGGGCCATTTTGGGACGGGCCTAGTAATTTTGAACTGTAGTCAGATGACGAGGACGGCACCTGAGCTGGCGCCTCCCTTTCCAAGCTTCCGCACCACACCCGCTTGCGAAGTGGCTCGAGTGGGCTTGCGTCCTCCTGCTGCTTCTGGTCAGTTCTCTTCCCCTCCGACTCTTTAATGCCTTAAACCCAGTAGGGTGGGCTGGGTTGTGTTGCACAACACCCGAGAAGGGACGTTTGACCCCCTGAGTATGATTTAGCTTGCGTCAGGCCCAATAAGCGGTGGATCTTCAGAGGAATCGGGTTTCGAGCCTGGTACCTTTCGGCTCCGAGGCCGATACCGTATCACTAGGCCATCGCGGCCTCATAAGCGCATATTTGCTACGATCTTGACGCTAAAAGTATAATGGAAGGTTATTTTGTTTGGTTATCAAGTAAATAAATATATATGAAGAGTTATAGTACTAGTTGCTCAAAAACAAGTCACCATCACTTAAATAGAGAGATCCATATTGTTGATAACTTAAATAGCACTAAAACACTAGCGCCACTCCCACTCGTGAGAGATGAATCATCTTTTATCCAAACAATACAAAGTTTCATATCTGAGCCAGTCCTATCTTAACATAGTCGTAAATTTAACTTGATTCTCTGTTGACTAGTGCAATCGAATTTGTTTTCTAGTTGGCAGTTAAATTCAGTGTAACCACTTGGAAGAAGCCTAATCTCACCAATAGGTTGGATCGATGCAGAATGGTAAATGATATTGAGGCGCCATCTATCTTTAGTTAGAAAAGTTAATCATTTGTTCCCTATCAGAAGAATTCCCTTGGAAAAGATTGAATGTAATACAAAACTTTGAATTCTTGTTTGTGGCTTTTATTTGACGCAGAAGTAAGTATATTCTACTGACTTGCTTACATACTAAATTGCAGGTGGAAACTGCACCGATATCAGACGAATTTCTAAACGATCCACAGTGGAGTATTTGTACCAAAATCCTGGCCAAAAGTCCAAAATTTGAAATGTACTCAACAATTGTAAAAATGGTATTTTATAATAGCTGACTAATTGATGCGTCGATCGACGTTCATTTCAGGAACATGAGTCAAATCCTTTAGCTCCTAGCCTCAGTTGAAAAACAGATTTCTTCATTAGTGAACGTAGTTTTTATCACATTTCAGCTTTACTGTAACGTTTAAATATATTTTTTTGTGGCTATATAAACTAATGGTTTAAAGATAAATCATTTTTATATGTTAAATAAAGGTATGACCTTTGTTTTAAATTATATATTCATTCGAATATATTTATTTTTCACATAATAAAAAATTTCAAAAGTTAAAAAAAGTTAATTTTTAGGTCTTTTTAGCTCTAATTTATACATTGTGAAAGCTTTTTAAAAGTGTGCCGGACTTTGCCGGGCCTATTTTAAAGTATAGACATATTATTTATAATACTGAGGACCAATTTCAAAGATAAAATCTTGCGCATATTTGAGCTATTTTTTTATATAATTTTTTTTATAAAATACATTTTTTTTTTTACTTTCATGACTTTATTATGACATTTTTTGACATAAAGTGAGTTTACTACTTCTTAGGGTCCATCTCCGATGTTGGCAGGTTGTAACCCTGTAATTGGGAAGTTATAGGCGTATGACAGAGGAGTTCGTCTACAGTGCCAGTGTTAATTGTCGTGGAGGCCAGTCCTGCAGTGCACTCCGCATGGCTAACCTGGTCGGTGTTTCCGTTTATGATTACCGTACTTCTAAATTACTAGACCAATTTGAGTGCGCTTTAAACATGAAATATCAGATATTATAAACGAAGAAATTCAGTACATTACAGAAGTACCAACTGAAAGTAGAGCGTGAAAGAGGAAATACTCTGTGCTACTGTCAATGGAAGAGCCTGCAATACTGCAACAGGGACAACATCTATAATTAGGTGCAACATCTGTGGACTTTCATCATAAGACTTTTATAAATTACATAAGAGATTTCTAGGAAACCAAGTCACTTCGAAATTTTGTCTGTCAACTTTACATACACGCATACAATTCTTTAAGTCAGAATTTCACTTATCATACAGAATGCAATGCATAAGTGACAGGCGAGACTGAAGAAGAGAAAAGAATTGTAGGAGGCATTAAAAAAAACATCCTAAGAAAGTTCAAAGAGGAACTGGAACTGCTTCTTGACAATCCGAAGCAATGCTTTCGAACATCAAATGATGAGATTTTTTCAGATCTAGAATTCTTCTTAGATTGCTTCACGAATCACTGTAGTAAGTGTAGAATCGATTAAAAGGTTGATAGTGATATTGGAAGCTATAATAAATGGGTATCACATTGATGAAAAAGTTCTAAGTATATACTGATGACACACGATCTACATCGACCTTTATAATTGCACCCTATGACTCCAACAATGTACAAAGTTTTAATAATAAGGGTCACTGTAATTCAGCAAGTGTAGAAATACATATTATCCAGCTGTCACAAGAAGCTACCAAGGCCAGAAACAAATACGTTAGGTTGTACCGTTTGAACTACCCCAGAAAGTTCAATAGAGAAGTTTTCAACACAGATGTTCTGAATATGTTTCTTTTAAGCAGTAATTTATTTATGATCTGGGCTTGAAAAAGACCAAGTGAGATACTTTGTATTAACGAAACACTACAACTTCTTCAAGAAACGTCTGAGGTCTAATAAACATCAAAATGAGAATGATGAAAACGAAGAACAGACCTCTAAGGAATAACATTAAAAACGTTATTCTATCCTAGGAGCTGGAAAACATGTATACATATTGTAATGCCTCAAATTTGGCAAACTCTATATGTAAATAGGCATTATACATATATAAAATATATTTATATCAATAACTAAAATTTTATAGATAATATAACATTAACCTATTTATTTAAAAATTACATATAAGTAAAACAAATCTATCAACATTTACTTTCCTCTTATAAGCAGTGAAGAGTTAAGTAAACTTTGTATTTTATATTTATTTTTAAAAAACTATTGTTTTCTGTGTTTATGAGTTTATTTAAGTGTATTTATTAATATAATATAAATCAAAAGTCAACAGCAATAATTTTAACTTTTAAAAGGATGAACAGTATTTTTGGCCAGGATTTTGCGACAAATACTCCACTGTGCGATCTCTGGTAGATAATACCAACACCTTTCCCTTCGGGATGTTCGAGTCCATGGCAAGTATACTTTTTGCTCGTAGGATGAGAATACCAGAGGTGCACATTAGGAATGGGTTGGGTTTTTGACTGTTGAGTTGAACTGTTTTCCGCAGACGACAGGGAAAGAGGTTGTCATTACATATATGTGGATCATATTGTAACGCCTATGTATAATCCTATACTGAAAAAAATGAGTAAATGTGAATTTTTTTAGAATCCGGTGAAAAGTGTCTGCCTTTCTGAATGGAATTATTTAGGAAGTGCATTATATGATTCTGTTTACATGTCTCATCTTATTAGGAACAATGTTGTTACTCTACTGATTGCGAAAAATAAATTTTTATCTTTATTCTCCGATGACTTTTTATATCTGTTTACTTTTAAATCATTGCATATCAACTTTGTAAGCATGTATTGATAGTTTAATTTACATTTCGTTAATGTATTTATTAAACAGATTCTATAACTTTGTCCAAAGTTTAAATCAGCTTTACGTGACAATGGTTTCATTTTATTGATATGACTAAGCCTAATGTCTATAGAAATACCATTGTCTTCTATGTCTAAACCTAATCTCCATAGGATACAATGGGGAAAATGGTTACATGTGGACATCTTGAGAACTATTGGAGATAGGTTTTGAAATTTTATAGGTGGGTGGCCCACGAAGCTTCAAGTGACCCAGAATTTTTTTGAGTAGGACTCGTCTCCTGATGATTCATCTCGACCTCCTCTTCCTATTCAAACTATTTGCCAGAGTCTGGAAGGTTTTCGGTTTGAGTCCGAGGTCCTAAAATAAAAATTTGATGTCATTGATCCCAAAATGAGTATATGGGAAGTGCTCAACAAGTTGAATGTGATAACCCAATGACGCCCCCTCTAGGACTCATAGGACAGGAGATGTGAGTCTTGAAACCTCCAAGTAACCCTCAAACGACTCGTCTGGATGAACTCGTTGCATTCAACACAGCTGTCAGAATCTAGATGGTTTTGAGTTCGAGTCCTGGCGTCTCAAATTGAAATTTTCAAGCTACAGACCCCAAAGTGAATACATGGAAAGTGCTCGTCAAAATTCATGTAATGACCCAATTATGCCTCTCTAGGATTCATAGGTTAATAGATGGGGCTTCAAACTCCGAAATCGCAAATATTTTTTGAGTGAATATAACAATAATGTGAATTAATAGCTCAAATAACTATAAATTCATTCCCTTAAACACAGTTCCCAGAATATAGAGAATTTGGAGATCGAGTCCCCGGGTCTAAAACTGAAATTTTGAAGCTGTAAACAAGATACATCTTACTACCCAAACAAATCTCGGTATGACTTATAAGACTGGAGGTAGGGCTCCTGTTAAAGGGAATTTTTGCATAAGGGTTTCATCCTGTTTTACCCATCAAATCTCTTCACCAGTAGTTGTTATACACTTTTTTAGTATGATGCTTCAAATGATATCCAACTCGAATCTCTAGTCCCATTAGGAGGCGAGATTGGAGACCGGGTCTCAAACTTTTAAATGCTTCTCACGCCTGTCCTTTAGGGCCGATGGAGTTAAAACTACGACCGTTTTTTTTTTATTGCCCATGCTGACCCTGCTTATCCAAAGTGTGTAAAGCGTGTCACAAGTCGGCGGAAACTACGACCGTTTACATGAGTATAAAAATATGAGTAAACCATACCAGTTTCAGATCACCATCTTGATTTGGAACCCAATTCTAGACCGGGTTCTAAACGCTCAAAATTTGTAAAATTTTGTACTTGTTTTTTTTTAAACCCTATAACTCAATCCGTAATTACTCTAACGACTCCAAATTTTGATGGTAGATTTCGTATACTCTAACTAGTTTCTATCAGAAAATGTTGAAGCGGTATTCCTTCACAAATTTTCATTTGAATGGATGGGAACCTTGCCCTCTGTAATGCTCCGATTCACTTGTAACTACTATTGTTCCATACAGGGACGTCTCGTGTATAGGGACTGCGGTACTGCAGCACCCCCAGCTTTTTCAATTGTGAAAATTTAATCAATTTATTTTATTTCGCGTTTAATATTTAAATCTATCAACAATCTAACGCAATTTTATATTAAACGGTTTCGTTCTTGAAATGAAACGCGAGGAAAAACTGACGCAGAAAACTAAGTTCCCTATCTTATTTTTTCACTACCTGAATAAGAAGCGCAAAGGAAAAAGTAACTAACGAAACAGAACTATAGATTCTTGCAGCACCGCCTATGCACATGCGCAGTTTTACAGCGCAGATTTTCCCTACCTTTTCCTACCATAATTTTAAGCTGAAAGGGTACTGTCGAAGTCAACAGTTCCCGTAAATTTAGAAACGGATATTTATACATTTTTCCAACGAGGAAAATTTTTTCGCGAGCCAAAACTTTGAAAATAAATAAGCAAATGAAGGATAATTAATGAAAAATAAAAATGTAATTGAAAAAGTTTTTGTAGTCGTAAAATTTGAATGAAATTCCTTGCAATCCAAAGGATTTTTTCGATAATTTTTAGTTATAAATGCTGATGAAATACACACGAGAAATTTTCCCCGATACAAATATTTATTCAAAATTTTCGTGACCACCAGTATTCTGTACCTTTTTATTTGAGATCATGGTTCATAGTTTAAGAAGCCTCGATTTCGAATAAAACACGATTCGTTCAAAGAACAGAATTTATATTATCTCAGTCCACCTTTAGATAGATGTAATAGAATAAATTAATCGTGTTACTACATCAGAACTTGAATTCAGCTTCTTAACATTAATAAAAGAATAAAACATTTTCTGACCCGCATAATATGAATCGGGATCGGATATATGTAGCTGTTTCGATTTCGATGGGAAAAAAATCTCTAATCGTCGTAAATGCATCAAGGTCAAGGTTTTTGATCTTTTACTGAGAATAAAACAAGAAGAATGGATTTTATTTTTAAGTAATTTTTAATGATACTAATAAATAGTATTCGTTTATGCTTCTTTTTATATTAGTTTTACCATAACATTTTTTCTTGATAATTAAAAAGATTTTTTAAATTTCTGAACTATACTGTCATTTTAATGTTTGACTGCAGCTGTGTTGATTTTTATAAAGGTAGTAAGAAATACAGGAAACGGAACTGAAAAACAAATTTCGAGCTTAAGTTTTTTATTAAAATTAATTTGTTAAAGTATTTACCTATTTCAAGAAAAAATGCTTTAGGTTTGTTCATTAAATATAAAATTACCCAAAGTTAATGAAAAAAGCCAAAATATGTAAGTGGTACAGCTATGCATTACTGCGCAGTAAAGGATTAAAAGTTACAGCATCCCCAAAATGACATTCACGAGCCGACTCTGGTTCCATAGAACATTTTAAGAGAAATCTTTTCACATGTTACATGTGGGGACGGACTGATTGAGATAACTGAAATAAAATTCAGGCATTAACCCCTAACATACAATGACGTCTCTGGCACGCGCATCGAATTACAGAATTTAAACCGTATTTAGGTCAACGTAACAAATAATTTTAAATACAAAAATCATCTGGACACGCTTAAATGTCTCAAGTATCCTTTACCATGTTAAATAGATTGAAATAATAATAAATATTCCAAATGGGTGGTGCATCTCATTAGGAGGTTAAATAAAATCGTATGCCAGGGGTTAATACAAACTATTTTTATATCAAAAGATGGATGATTATGGGAAATTTAACAATTTATTCATACAGTAGCTTATATTAAGACTATTTTCCAAAAGCGTATAATTTTTAGGAAACAGCATTCAAAAGAAAAGAGGAAATTTTTTTTTGAGAATAACTTGTATGTAGGGAAATTCCGTTAATATGCTTGAAAATTATTTTTAGTTGAGATGTAACGTGTAATAAAATTAATTTAAGTATATTTCCCAATTACATTTTGTAAATGAAATTCGGCATATATATTAACTGCAGTGTTCTTAACCTTCTCAAGAAAGGAGTTAATGCAATGATATGTATTGTAGTAAGTTGAAAAGTAGTGCAGTTAATCAAAGTTTCATTTAGTTAACTTTATTAACCATTGCTCTTTTTTGTTCATTTCAACTTTCAGAGTAAAATTTTGGAATACGAGGCTTTCTTTTCAGAATTTTTCATTTTAATTCAAGTATTGTGAAGTTTTGTGCTTTTGAAACAATCAGGTACATAAAATTACAATAATTTTCGTTAATATTGATTATTATTCAAGTTCCAAGATGCAGAAATTATCCGTCTTGTCATTTTTCAAATTGCAGCGTTATATCATCTGTTTTGCACTCTAAAATTTTAACTACGTAGTTATTTTATAAGTTCATTTTGTTCCGTATTGCACAACATTTTTGTATGCTATCATTATATGTAACCGTCAATGTATTGAATCCAGCCATTCTATAGAACTTATAAGCAAAGCATGAAATATATGCATTTAATTTTACTATTTTAAGTAAAAAAAAGGAAAAATTTCCAAGACATTGGTGAGGTTTGTGATCAGTGGCTTAGTCGTTAGCTATACAGCATCGCATAGTTTGGCCTGGGTGATATTGTTGGGGGAGGGGGCAGATTGGAGCAGGTGATAGGGAAGGTAAGCAAGGAGGATTACTTCTCGTTAACATATTTTTTACATTTAAAATGTATAATTATTTTATCTAGGTATTGAAATCGTGAAATAATGAAATGTCAACAGTAATTATTTATATTTTATTTTTGATCAGACATTAACATAATGCATACTGTAATTCAAAACATGAATATCATGAAAATGTTAAAGACTAATTTTTTTTTAATTTACGATAATTTCAACTTATATTGAAATTAAGTAATTTCGATTAAAAATAAGTAAGTAGTAAGAATGCCTGATGATTAAACAAAGTAAGAATGCCTAATGATTGATAATTATATCGCTATGTTCATCGACAACAATTTGTGTGAAATGTTTCAATTGATATCAATAACAAATAGTCTTGAAAAGAGTTAAAAACTAGAAAAAGCCATCCATCAGCCGGCAGAAATGCCGTTCCATCGGAAAGGGAGATATAAGTGACGTCACGAAGTCCATAGCCAATCCGAAGTCACTAACCGGTTACTTCCACCCTTTTTTCAACTTTGCATTACCTGTCTCAAAAAGATATTCTACCCTCACACTTGCGTAACGACAGAAGTCGAAGCAATATCACCAAATTTTAACAACTGAAAGTTTGAACATCTTTTGGACCAAAAAGTTAATTGCAATGGATAAGGAGAAAGGAAAAGATTCCCCTGACCTTCTGTCAGCAGCATTGGATGAATCTGGCATCACGTCTGAGAATGATCCAGCAGCCTTAAATGACAAGGAATTCATGAGAAATTTCCAAGAAAATGTGCCTAAAACTCAACAGGCAGAAAACTATATGCAAATGACCCATGCTTGGAATCCAGCTACCTTTGCTTTTAATCCTGCTATGATGGAGTATGCTGCCAAATTTCCTTTTATGGACAAGAATTTCGCTAGTAGGATGCGACCAGATATGTTTACTAATCCAGCTATTATGCAAATGGCTTTGCAAAATCAGATATTGAATGGATTTGCAGGATATCCATACAACATTGGAGGCAAAGACTTTAATCCTTATTTTATGAATGGAGATGCAGCCTATCGGTCTATGATGATGGGTCCTGCTCCACAAAGGGCAGAACCTGAAGAAGAAGCAGAGGATGAAGAGGAATTGCTTCAGGCTGAGTCCTATGCTGATTGTATGCCATCAAAATTGAAAATTGGCATAAGGCATCCTGATCCTGTTGTTGAAACAAATTCTTTGTCCAGTGTTCAACCACCTGAGGTCTGGTATAATTTAAGCATTCCTTAAGAAACTATTGACAGAGGATCACTTTCAGCCTTGCAGTTGGAAGCTATTACTTATGCATGCCAGCAACATGAGATTCTTCTCCCTGATGGGACACGGGCTGGCTTCTTGATTGGAGATGGAGCTGGTGTTGGGAAAGGTCGTACCCTTGCAGGAATTATCCATAAAAATTACCTACTTGGCCGTAAAAGATCTATATGGCTTAGTGTTTCTAATGATTTAAAATATGATTCTGAAAGAGATCTGAAAGACATAGGTGCTGGTAAAATTGAAGTACATGCTTTAAATAAATTCAAATATGCAAAAATATCCTCAAACATAAATGGTAGTGTGAAGAAACCAAAATGCATATTTTGCGACGGCAAACATGCCAGTTCTTATTGTTTTAATGCTCAAAAACTAACACTAGAAACACAAAAAAGAAAAACAAAAGATAGTAAGAGACAAGAATTGTTGTTTCGCATGCCTTCTTCCTGGACATTCAGTTAGAAAATGTCGTAATCTTTTAAAATGTCCTGTTTGTAGTAAAAAACATGCAACTCTGATGTGTGATCAACTTCAGGCTCTCAAGAATACAAACCAGAAAAAGGAAGAGGAAGAAAATCCTTCAGGAAACGATGTAAACTTGCCAAATGTAAATACAAATCCAAAAGTATTTCTTCAAACCTTTAAGGCAAAACTTCTTCCCAGTGTTAAAGAGAAAACAGTTCGTGTGCTGAGTGATACCGGCTCACAAAAGTCGTATATTTTAAAAGAATATTGCAGAGGAGATGAAATATCCCGTTAGTCGACAAGAGACTATAAAACATTCCTTGTTTGGCGGTGTTTCTACTAGGGAATGTAAGCATAATTGTTATAGAATAAAGTTGAAGCAACTAAATGGGAACTTCACCTGCAATTTTGAAGTTTTGGATCAAGCTGTTATATGTGAAAATGTACCACCTGTGAGTGAAGGCCTTTGGTTGGATGAGTTGAAAGACTTGGGTGTTATATTAACTGATACCAACGTCTCTAGTGAATCTATACAAGTCCTCATTGGAGCAGATATTATGGGTAGGCTCCTGACAGGCACGATGATCTAAACGATTTTATTTCCAAATCCACTCAATTGCGGGTCTATTCTGGTACCCCGGTTGGTATAGAGACGTCACTTTTTTTCCGCACGTTAACAACGGGAAAAGTGACGTCTCCCAACCCAACCGGGGGTACCAGAATAGACCCCTTCATGATGCAAGGTCGTTTTGAACTCAGAGACTGGGAAAGTACAAGATGCAAAACTGAACATGGTTGGGAAACTCCAGTTTTAGGGATGAAATGGAATCGCCAATTGGATTCTCTGAGGGTAAATATGAGCTGTATGAATGAATTAAGCCTTGAGAAGATAACGAAGAGAATTATGCTGTCAGCAGCTCATAAAGTTTTTGATCCAATTGGGTACACCGCCCCAGTTATGCTTTGCCCGAAGTTAATGTTGCAAAAGGCATGGAAAATGTCCATAGAATAGGATACCGAAATTACCGGAAATCTTAGAAAGGAATTCTTACAGTGGTTTCAAGATCTAAAGATTCTAGAAGAAATTCATATTTCCAGATGGATAAATGTTACAGCAGAAAATTTGAAGCACTGCACAATTCATACTTTTGTGACGCAAGCAAAGAGGCTTATGCTGCTGTGGTATTTTTGAGATTAGAAGAAGAAGGTTCTGTTAAACTGTCCCTTCTTGTTGCTAAATCTAGAACAGCTCCTTTAAGAGGCGGTAAAATACCACGTATGGAACTGTTAGCTGCCTTGGTAGGAGCAAGACTAACAAATTCAGTTATTGAAGCATTGAATTGGAAAGAAGTCAAATGCTACTACTGGAGCGATTCCACTACTGTACTTACATGGATAATGCGTTTGTAAAATAAATGTCTATTTTCAGTTTTGTAAAGGAGTTATTTTCTTGGTTGAAACTACTTTCTGTTGAGTCAGGGACTCAGAAGTATGTTTACTTAACTCTAATGAATTAACATCTTGAACAGAAGTCTAGTAAGTAATACAGAAATTATCATGAGTTTTCAGAATCAAACTTAAAATACATTTAAATGTTTGTAACCTTAATATTTCATATTGATTTCTTCCAGGACATGAGCGTGCGGATAAGGCCGCAAAAACTCCCAAAACAGCTTTAGAAACGTTTGTGCCTTTGACTGACGCCTTGCAGGCCGTTAAGCTATCTCAACATCGAGTGTGGCAAAAAAACTGGGACACACAGACAAACAATAAACTTTATAAAATCCAGCCTTCAATCAAAGGTTTTGGAAACCTCTCTATAGTTTAGTTTAGTTATATTAACGTCCCGTTTTGAAGCAACACGAGGGCTATTTTGGGACGGACCTCGTAATTTGGAACCTCGGTCAGATGACGAGGACGACATCTGAGCTGGCACCCCCCGAAACCTCTCTATAAGGAGACACGATGTCATTTTGACAAGACTAAGAGTGGGACACACATTTTTAACTCATCGTCGCCTTTTATGTTCTGACCCAACCCCTATATGTAACAGATGCAACTGCATTTTAAGTGTTAAGCATATTTTATGTCAATGCAAAAACTTTTACACCCAAAGACAAGCTCACTTTGGAGCGAATATCGTTGATTTAACTGACATCTTAAAGGCAAATCCTTGTGTCAATGTTTTTGCTTTTTTAAGGGAAGTTTAACTTTTTAAAATGATTTAGCTTTCTCAGTTTCAATTTTTTTAAATTTTTACATATGATTTAATAAAACGAGCTTTTGGCGCAGTATGGCCAAATTGGCCCTTGTGCCATCAAACCCAAACCAACCAACCATACTGATTTCTCTTTTTAAAAAAAGCAGTGTTGGAACGACGTTCCGCAGCAATCCGGTTCCACTACAGCCCTGATTATGATGTGCATTAGCAAAATCAAATGCTTTTGTATGGACAGAGCAGCTCAATGCAATTCAAAATGCCATTCCAGTATACCTTTTATTATCAAATCCTCAGAACAGTTTTTTCCTTGAATAATAGTTTTATCTAGATTAACGTCCCATTCAAAATATTTCAAAGCTACTCGATGGCTTTTTTGAACGGACCATGTAATTCTGAAACGTGGTCAGATGACAAGAATTGCATGTGAGCCTACAACCTCTTCTTCCAACTACCACACCGCATCAACGGGGGGAATTTTGAACCTAATGGATGGAACCTGCAAAAGGGCAGAGAATACGACTTATCTTAAGATGAATCAGATCTCCAACCCATGACCCTCCGGTTCTGAAGCTGAGGTTGTAACACTATGCCACCATGATTCCTCTTTCTAGAGGAATTATATTTCCTACGATTTGAATTTTTTCAATATTTTTTCATATTTTGCCTAAGAAGCTTTCTTCATTCTATATAACGCCTAGGCATACTAGTCTAAGCCTTGGGAAGATTTATATAAAAATGAAGCATATATTTGGCCCTTTTGCAAGGCATTCTAAAGGATAACTAAATTTCATACGTGACGTATATTAAGTCTTTCTCATTCCCTACTCCTAAAATTTATCATTCAATAACTTTTCTGTAGGATTCTTATAACACCATTCTTTGGAAATGCATTCGTTAACCTATGTCTGAAATGTCTGCCTCCGAAAAAGTCGACTAAGGACGCTATTAGCCGTAAGCAACCAGTGGCGCCACTGGTTGCAAAACTGGCTGCTCCGACAGTTGCCGGAGTATTTTAAAACTCGGCAACTGGTGGCGCAACTTTGAAATAATTGCTAAATTTTATCGGGAAATAGTCATTTGAGAGAATGGCGTCCAAGGAAGAACTTCTCTTTGCTCTTCTATTAAAAAAGAAGAGGTAAAGGGTTAGGAATATGCGAAAACATCCCATGTTTGTTTCTCGACTGACTAGAGGATTATATTAGTATTAAATAAAGTATGTATAAAAACGAACAACTAAATAAGTCTATGAATATTGATTAAGCATGAAACGGTATATTATTTTCTTAATATAAATCAAATTAATTTAAAGTTTTAAAAAAATAGCTTTTCAATGACACAAATTTCATTTGTGTACAATTTATTTCTTACATTTTGAATAATTTTGTCAAAATTAAAAGTTCTTTGTTTCACTTTTAGTGATGCGCTTTCTGTCTGCATCCCAAATTGGTGAAAACAAGAGCCAAGTTTTTCTTTTGCTCTGAATTTTCAACGAATCATAATTTATATTTAGAAAAAATCGTTTTTATTATGATTTTATTATTTTGGTATAAAAACTATAGAGAAGTTTGTTATTCAAATTTTAATGGGAACAATTATCAACTCAGTGTGAAGAAATTTCTTTTAAATTATTAGCAGTGGACACAAGTTTCAATCTCTTAAAAACTGCACATTTTAACTTTTTCTCTGTTGGACTTATTTGAATGAGTTAATCTCTTTCATTCTCTCCAAATAGATTAGAAAACGTTCTTTTGTAAGCGATGATGATGTTACAGAGAGAAAATTTCGAAGACTAGAAGAAGAAACTTGATACCCAATGCAACGTTTAAAGCCGACGGATGCGGAAAAGATATTATGCTGACTGGAGCATGGAAGACCAGTGGCGAATCTAGGATTCCGGTCTGTGGGGACTGAGGTCATAAAAACTTCGTATCATCGTGAGGAATGTAAACCTCAAGCTAAAGTAAACCAAAACTCTTTAACTTTACTCACCTGACAATAAGAATCATATAGAACAATACAATACTTTCGATAATTTAATAAAAATTACAATGAAATAACTAGCCAAAATATGTCTTCGACCGCGTCAAAGCTACAAGTACAAGTGGAATGACTACAAAAGTAGGAAAATTTTCGAGTCTGTCAAGCCAGAAAGCAATGTTGCAACGTTTTTATCATTTTTTTAAGAGAGAAATTAAGAAAAAACAGTTGTAATGATGTTAAATAAAATCAAGAATTCTGGCTTGGCTTTTGGGGGGCTGTAGCCCGATAGCCCCCCCCCCCTGGATTCGCCCCTTTGGAAGACGCTATACTTGTAAGAGAATAAATTCTGAAGATTGAAATATATTTGCCTGTGTTGGATGGGCTATGTGCAGGACTCTCGATGAGCTTCGAAATGTATAATAAAATTAATTCTCCACTTGGATTTTTGGTTAATTTTCCTAAAATGACCAACCCAGATATTCAAGAAACTTCACATGAATTTACAGAGCATTACTCCTAGAATATTGATGATCAATCTACAGACGAAATGGTGCTTTTTAAGTACTTCATGATACAATTACAGGAAGCCAGTAAAGAATCAATAGTGCCTACATGAATTCATATAAATTAATATGTGATAATATGATACAGTCAACTTTTCCAATGTATTGATCGCAGTGAAAATTTACATATGTCTTATGATCATTTATTTCAGTGGTGAAAGTAATTTTTTTCGAAACTGAAGATATTGATAAACGGCTGTCGATCTTCAGCCAGTCAAGAACGCCTCGATTCACTGGCAAAAATGGCCAGTGGATATGACATACAAGAAAAAGTTCATTTCCAATATATTTTGAAAGAACCTGGATAAAAAACTGAGGAAAATTAATATTTAAATCCATTTTATTAATGATTTTTAATTGGCTATCTTTTGCTGGTTTTATATTACTATTTTGTTTCATAATTCTAAGCTCTATAATTTAAAAAGTGCCTAATCCAATTATTAATGAATATTTATATTGTATAAAAAAGTTATGTGTTTTTTAATATTTTGTTTAAAATTGCTTTTAAATTTTAAATTTGAATCCTTCTATACTCTGGATATTGAAACCAGCTTTTCAGAAGATGACGTTATGTCAATTTCTCATAATATTTGTTACTTAAAGAGTGCTTTATACAGAGATATTATTATTATAGATTAAATTAAAATTTATAAAAAAAAGTATCTTTTTGCAAGATGGAGAGGGGGAATATATTGAACAAATTTTTATTTATTAAATAGATTTTTACTGACATTAAAAAATCATTTCATACTTTTTAGAGCATTAAAAAAAACTTTGTTTTATGAAGTGTTATTATGCATTATTTAACAATTTATAATTTCCAAATCTTTTAATCAATCTTTCAACGTCAGTTTATTAATATGAAAGATTTTATTTTGGTTTGAGAAATGACTTCATTATGATTCAGTACACACAACTTAATTTTTTTTTACAAAAAGGCACCACCTTCTTCTAACTTTTTGACGTGTGATTCAAAAATACGATCGCATATGCTTTGAGTGCGATTTGGAAGGTGTCTTGGGATATTAGAAATTGAATCACAGTCCGAACCAAGATTCTCACCAGGGTTATTGCGTGTTTACTACAATACGACTTCGGTGGCAAGGTGAAATGCATTATAAAATATCTGCATATGTTAGTATCGAAAGAAAAAGGATGCATCAAAGGAAGTTAATTTAAGTTAATTAACACAATACACTTAAAAGAAAGATAAATGAAAAATTATTTTTTATTATTATACTTTTAGTAGACTTAGGCATGAGTGCGAAATTCCAGATCTCTTGCTAGGCAAAAAAATTGTTCGAATTTCATTTACAAAATTTTACCTATGTAAACAAACGATGTGATTTAAAAAAAAACTTTTGTTATTAGGTTAGCTTCGTTTTATGATTGTGGACAACATCAAAGTTATTGGGTAAGTGGTGTTTTACAGACCAATTGTATTCGAAAAAGGACTACCACTTGTTTAAAAATTTCTTCTCAAAATGTTGCCCTATAGTATAGTGGAATCTCGGGAATCCGAACTAATTGGGAGCTGACCTGTATTCGGATTCCGGAAAATTCGGATTATTTGGGAAATTCGATAAAATATTTTTGATATACCAAATGCAGTAGGGATACCTATTCAATGGAGCCCTAGGAAGACAAGTTGAGGGTAGTAACCTTCAGCTGGAATGATTCAAGGTCACTATGACAATGCGCGCTAAAAATAGCTTACTGATTTAGAAAGGGTGGAGTTGGTTTTACCTATTGTCTAGTCCGCCCGAGTCGAGTCTGTGTTCACTTCTTTGATCTTTTATGACTTACTCTATCGAAGTTCGTCGTTGTTATGGTGTGTCGAAGTGTTGATCGTGTTGTGTGTGCTGTGTTAATGAATTAATTATTGACGAAGTACAGTAACACTGTTTCCACACGAAATCGTTTCCATGGTCAAGAAACAAGATCAAGATAATCCGAAGAAAGAGAAGAAGACGTTCTTGACAGATATTGTATCACATGAAGATGCTATTAGTGCACTTAAACTGGCTCTACGCTACGTAGAACAGCACACTGCCGCTACACCGACCAACGTCATGTTTATGCGGTGCTGGCGCAACGTCACATTGTCAAGTAGGTTTAGTTCCTTACGTCAAACGAAGATAACTGATTTGTTTCAACTAATTAAGGTACTGTATTCTTTCTTAAATGCCAATTCAAATGTTTTTAAGGGAAAAATAAACATTAGCTTTGTTTATGATTCGTAATTGTTATTTTTCATTCATTTTTTTAAATAAATAAGTCTCAGAAAATTTTTTAAAAAAATTTCAGATAATCCGAAATTTCGGATTCTTGGGATGCGGATTACCGAGGTTCCACGGTATAAGGAAAATACGTTGCACAATATTGGACTCAATATTGAACAAAATAACGTAAATGTTTTACTTTACACTGTTTCTGAACGGTAAAACAATATTGTATAATATTGTTTTTTCGAATTTCACACTGCAGAATGTTACTTGGGATGCTGCTTGTTTCTTAACATCCGTAACTGCATTCGTTATTTTTCTTTAAACGACATTTTTGTAATAATTTTTTATTAGTCATTTTTCTTCTTAGAAATCCAAAAATTTTCAGCAGATTTTCAAGCCGTTATTAAAGATAATCAGAAACCAAACACAATTTCGCACTCATAATGTATGAAACTGTAATGTGACAAATATCACATGACTCAATGCTGAGTAATTCTACAGGAAGACACTAGGTACCAGTCGAGGATCATTGTGGTTGGTCCTGCAGACGAAGCACATTTCCGATAAAGTATTTCCTCCTGTTTCTATAAATGCTTATAACAAAAATAGATTTAAAAAAAATAAAACGGAGTGTTAGTTTTCTTTTCATCATAATTTCTTAGCATGTTATCGAATCAATTCCAAATTTTCCTTTCTCTGATTTCCTAATCTGATTCATATTCATGCCATACTTTTTTGTTTATTAACATTAAAAACCTTGCCTTTATTTTCATTACTTTTGAATTTCCGCTTTAAGGATTCCATTGACTTAGCATTAAAACGGAAGTAGGAATGTTAATGTTTTAATGTAATTAAACAAAACAGAAAAGCATCCATTACTCTCTTTATTACTGTGCTACTATAGTTATGAAAATCAGTCTTGCCTTTTCATTTCAAAAGCATTATCTTTAACCGTAGTCATCGCAACTCACAACATCGAAAACATGGTTGTATAAAGGTTTTGTTAGTTCTGTTCTGTTTACTTTTACATTCCATTTCGTAACTAATTGAGGATGACAGGTAAATTTGTTTAAAAAAAAACTACTTCAATATTATAAATTTAGCTATATGTCTGAATACTCAGTTCTTCTCTCAGTATTCATTCTAATAATATTGTAACTATTTATTGATAACACACCTTATTATTTAAATTTTTAAAAAAGTCTTTGTATTTTTATCGTAGCTGATAAATTTTGTGTTATTAATTGCAGTTTACACTAGAAAACTATATATATATATTCATTTGTAATGTCATGCATTAATTCTATAAATATGTACTGTAAAATACAATAATGTTTATTTTCGTAGCTATATTTTTAATTCTAAAAATTTCAATAATTATACATTTTTTTATTAACCATTTCCTTTCTTACATTTGGTGTGCATTCTTTTTCATATTTTTTTCTTTGTTGCCGTTTTTGTCAAGAATAATTTCTTGTAATAAATATAGGAGAGAATGGGATTTGTTCATTATTCATAGTTTCTTTTAACTTGCAGAATACTGCGGTTTTTTAAAAAAATATTTTCTGAAAATATTACCATATTTCTGACCGGAATGATACATTTTAAAGAAAAATTGTCGTAAATAAGGATTTGTGTGTAATTAAAAATGAATAGATAATTGTGTCAAAAGGTATTTTTTTATCAATCAATATATATCAATCTCGGACAAAATTTCTTTGAAAGGCTGCTATATCTTGTTATTCAGTTCTTATATTCTAATGAACAGTAAGTATATTTGACTATACTTATATTGACTGTTATGCTATTTCTTTGTTACATCTAGACCTTATAATCACAAAGCTTGTACTCCCTTTAAAATTTAGCTTAGCAAATCTGCATAATATTTCTTAATGCAGCTTAATTCTTATTTTAAAAACAGTATTTTGAAATTTATAGAATCAAAATCCTATGCATTAAAAATATGCTTTAGGCCATTACATGGTGTTTTCCAAAATCATTATATTGGCATTCTTCTTTCTTGATAATGCAAGCTTGAAGGTTATATCGAGTTCTGAAGTGAAAGTAGTGTTCGCGATGCCTGCAACATCTGAATTAGGTACTGGGTAGACTTTTTTAACTTACAGAATAATTTTAAAAAAAATATTTTGGGACATCCTAAGTCATCGAAGCAGGAAGTTAGTGGTATCAAATTTTTATTAAAAAATTTAAATATTTTAAAGTATCAAATTTTTGTCTATTTCATTGCTGGTAATTTGAAGATTATTTTGTCATTCTTTTATATATTAATATATATTACTGATGATGTAGAAACTGTATTCGTGTTCTTTTAAATACAATTATGCGATTCATTAATGCAATAAAAAATTACATCTAATAATTCTTCTACATTATATACAATGATTAGACTTCTTGGATAATATTTCTTGTAGTTATTATCAAAATCTTGAAACAAAGGTATTCAGAAACCTAGAAAATATTTTATCCGAAGTTGCATTTTACAACACATGCAAGATGTTGCCAATAGCATTGTTCTGTTGTCTTTTTTGCAGCCTTTTTTGTCTTGATTTAATATTGAAAAGATTGAAATCTGGTTTTCTTAAGATATAGTTTAAGTTACAAATCTAGAACAAAAGTGTGGTGATCAATCCAGGAAGAAAAGTACCTTATCTATTTAAAGAAATTCTTTTTAAAATTTGATTAGAACTAAAAATAATGCTTCCAAGAAGAAAAATTAATGATACTTTAAATAAAGACCAGGGTCTCCGTATACTTTTTATTTTGAGAGTAAAGGGATAAGTCAAATCAATTTCATTTAAAATTAGCTTCTCTTGAGTTCTGTAGTCTTCCTTTTAATTTCTCAAACCTCTTCAAAACAATGTAGGGACAAAACTTCATTACCTTGTATTTGTAGAAATTTGATTTCTTAGGAAATTTTATTCTCAAATCTCAAAGATTCGTACATTCGAAATAATAATTAAAAATAAAAAATATCTGTAGTATTCTAATTAATTGCAAATATAAATAATATTTAAAGCTTTCTGTCTCATTTCCTTCCCCCCTTTAATCAGAGTTTTAAAAAATGATCTTCATAATATGATTATTTCTAGTACTTCTAATAACTGTTACTTAAGTTCTTTTTGAATTTTTATTCAACTATTTAGTGACTAATCTTCTCTTGGTTTCTACAGATTTTTGTAATTTAGACATGTCGTATGGAGGAAATCCTTTTCTTGTACCTGATGGTCATCCAAGGGATGCAACCCTTGATGCTAGTCAAGTATTAGCTGCAGCTTTAGAACAAATGGATGATATAATTGCTGGTAATTAATATTTTATATTAATTGGTATTTTATTGCACTGCTTTGAAATCAGCATAAATAAGCTTTTATTTTATTGAAATATTTATTTTTATTATGAGTTTCTCGTTAATTTTTTTTCACCTTTTTATAACTTAAAGGCTGTTAATTTTTCATGCAACTTTTAAAATTCCTCCTTCTTATTTATTATTCAAATTTGCTCTAAATTTCCTTTCAATGTAGTATTAATGTTTTAACTATAAAATATTTTTTGGGGGCTTTCATAAATAAGTAAGCATGTATAATAATTAACTTTTAGGTTTAATGAATTGAGAACAAGATGTGCTCATGATTTATAGAATTTAAACTTAATCAAAATCATGTTTTTTGCTGTTCTTGTTATATCTTTGAATGCAAGTGTTTAACTGATAATGTAATTTGAGACTTGCTGTATGGGGTATTTACCATCTAGGAGGGACAATTCTGCAAGTCATGAAAAAGTCTTGTTTTGAATTCCATCAATAAAATTTATAGTTTTTTTTTTTTTCTTCTACAAAGAATTTATTCTTTGCATTAATAAGGGTTGAGTTATTTGCAGCTTTTTTTTCTGTACATAAAAGAAAGGCTACAAATTTTAGCAAGCTTCATCTATTTGAAAACTCTTAATAAAGTATGAAATAATATGGCATTCAATTATATAAGCATGAATGTCTGATTTCAGTTCTTCCTAACAGAAACATATTTTCTTTTAAATTTATGACTGTGATTGATAATTGGTGACTTTTTTATTAGTAATTTTGATTTTTAATTTTATGAATTATTAAAAATGAAATTTATTCACGAGATCATCTTCAGGGGTGTAGTGGAGCCGGATCTCCGTTCCAGCACTGCTTTTTTTTATAAGGAATAAATAAAAAAAAATTATGAAAACCTCCTTAAAACATCGTGATTTTTCTTACCCAGGTTATAGCATTCTGGTACTGCTTTTAGAGCATCCTGGCATTGTTTAATTTGCGACTACATTATTGATCACCTTCCATACGAGTTATAAAGAATGAAATGTGGAGTCAGATAAAAATGAACATTACTCTAAAGATACTCATTATTGCTGCACCGACTATATTTTTTATGGATAATTTTGAAGTCCAAGGTTTGCTGTAATAAGTATCTGCTGAAAATTGTAATAAAATTTATTATATATGACTTCTATTTTATACTATACTGCTGTCATCCCCCGGAGGCACTGCGAGTGCACGGATGCGTGGCCGCCGGATAAGTAAGCAGGCACTCTTTTCCCCTGGGGGTATAGCAGTAATGGGAGGTCGAGTTACCCCCCCACACACACACACCAGTGATAGTAGTACCTAATTTGGGAAGGGTCGGGCCATGGCCAGGTGATTGGCTATTAGGACTCCTTCCTCAGTACTCAAGCTATTGCAGTGCCTGTCATTCAGAGGCCACAAATGGAGTTGGGGATGGGGCTAACTCCATTTGCGATTATAAACTGCTGTCATTGAATAAAATTGCATTATAACTGAATGGAAAATTGTCAATCAAAAATGTTTTTCGTTATACCATAGGTTTTGCTGTAGTATGAATCAACTGCAGGTTTCCTGTCATGATTATACTCACTTAGTTATGAGTTTTCTTTGCTCATGTACCTTTTAAAACTTTTCTACTTCTGAGTTTTCTTTAAAGTGCTGTAACCAGTATTTTTTATTAAATGAGTTGGAATTTCGATCACCTTTTTCTTTCTTTTGCAGCCACAAATCATGAGTTAGAAGTCCAAGCTTTAGAGAAAAAGAATTCAGCAATTTCCGAGTCTTTAAACACTTCCAATGAACTTTTTTGCTCAAATACTTTTTTCCCTGTTAAAGTGTCTGATGCTCAAGAAAGTGACAGTACCCTTTCTGTGAATCGTATTTTAGAAAACTTAAAAGATTGCATTTTAGCAAATGATGGGAATGACAATTTTGTTCCAAACCAAGAATTTAGTATATCATCTGCAAAAATTGTCTTCAATTGGCTTCATAAACAATTTAAAGATAAAGCAGCTGGTGATGAGGTAAGGAATATTTTCTTTGTTTTAGTAAGGATAGGGACAAGTATAGAATTGGTACTCAGGGGCTTCTATTGTTCTACCTTTGCTGTTTACTCTTGCCTTGGTACTAATTTCTAGAGTTTTCTAATGGATTTTGCATTAAAATCTAAATCTTATTGAGTGTCAAGCTGTACCCGCTCTGGGCACTGTAAATCTAGTTTTCTTATTCAAAAAAAAAAAAAAAAAAAATGTTCAAAATGAAAATTAAACTTTCTCAATCTTGCAATTTACTTTGGAGACATTTTTTTTATTTGTGATTAGTAGATATTTTCATTGGCATTAAAAGATTTCTTAAATCTTTTGTCTTTTTCAAAGATTTTTCAATTAAAAATATTTTTTCGTTCATTTGAATGCATTTGAGATTGATGCTGAATTCTTTTAATATAGAGGGCAAATGCAAATGATTTTTAAACTAATAAGTCAAAAATGTTTCATATTGAAAAGGATTATTGAATTCTTTTTAACATTTTAGATTATTAATCTAAAATGCTATAAAGCAGACTCTTGAATAATGCTTTTAAAAAGTTGCATGTTGTATGAATATGCATTATTGGAAATTCTCTATAATTTGTATCCATGCAACGTGCAATTTTTTAAACATGTTATATGGGGAAACTACTGTGTGCATGGAAAGTAACATATTTTTTTGTCAAATAATTTTTAAAAATATTTTTATTTTTTGTCGATGTAATCACTCTAATTATTAGGGATCTTTTGCCACTTAATTAACCAATAGAAAAAAATGGAAATTCTATTTTTTGACTTCTACATTTAAAAGTTTTTTTCTACTGAATCAGTTTGCAATGATCTGAATAAATAGTACGGGAGACCAGTGCAAGTTTGCACAAGGCTTATATTTCATATAACATTGGTGAGGCGCCACATGTCATTTCAGAAGAAGTCTCTGTCTCCATTAATACTCGTTCCAATTTGGAGTCAGTCTTGAAAGTGGATCAGGAAGTGGACAACTTTCTGATTTTTTACCAGTTGAATAAATTTTTACCCTTACTTATTGGCTTTAATAGAGCTTCGTAGTATTAGAATATTAAAACTTATTATGGATTCCCCTCTTCGGTTCTTTTGTGGTTATTTTAAGCTATATAGTTGATTGTTTTTATTATGAATAAAGCTTATATGCTGAGTTATAACAAAAAAATGGCGATGGGGCAAGTTTACACACAGCCCATGGGGCAGACCTGCATGTGCAC
The DNA here is from genome assembly GCA_013235015.1 of Araneus ventricosus. Classification (NCBI taxonomy): domain Eukaryota; kingdom Metazoa; phylum Arthropoda; class Arachnida; order Araneae; family Araneidae; genus Araneus; species Araneus ventricosus. The sequence goes on along the minus strand of BGPR01001313.1, from coordinate 183,156 downwards.
CCCATCGCCTTTTTTTTTTTTGTTCAAACTGGCACAAGTGGTATTTGCATTACAAAGTCATTCTCAACACCTGAAGATGTGAGGCCATTTTAAAAAGCAGGGCCAAATAAAAGAAGTAACAGAGGTAGGAAAAATAGGGGAACATCAATTCTTACAGATACACCTGTAAAAAATGCTTTACAAATGGAGAAGGAGAAATCAATAAAGAGGAAAGTAGCATTAACCCATCATACTATGTCTCAGTAAACTCTACTAGAACATATTATAATAATGAAATGGAAAAAAAAAAAAAAAACTGTGGATAAAAAATTTAAAAATAAGAAAAACCTTTTCCTGAAAGAAAATTTGGGAAATGTTGAGCGTTAAAAGACACAAAAAAACAAGAAAACTTTTGATTCTGATGAAGAGTATGACGATGAAAATTGTCTGTGTATTTACTGTTTAAATCCATATTAAGATCAAGATCTGGCAAACAGTGGGTACAATGCACCGAGTGTAAGAGGTGGGCTCATGAGGACTGTATTACGAACGGCAATTCAAAATATTTTGTTTGTATAAATTGTGAGTGATTTTGAAAACTATTAGGATTCATTTTAATTGTTTATAGACTAGTATGTACTTTTTGAAAAAAAACTAGGTTTCTTTGTATTTAATTTGTTGTATTTTAATCACTGTAAGTCTTCTATTTAATTATTTTTGGTGGTGTGTAAACTTGCCCCGGTCATGGGACAGTTTACATAGGTGACATCATGGTAAAGAAAATGATATAATTACAAAAAATATAATTTAAAGTACTTAAAAATATAAACTAGATGTCTTAAAGTCTAACTAACTAATTGGTAATGAAAATGAGAGAAATACTTTAAAGACTTAAAATAGAAAAATAAAAGTTTAAAAAGTGTATAAACCTGTCCTGATCTCCCCTAATCAGAGGGTGCAATGTCAAGCAAATAAGGTAAGTGAGGTAACACCTTCTATCCCAATTCTTTAATTTTATTCAGATACTTTTTGTGGTGCGTGATCTAGCTTTGGCATGCTTAGAATGACAACTTTTCTGTTAATAAAGGGGTGGTTACATTTCAATCAAAGCTTGGTTTATTCAATCTAATTGTCACCTATAAAGATCTGTAGTTATTCTTTAACCTGTTTCTAGCAATCTATTACAGGTTATGTCCCAAGTATTCCTCCAATCAGACAATACCTTTCTAGGGTATAAGCCTGGCTTTGGGGTAGGTAATGGGTTTAATTGAGAGAGAGTCATTGTCTTTTGGATTGTTGTATAGTACTAATTTCCAGTTACCACATGATCAAGAAATGCATCAACCTTATGTCATTGAAAAAACAAATTACAGACATTTGAACAATTTGCTATGCTTTCTTCTGAACCCAAACAGCTTCTCTGTTATTAATGTTTCCAATGTTCTTGAAAGGTATTGTTAAGATATGTCTTTGATCATTTGACAAGATTAGCTAGGTTTCTAGCTTCTGTTACATCTCTACCCTTCAAAAACATGAAAAGCAAACAGTGTCAAAAAATATGAAATGAACTGTCTGAAATTGACCTAGGCAAGATTTTCATTGATATTTTTGCACTTTTTGGATTTGTCTACAGATGTTAGAATAAAATCTAGATGGAATCTCTTTTTTAATGCAAAATGCTTTTGGTTTAACTTTTCTTAAATAAACTTTTTTGAGGATATATTTTCTAATTCTCTAAACATACATAATAATTTCATTTTAACAGTATTTAAATTCAGCAGATTTAAGGTTTCCCATTGTAAAATTCTGATGTTGTTACTTTCTGAGTGTTAAAACCCCTGATGCCAGTTGGAAATGCTATATTTCCAATTGGCATTTGGCCTTGGTAAAGGCCCAGGTGTGATAAATATCTTTCTTCACCAAGTGAATATTGGTTATGAAGATGTGAAATTTTCACCAAATTGCATTAAATGACAACATTTTTCAGTTAATGGAAAACTGTATTTTTATTATTTGCATAAATTAAAGTAATTGATGAAATTTATTTGCCTATAACTTAAGAAGAGAAATTTAAGATTTGTGGAAACTAAATTTTTTGTTGATTTGGAACCGATAGTGGAAATCAAGATCCTTTTTCAAAAATTTGCCTTAGCTCTAAAATTAGCAGCCTCACTTTATCCAGGATGGATAAACTGTATGACTTAATAACTTTTAATTGCTTTACGACTGAGCAAAATCCAGCTTTCCAAACCATATTGAAGATAGTAATCTTTAGATTTTTGTGTTAAATGAAAATTCAAATATCTTCCTACAACAGGAATTTTGACAAAGAAACAGGTAAGTGCTTTCGCCTAAGGAATAGATAAAACTAAAGGGAAAAAAGTAAATCTTAAATTTATTGACCTATCTTTTTCATAAATAACTGATTTGAAAAAGAATATTAATTAGTGTCATAAATTCAGTTTGCCTGTAAAAATTAACCGGTTAAAATCTAGAAGTTGGAGCAGCACCAAGTCGCCAAAGCAAGATGGATGCTAATGAAGCATAAACGTGCATATAATCCACCATATTGGTGATGAAATTGTGTGTATTTTAACTTCTAGATACTAACAAATTAACCTTCTGCAAGACAGTATCTGTTTGAATTTTCCCAGTTTTCAAGAATGAGCTGAAGATCGCGATATTTATTTATTATTTTAAAAGTTTGTTTATATCTTGGCTTAGATGCATGAACGATAAACATTTGATTCAGAGGAAAACTGAAGGCACATGCATGAAACCAATATGCAGTGCAAGGGAGGTTATCTACTTTGTTCTATATATATATTTATCCTTCTAATACCTGCAATATACTTATCTAATTATTTTACTGTTGGATCATTAGCAAATTGTTCATCGGAATGAGCCGTTGATCTAAATCCGAGAATCGATGTATGAACTGTTACCTGTGTTGTTTCGACTTTGCAATCACACTATCATAAACATAACGCCCTACGATCCCTTATATAAGTTGTCCGTTAAATCTGCGTTTGGCTTAAACTAGCCGATATTAGTGTGGTATGGACCTTCAGAGATGTGCCATCTCATAGTAATTTAGTACACATACCGCAAGAGCCTATGTTTTTGTTTTCGAAACGAAGCTCATCCAAATACACTTAATAAGTTGTTCAAACCAGACATGTAATAATTATCATTGAGCTGTCGTTCGGTGTAAATGCAGTTTAAAAAATGAGAGAGTTCCACGGAATAAGTACGTAGAATGTCCATCTTCTATTCTAATTGCCACAGGAACATTATAAAATTGTATAGTACTAAAGTTGGTCAATTTTTGCACATCTGTTGCGCAATTGTAACAAACTTTCATATGTTTTCCTTGAAACTCTCTCACTGGAATAATTGTTATTTAGCGCGATTGCACTCTTACTGATTTGCCCCTACCCCGTATGTGCATCGAATAACCGCAATTTTAAACTTAAAAACACAGTCACTCATAGACGTTATAATTCGATACAAAAATAAACCATAACATTCAGAAACATAACAGAATCCATAAACATTTCAACTGTCTTTTAGGTTCGCAATTGAATTAAAATGACAACGGTTTCCCAAAATAGGTGTCATCTAATTAGATAGTTGAGAAAACAAACCATTTAAGGAGTTAAACACAAGCGCCTCCGATATTCCGCAGTATAGCGAAATTTGAAAATAGGGCATAAATATAACAAAAATTTCAAATGTAGGATTGTTGTCTAAAAGAGTTCACTGGTCTTCTTACATATATTAAAATGTTTCAAAAATGAAATTACTTGATTGTTAAATTCATTTTTATTCAGCAATGGATTATTAATCGGTTTTGCTTTTAATGAATGGATTATCCGTAATTACCCATTCAGTTTCTCGTTATTTGTGTCACTTCAACTTTTAATTATGGTATTGGTTGATATTTCTAAATTTCATTGGCTATCACTTTAAGGAAATCATAAACCAATCATAATCGCATGCATAATTTGCATTTTGGCGTAAAATTCAAAATGATTTTCTTGATATTCAATCTTGCCACTTTTAAAAGTATTTAGGTACCTTAAATTGCCTTATTAGTATTTAAATAAACGTTAATTTAATCATACAAACGCAGTAGATTATCCGAAGTCTCAAAAATATACGAATCGATTTTGGGAAAAAAACGAAAATTGTTAAAATTTCTAAAAATAATACGGAGGAGCTCGGTCAGTGATCTTGACGCGTCCTTTCCAATCGAATGAGGTTATTTTTAGCTACTAAAATGGGGTACATAATACAGTAAAACCTGTCTATTACGATATTGTAGGAACCTAGAAAATATATTGTTATAGACAGTTTGAGGATTTGCGCATCCAATGTTTATGTGCATGTATTTATACTAACATTTTAGTACGCTTATTGATTCATCTTGCGAATAAATAGCTGATACAAAATTGTATTTTATACGCACATAAAATTACAATTTTATATTCTAAAATAAAATTTTATATTTAACCTTTTTTAAGAACTTCAAAATGAAAATTTTAGTTGAACACTTTGGCAGCACTGTCATTCACTGTACCTTTGGGTCGTTTTCGTTTGCTATCCACTTCACTTTTTTCTACAGCATCTTCAAGGCCTTTTCTTTTTATTTCAAAATTAACTGTCGTCGACTGAAAAATCCCAGATTTTTTTGTCGATTGTTTACGCCATTCCATCCTAAATTTAAGGTGTTAACACTAGAAAAGCGAATTTTAAGGAACAAGTGGTCAGTCCAATTTGCAACAACCATCTGTTCCCCCCCCCCCCCCCCGGTCTTGCTACTACAAAAGGCTTTCGGTTTCTAGCCCCCTTTCCCTCCAATTCCAGGTTATCTGACATTCTTGACCATATGTGTCATTTTCGAAGGAAAAAATCAAATCGGGATTGTACTATACAGCTTTCGAAAGAGGTAAAATTATCTTTATAGACAGTTGAGTCTAAAAAGTGATTGTTGTTGTAGGCAGGATAAAAACACATTGAGTAAATAGGAATTCAACTGGGACCAAAGAAAATATAGTTATAGGAAGGTTTGCCGTTATAGACAGTATCGTTATACACAGGTTTCACTGTACAGTCCGTCGAAAAAGTTACCGAACGCTGTTCTTTATTCCGATACTAATTATAAGACAATAAAACTGTAAATGCCTGTGGGCGTAGAATGTGTCCTCTATAAGTGTATATGTTACCGGCAATGTATGAAATCTGGTATTCTATAGAATACCTACGCATTTTATATAATGCCGAAAACCGAGAGATTAAAATTTTACACATTTCCTAGGCATTCTATAGAATGCCAAATGACAAACCGGCAAAGTATGAAATGCATCGCTGATTCGATTTTATAAGAAATAAAATTAAGTGCAATTCAAATTAAAATGATTTTCTTGATGCAAAAAGTAAGTTCATATTTCATTTTGTTTTCTTTAATAAGAAAGGCATAAATTTTGTTTTGTCCAACTTTCATTTTTCTTTACGTATTTTGAATAAAAGTTTTTTAATGGTACTTATTTTTCAAAATGACATTTGTATTTTGGGGAAAGGATGCCCATCTTTTAAATAATAGCCTTATCATGACCTCTTTTCATACTTTGCCTAAATAGCATTTGTTATTCTATATAATGCCAAGGGAAAGTACGTTATAAATCTTATAATCATACTTTGCCTAAAAATGCCCGACATTCTATAAAATGTCTAGGTATTCATGCCTGCGTTTCATACATTGCCGGTAACATATAATATTTCTTCGTGAAAGGGGTCGTCTTCATATTTAGATTTTCACAAACTCAATTTTTTCAAAGAGTAACACCCAATTTCGAATTCATATCCAGATTAAATTAGCTCGAATACATGTAACATTTTGTAATTTTGAGTAAACGGTTGACGAGTTATGAACATTGGAAATTTGGGATTCCTAATGTTAAATGGCCAGTCCCGTTTTTCAAAATATAATAAATATTTAACAATTCTTTTTTTGTATTAACCCCCAAGTCTCGCTTTTTTTTTTTATCTAATAAGATGACCCCTCCTATTTTGGAATGGAGCTGTCGTTTTCATTCATCTAAGAAGGCATAGATTACTTGAGGTGCTTATGGATCCTACGTAATTTTTGTGTCAAGTTATAAAGCTCTTTAATGATTAAATTTTAGATTATAAGCCTAAAAATGCGATAATTCGATGCACGTGAATATCACGGGCACGAGACTTAGGGGTTAAAATACTTAATAATCGAGACAAAAGTTATGCATTTTTTAAAAAAATGAAAATATATTTTATATTTTTTATTAATTTTTAATTTTATAAATTAAAAATTTTTGAATAGAATAAAAAAAAAAAACTTTTGATGCCATTCGAAGGAGCATGACCCAAAACCTCACTGTTCAAAATTTTAACCATTTCCGTCAAGCAGTTTTTAAGATATGAGGTAATAACTAAAAGCGTTCAGAACAGCATGATTTCCGCTTTCTTAAGGGGGCATCTCAACTTTACAAAAGGATTCGCGGGCAGGGGAAAAAATCTCCGAAATCAAACGGAAAACAAAGCATGTCTTCCGATGTTACTTTAGATTAAGAAAAATTGTTTTCTTTTTTAAATAAATGTAAAGTTGAATAACAAACGAAAAGAAAAATCGATGCATGTAATAGATTCTACTCTTCTTACATTTCCTACGACATAACGTTTAAACCACTAAAATTAAAAATGAAAGCCGTTTCTGGTTGTAGAAATATTTTATAAGATCTTTCATTGATAAAAATGCAAAGAAGCAAAATTTTGTTTAAAATGTGAATTTATATATTATTAAATGTATGAATGAATAAAACAATTCAATGAAATAAAATAGTAACTCCTCGCGTGTGAAAAGGCAGTGCCATTAGACTTGGACAAAATGCCTTTTTAAAAAATAAAACAAAAGCTTAAAATGGTTAAGATAAATTAATTAATTTAAGACTATGGTAGAAAGCGATTAAGTATAAAAAATTTAAACTAAATTCTTGCACATGATTTTAAATATCTTTTGATGGAAAATCGTTTGGTTACGCTATTTTTGCTTAGTTTATAGAAGAATATGCCAGAAAATAAGCATATTTCATTTCTCAGCTACACAATTTTTTTTCTTTTTCAGATTGCTTTATTTAATATTAATCGCTGAAATTAAGAAGAAAATTTGTCTAATTCTCTTGCCATATTAGTAAAATAATCGATGTAATGAAAGGCCAAATCTGTCTTTATCAATCTGGTTTTTCGGACAGACAAATCCGTAGCTTAAAATCAATATATTCACGGTTTCGTTATTGATAAAGTAAATAAGACTGAGATCTCGCTAGCAATCTCGTTGATTCCATGCCATGCAACAGGTCAATGACAGAAATGATATCTATACTTCTTATTAAAATGTAAATATTTAGTGACTAATATATTTATGCATATAAAAGTTTGTATTGTTTAACTGTTTTTTTTATGTATAAAAAAATATCATGTAAAAAATTGTCATTGTGTTTTAATTTTTTTTGAATAAACATGCATATAAAATCATGCATCTCGAATTCTTATTTAGTAATGTTTCTTTGCCCAAACGGTAAACTTTGAAAAATTTTAATAGTGACCTATTTTTTACGTTTGCATATATTGAAAGAGACCCTTAATCGTTTTTTTTGTTTATCTCCGGTTATTTTGAACCGATTTACCTCAAATTTTATATCTGGGGATTATTTATTATGTAAGAATCATTTAAAAGATTTTTAAAAAATGGGGGTTGCTATTGGAAAATTTGAAGATGAGTCGAATATAAATACGTAGATGACCCCTTATGCAAATGCAGTTCATATATATTTAAAAAGGACATTCTCCCAAATCCAATGATATAATTTTCTTGGATTCAATTTGTATAGATTATGAGAAATAAGAAGTTTTCGGGTATTTTTTGACGGACTGTGCATACTGTGTCGTTCATATGTAATTTTAATACATATGTATATAATGAACCTTCATACATAATTTCTGGTTTCTTTTTTGATGTAAATCTTACAGTATTTAGCTTTCTGTAGCTTATGTTTGATAATTTCTTGAATTAAAGTTAGGTTTTTACTATGTCTGACGTCTTTTTTGCTCAATATCGGAGCTTTATCGAATCATCCGAATTTTCACTTATTCGAATCGGCCCGATCCCCGTTTAACCCCTCAACCATCGTGCGCGTACGTTGTACGTGTATCGAATTATCGTATTTTTAGTCTTATAAAGCTAATTAATGATCAAATTTTAGTTTATAATTTGACACAAATTACGTGGAATCCATAAACATCTCAAGTATTCTATGGCTTCTTAAATGAATGAAAACCACAACCCCTTTCCAAAATAGAAGGGGGGAGCATCTTATTAGACAGCAAAGAAAATTAAACTGTTAAGGGGTTAATTCGGATAATTTGAGTTCTACTGTGAGCTTTTATAGATATCCATAACTTTCGTTGCTGAACTTTTTGGAATTTATTATTATTCTCTTTTATTTCTCGTATAGAGAGAATCGGATCGTAAAACGATTTTAAAACATTTTTCCCAAATAATTTATCAATTTTTTTTCCCCATTTGGTATGTTTGTTGTCTGACCATTCCCTCCTTACTTTAGGAGAAATTCTAATAAACAGCAGTTAATTAACACGTTCCCTGCTACGACTCACGCCTGAGATTCGAACCGTCTATCTAATTAGATGACACCTCTATTTCTTAACTACAATAGAAGAGAGGTCATCTGATTAGATGTGATTGGTAGGTGTGAATTAAATTTGATGCATACGACGATTAACGTGTTAAATCCCGTAAATCTGCTCCTTATCTTGATTTCTTAAAAATATTTTAATATAAAATACTATCTTCGCGGGATATACTTCAATCGATATCCATATCTAGCGGTAGAGCATCGCCATATCTGTCTCTTGCGCCATTAAAACCACAATATTGCGTTTCTTGTTTGGTTTACCTTTGAACCTTTTATGCAACGCAAGTTATCTGATGTCAAGTTCTGTTGTACAGTGCACCTAAAATAGCTTTTTTTTGAGGGGGGAGGAGTGTCCTTCGTTTTACTTAAATCGATTTTTATTTATGATTTTAAATTTAGTGGAGAAATAAAATATATCCCATGGTTACCATTATTATTTAATTGATTTACTGTTTACACTTTTGCATCTCCAGTCAATTTACTTGCGTTCATTGGTTATGTAATGCGGTTAGACAAATATTGAGCACAATCGTTGCTACGGCAGGTTCGCAGTTTATTCACCAGAAGTCGCTCTAATTTTTTTGTAGAAGTCCTTTAACCTCTTCGGGGATGAATTTTCTAAAGAGATAATGCGGTTTAATTTTTTATTTGATTCGATTATACTATTTTTATTTTACATCGGCAACAATTCAATTAGATAGAAAAAAAAATTTTATTCTTCTGAATTTTTTATCAAACATATTTTAATTTTTTCACTCAGAATTATTTTAATATAAAAAAATTAAACATACATATATGTGTATCAGTTTGCTCGCAGAGGTTAAAAATGATCTTGTGCTAGAACATGATTGGCTATAAATTGATCACACCATATGATTGATACACTATCGCGTCATCGGCAGTGAACTTGTTAAAAGATGCTGAGAATATTGTAGGTGAACCTTTTTTTCTGCATGCAGATTTTGCGTCACGAACTAAGGGGCCCTAACAATTTAGGAAGTTATTGTATATTTAGCTAAGTGTTTCTTGTCCCCTCACCATATGCCCAGTATATTTAGAGAGATCTGTTAACACTCTAGCTGTGTGCACCAGAAATGGCAAACTTATGACCTTGCGTTGCGTGGAATTGCGTCACTCTGTGTAGAATGGGCATTGGAAATGAGGAAGTGGATGATTTCTATAAAAAGCAGTGGTGCTGCTTTTAAAGAATTTACGGCCTTTTATGCTGCTGAAATGATATTGCTTTCCGTCCATTTTGATTGAACACATTGTTCAGTAAAGGCGCTTTAGAATCCGCAAGCACAATTAGGGCTCCGATATCACATCATTAAAGTAAGGCCTGATAGAATTCAGACCGCCCAATCAAACGTCAGCCCTAAAAAAACAACAAAGATTTGAAACTATAAAGTTTCTAATAGTGGATACAAACATGATTTAAAAATTTAGAATAGTCAAAATGGTTTAAATTTTATTAATAATTGTAGAGGAATGTTACGGATTAAATTTAAGATATTAGATAATTCTTAATTCGAATAATAATGCCGTTTTTTCTTTCTTCTCAAAATTGATCTTCTGAAAAGTAGAAATTTCCTGAGGTATTTGTAACAAATTGGGGGGGGGGGCTTCACGAAAAGCTCGAAATTTTGTTTAAGTTTAAGAAGATTTATTAAAATATTGGAAAACTACGGCCGAGATATATTCATAAAATTCAATGGAAAATGCAGTTATGTTAGTCTTATGGCTTCTGCTATAGAGAACCAAGACACAAGCAGGCACTCTTTAATATTGAAAGTCATTTGCGTACTTTCACGACTTTGATCGTGTATATTTAATCGAAAATTTCGAAACCATAATTTGCGTCACGTTTCCATTAGCAACTTTTCCTATGTTCACTGCCCTTTTTTTCAGTTTTGAATCTTTACATGTGTAGTCACCAGATATTCGTGAAAATTACTCATTACCGTAATTATTTCCCAAAGAGCCTCTCTTCTAGCAGTGTTGCATTGAGTTTTGACTTTATACGAAAAATTTGAGTAACATTATCACGTTTCTTTAATTAATGTAATATTATTTTTTTACGTGTACTTGCAGACTGCGCAGAATAAGCGTCATCTGTTTAAACTTTTTCAAACAGAGTAAATTAAGTTTTTTAACCCTAACACTTATAATATTTTAAGTATATTTAGCTACAAAATGTGTTATGGGTTTTGAAGCAGTTTGGTGTCTTATGAATTTTGAAATATAAGGTAGATTTGACAGCTTGAACCGCTTGCAATAAAAGTACATTTGATAGATATATGGTATGAATTTGTTGAAGTATCTATCATTTTTTTCACTGAGAATTAGTCATGGTTGCTGTATTCTGACGTTAAGAATGTGGAACTTAAGAGCTTTAATGCGAAATATTTGTGAAGTTTCATACCCAATCGCACACGTAAATTAAGGTGTTGCCATTAAAATTGACTCGTTATCGTTAAAATGTTGCATGAAAAAGTTGCTGAATCATCAAAAGAAAAATGTTGGAAGACCATTATTCTGAGACGCATTTCTGTTGAAATGCAACTTAGGATATCAACCCCGTTTCTTCTGCTGATTATTTCAGTTTGACGGTAATCGGAAAGGATCGAACGGATATCACGATAAAAATTTATGCGCAGTTTCTGTTCCTTTGTTTTAAATGTCCATAAACGAATTACTTGAATGTGATAGTTTAATCCAAAACAGTTTTCATAATTTTCTTTTCACTTATAAGTATCGAAAAATCATACGCAAGTACTTCTTGATTCAAATGACAATTTCACAAATACTTGAGTTTTTCAGTCCCCTCCATCCCTTCTAAATTCCGTTATGTGGTGCCGTTTGAGATAATAATGCATTGTTTGAGTCTTGGTGTTTTCGATCATTTTTCAGCAGATTTCTATGAAAAAAATCTCTAAAAAAACTATAATAATGAATTATTTTGTAGCCAATGTATTTTTAAAAAAGCAGCTTACTGACGTGGGAAAAATTGATAGTGTACTTGCACACTTTCCTGAGATATTTATTTTAATGAGCGGTTTTCTAGCTTTCTTCTGCGAGGCGAAATTACCCGTGAGTTATTGTCTCTAGTTCATTCTGGAGATAAGATTATGCCTGAAATAACTTGATCCGAGACTCGATGCTCACTGTTTACCCAGCAGCTGATTATCGATGTTAATTTCGAAACATTATGTTTTCATTCAGACTATCGCGCCAGCAGAAAATTATTTTGACAGACGAAAAGACAAAGGGTATATAATCTACCCCCTCCTTTTCCTCCCCTCCAAATGGCGCTTTCGGTTTTCTTGATTTTGAGAAAAGCGTTAAAAGTCTTCGTCGAATATATTTTATCGTGCTAATTAATTGTTATAAATTAATTCAATGAGAAGTTACTTGTAAAAATATTTAGATTAATTTTTCCGAGAAAAACTTATCCAAGTTGTATTGGGATTTCTTAAGGAGCTTGTAATATAATGATCCCCGATCATTTAAAATGGTTTATATTGAAAATTTTATCTTAGAAGCTCGAAGAAATTCCTTCATCTTTTTATTATTTTCAACATTTAGCAACTAAAACTCCATTTTTGCTGTGTGGAACGATTGCGGCTGATAAGAAAATCGTAATCTGTGTTTTCAGAATAGAAATAAAACAAAGTTAGAATTATTGGTCAATGAAAGATTAAAAATTAAAGTGGTTTTTATTACTTGCGTATCAATGGATTCAATTCGTGGTTATGTGATACTCGTTAAGTGTGCGCGCTAAACTGATGTTGAAATTCATTTTGTTTCTTGTGTAGGAAGGAAAGAAAACGTGACGTCATTGCACAGCATCAAGTAACGCACAGTAAGAAGCTATATAACATGCGCAGTGCGTGAATCGATTCCATTATAATATTGAATCTAATGCCACAGAGATTTAATATTTAGGTATTGGTTTTGTTGCAATTGAAGTTACTTTTTCTTTGAAACACTTGCAGTGATTCCACTATCCATCCCTAATCAGACCACATATTTCCATATATGTAAATAAATAATAGAAATATAAATTAAAATGTAAAAATTATAAATAAGAAACAAGATTTAAACAAAAAAACGATGGCAAAATACACCTTTTTGCGTGCTCAACGCAACAGCATCAAGCGATTCCATCAACAAAAGAATTGCAACAATTAATATTTAAAACACATAAAATAGAATTTAGAATCTAAAAAAGATTATTCAATATGGAAGGAATGGAAAAGAACCCGAATGACCAACTTCTTCGAAGGCCACTAGCCATAGGAGTTTTAAAATGGACAAAATTTTCTGTCGAGGGTAAGATTATAAATCAAAAGTGTACCCTTTGTGGCCTGGATTTTATCCAACCGCTAAACGAGAAACATTTTGAAAAATCAAGAGGCAAAAAATCCTAAATAAAATCCAAAAGAAACTAGAGTTAGTAAAATAATTTACCCTCTCTGCCGAAATTATGATGCAAACAGGAGACGCCAAACGCGAAATGTCAATGAGAATAGAAAGTACTGGAAGCTAGCAACTAGCTCCATCTATGAAGAAAAATTCCAACTAATTAATCAGAGAGATTTTCCATATATATGTGGCATCTATTAATAAGCAAATAAAATATTAGTACTGAACGTAAAGACAATAAAATATTAAGATTAAATTAGACTAAGACACAACCAAAGCTTTCTGGAGCGCGCAAAATGCAGCAAGCAACCAAGAAAACATTGAAAATACAAAAAAAACAACAAAATGAAAATTCTTTAGAAATTAAGATTGAACAATTAATAAGTTTAATGAATCCACCAGATTAACTTTATCAAGACGTCACTCATCTGAGAGGATTCAAAATTCTGTCGTTATTTTGTATGTCTTCCGCCTGTATCTTCTTTCGAATTATCGGAATGCTTTGGGTCACATGAGATTTCGGTGAAATTCTTGGTGAATTTTTCTTGACTTTTTGTCGGAATCTCATACAGAAAAGTATTCTTGTTGTTATTTTGAATCATCTCAGATGTGTGACGCCTTGATAAAGTTCATCTGGTGGATTCTTTAAACTTATTCATTGTTCAATCTTAATTTGTAAAGAATTTTCATTTTGCTAGGTGTTTTTCTTGTAGCTCTTATTAATATACTTTTAAACCAAACCACTTATACCTTCTTTTCATACTTGCGTCTTGCATCAATTCTTAAGATTAATACAGGTGCATATTACATTTATCCGATCACTTAGATGGTAAAGAAAATTTATATATCAAGGAGTATTTATATACCACTGCCGTAGTCTATAAAAGGATGAAATACATAGTCTAACTGTGCAGTTTTGCTTGTGTTTCACTAAGTTCAAACCTCGGGTTTTAATATTCGCAAACTTGATCTTGACTTTAAGGAATGGGTGGGGGAAATTCCTCTGGATTATTTAAAAATACGCTGGGTATTTTAGAATATAGTCCTTAATTGTTGAAATTAAAATGAAAGCTTTCTTATCACTTCTCATTCTCAAGCTACCAATATAAACTGCCATATTTTCAAAATGAACAAAGGTCGCAGTGGCCTGGTGGTAAAGTCTTGGCGTGGGGACCGAGGAGCACCTGGTTCGGAACCTAATTCCAACAAATATCTGCTCTATATGTGGGCCTGGTGCACATTAAGTCTGACGCCTTCCCGCTGGCTTGGCTTGCAAGTTTGGAGAGGGGCTGCTGGTTCAAGTGTCGTCTTCGTTATATGGCTACGATTCAGAATTACGAGGTGCACCTCAAAATAGCCCTCGTTATGCTTTAAAACAGAACGTTAATTTTTCAACATTCAAAAAATTTTGCAACTTTAAAAATATTTTCCAAATGTAAATGAATTGTGCAATTTCTTGCGGAACAAGTGTAGAGTACTATGTGATCGACTAGTCAGAGCATGTTTCATCCGGTTCAAATACGTGCAGCACATGCGCGTAGCTTGTGATTATAGGGAATCAAAACTTCCCGTCACGGGGAAGAATAAGTTGTTATTGTTCTATCATGATAATGCGTCGGCTCAAAGGAATTGTCAAATTACCTGTCGAAACATCACTTTCCAGTATCCACAGCCAGCTTTATCGCCTGATCTCGCTCCGTGTGAATTTTTCCTCGGATGAAGAATTTGCTTAAGGGCAACGATTCTCAAGTTCCGAAAAAGTGCAGCGAGGAAGGCAGTGGAGGAGTTGGCAAAAAGAGGTTTGTAATCCGCATTTACATCTTTGCATGAACGATGGCAAAAATGCATATTTGCATAGGGTAGTTACTTCTAACGAAATTGCAAATGAGCAACTTCTATCTGTATTCATTCTTCCATTATAAAATAAGTACCCGAACCTTTTTGAACGTAGTTGTATAACGAAACGAATTCAAAATTGTTTTTATCAGAGTTGCGAACAGACACGAATCATGGTAAATTATGTTTATCTTGTCACTAGAAATCGTTTATTTCTACTGAACTATCTTTCAGTCGAAATGTAAATAAAGAAAAGTGGAAATATTGATCTGAATTGTTTTTAGTCTTAGTATTAAATTCACAGGGGTTTGTGAAATTAGAAAGTTTTCTTTATATTTATTAGAGTCGCCGATTTTCCTGATCTTATAACAATGAAAGATTTATATTTACGATTTTAACAACCTCATATTTCAAATGTTTTTACACTCTTGTTTTTATGAATTTCGGATTCGCTCACAAATTTGTAGCTTGTACTTTTATCTTTGGTTGTTGAAAGCAAGATGAAAGGTATATTTAGTCTGTAATTTTCCTGAAAGTTTTAAATTTTCATCACTCTTGAAATTTCTGATTTCATTATTTTTATTTGTAAAGAACTGTTAATATTGTAAATTCGTAACGTTATCTCGTTCAGGGCCATATTTGTTTTCCAGTTGGGTTAATTATTCATATAATTATATGGTTTTAATACATGAAGTTTAATAACGTTTAAAATTAAAATCGCAGTTCAGAAAATGCGGCGAAATTTTTGTGTTTGCCCTGGCACTTTTTTCAGTTGTAAGATGTTTAGCTCTGGTAAAATACCGAATTCAGAAATTCATCAAAACTATTTTTAAAAAGAGAAACTTGCGACAGTCTTGCAGCCAGTGCATTGATTAAAATTGAGCTTATCGCTGTTTACTATGCTTTTCACTAGATGGCGCTAATACTACATATTAGATGTGTCGTGTTTGTTTTGCTCATCACTAGATGGCGACTTGTTCTCTCTCAAATTAAGGCTCAACCCCACGGGCCGGCAAGATTTCTATTTTAGATCAGTGTCTTTGTTACGGACTTGTTAAACTTTGGACGTTTCCATAAGCAACGCTTCAAACTAAGAATTTTTAAAACATGAAGAGCTTTGCGTTTTTAAATCTATCTTCCTACCAGAAAATATTAAATAGGGGAAGGAGAGGGAAGAGAATTGATTTTCTATTTTAGCTCTTAGCGCGCATATTATTAATTAAAACTTTATTCGGCGGGAAATGAATGGTAACAAACTCGAGTCCATTGTGTTTTGTTTTAATTTGTTTAACAGTCGTACTCTAAAAATGATGGCTTATTCTCTTACAAAATCCATAAAGGTTATATATGGATGAAAAAGTTCAGTAAATCCATATTTCATCAATCCATGTCGTCCAATTTCCATGCCAAATCCCAAATTATTATATATCCATTTTTTAAAGTATTGAAATACAAATTTCTAAAAAACAGAAAAAAGTGCTCATCCGGCCAAGAGGACAGAGCGCATTGAAATTTGATGAATTTAAAATACCAGTTTCAAAATTTCCCTGCTATTTTTGTGTGTGTGTGTGTGTTATTTAGTTTAGTTGATAATGAGCATTTCACTCATTCTAAGCGGTTCCACTGATAGCTCCATTATTCTATCGCTTTTTACTTTCTCGTATACGAAGTATACAAAGAGAAAATATTGTAATCGTCAAAAAATTCGAACTCGAGATTTTGACGAATCTCCACGTTTTGGACCTCCCTGAGTCCGAAAAACACAATTTTGGAATCATGTCTGTGAACACGATGACTCGAAAACTATTACAGCTACGGGGATGAAATTTGGTATGTGGTCTTTTAACATGATTTGTAGGTTTCTATCAAATTTTGGACAAAATCCGTCCACGGAAGTCTGACTGTCCGCGGTCATGTGAACACTATAACTCAAAAACTTGAATAGCTAGATGGATAAAATTTGGTACACAGTTTTATCGTCATGAATGTAGGTCCGTATAAAATTTTGGACCAAATCCGTCAAACAGGTGTTCAAATTTCATATTTGGTTCAAAATGCACATTGCGACTGTGTGTTGGCGAGCGTTTGCTTATTTTACTTAAGTTAGTATGGTTGGCGTTTGACCTTGGCGGTCTACGAAGGAAATTGTAGCGAGCCGCAAACACGCCTTTCGGAAATTATGACAACCCCCTTGAACCGAAACTTCGTTCTGACATTCACCAGATGGAAGGTATGGTAAAATCTTGCGTGATATATGTAGTAAGATTTCGTTCTCAAAAACGTTAAATAAAGTTGTGGTACCTCAGCGCGCGTAAAAATTGAGAACATACGTAATTTTTTTTGCAAAATATTAAGTTTTTGGGAATTTATGAATTTTATATGTTTCATTGTAAATCACCATTCGTAATTTTTTCCTCAAAATAACCAGGCCTTGGGTAAATACCCCAAGAATATTTACCTACCCACTGGGTGTTTACCCACCCCACATTACTGGTCGTATGCGAGAAAGTTTCGGGGAGGCCACTCCCACTGATTTTTTATTAAAATATTTCAATAATATCGCGTGCACAAAATATTTAGATGCTAAAGTATTGCTATTGCTACCATTTACAAATGAATAAATTGGGAAAGTTAAAATAGGACTTTTTCGTTGTGTAATAAAAATTTAGTGACGTAAAGTTATTATAAGCTCAAATTAAACGCAACTGTGTATATTCTTGATTTTAACTTCTATTATATTAAGATTCTATGTAGTTACGAAATAGAAATATTAAATACTGTTTCTTGCATTTTTCTGAACTGCATTAAAACGAAGCTACAGAAATTCGTATTTTAATAATGACCCACCTATATTGGTCAGCGGGTCCTTGCCTGTCAAACAAGTGTTCAATTCCTTTTAAATATTACCATCCTGCCACATTTCAGATTTATTGAAATATTTCGGGTGTTTTTTGCTACTTCTACGCATGACTGTTACGTAAGCTTTGCGGGAACTTGCCATTTTGATATGCTTTTAAGTTTTTATTTCATGTTTGTAAAGATGGAATTTTGTAATCGATTTTTCACTCACTTCTTTATGTACTAGAGTTCTAAAATTTTGTACACTTACGTTTCCCCGATGACAATACAGTATTTTCAGAACTTAATTTTCGGTTAATCAATTAGTTGTAGTTAAATTTTGGTTCCATATAAGTGATTGTGAAACCCATAATATTTATAATAATGAATTGTGAAATATATTAAAGATTAAAAAGACGAAAACAATAAAATAAAACTTTAAAAAAAAGCGCCTTTATTAGTGTACTAAAATGTAGAACATGATTGTATATCAAAAATGTGGACGTGGAAACAAAATCTTAAAAGCTTGCAGCTCTGAAAACATTACTATTAAGAAATTAAAACATAATGAATATCTTGAGAAAGAAAATTTCTAATCATTTATTAAAAATTAAAATATGTTTTAAATGTGATTAAAATTCCGATTTGTTTAGAGTATTTTCATCGACACATCTCCCTATTGCGATTTTGTTTTGACGTCCATATTATTGATGGCAAAATCATATTATGCATTACTCGAAATGGATTGCTTAAACTGGTAAAAAGCCGCAAGTTCGGAATTTTTTTGTAAATATGCATTTGACCATATAAAATTAAAAACAAAAATTCCCGTTAAAATTGATGATAGGAAAAATGTGTGTTTCTACCCTTAAAAAAATCATCTGATGACAAATCGTGATGCGCCAACCAGGAAGAAATTCAAGGAAGGAGATTCACACAGTCTGTCCTACACGAGAACTCTTCTCGCCAAGTTGTCTAGATGGTGGCGGTCGCTATAGCAACTGGTTATGTTAGGGAAGATCCATTTCGAATAGGAGGAATCCGACGGAAATCGGGGTTTTATTTTAATCCTGGCGCCAGTTTCCGACGGTAAAAAGAGTGCATCATTCATGAACTTCAGCTTACTCGAAATGGAATCCTCTTACGATAACCTGTTTCTATAGCGGCCGCCATCAACGAGACAACTTGGTGGACAGACAGTACTTTGTGAAGATAAAATTTGTTTCATGTCGGTAACTGAAATATATTTATATCATGTCAAATTTATCGGTTGTATATTGAGACAAATTTTCTACGATTTTATCCTTTTATTGATGCAAACGCCTAATAATGTTGAAAGCTGATAAAGATTTCGAAACCTCTTTTAATAATAAATAATACAAGAAAAAATGCTGGATTCATATCGATAAGTTTTTGTCTTTGAAATTCTTGTCTTCGTCACCCTTGTATACCCACCCGTGTGAAGTAGAAGGTGAAACGAATAGTAGCGTTCATTGTCCGATAGAAAATGCTATTGACATGACTTTTATGATTTACCGATAGCGGCAAGATGATTAATATTGTTTGAATTGCGTTCGTGAGCAGCCTTCTCGTTACGCAACTCTTGATAAATTCTTTACTCTTGAAGAAAACAACCGCTCTTTTCAGTGATTATTATGAATAGCAATGCACCTCATAACCGTGTTCATTTTAATTAATTTTTTGTAAATGGTTTGTCCATGCTTCAGTTTCAAATCTTTTCTTAGGGAAAAGTTATTAAATAAAAATTTATGTAGACTGTGTTCATGTTGTTGCCAAAGGCAATGTCTACTTTCAGCCTTATTTTTTAGGACCTTATATGAAAAATCTTTATTATCAATTATTGTGTGGGTCCTGATTTTTAGATTTATATAGAGAACATGTAAAGGAGAAAGGGGGGGGGGGGGAAACAGCAATAAGTGGTTTATTCAAGTACTAAAACGGTGTATTTGTTACCGGCAAAGTTTGAAATCCGGCATTCTATAGAATGCCTAGGCATTGCATATAATGCCTAAAACTAGCCGGCAATGTATGAAACGATTTATATTTCACACATTTCCTAGGCATTCTATAGAATGCCAAATGACAAACCGGCAAAGTATGAAATAAATCGCCGATTTGATTATATAAGAAATAAAGTTAAGTGCAATTCAAAATTAAATTATTTGTTTCCTTGATGTAATAAGTAGATTCACAATTTATTTTGTTTTCTTTAACAAGAAAGGCATAAACTTTGATACGAAAACTTTCATTTTGCTTTACGAATTTTGAATAAAAGATTTTTTTAATGGTACTCTTTTATTATTTTTTCTAAACATTTGTATTTTTGAGGAATGCACGCCTTTTAAATAATAGCCTTATTATGAACTTTTTTCATACTTTGCCTAAATAGCATTTGTCATTCTATAGAATGCCTAGGTATTATATACAATGCCTAGGGAAAGTATATAATCTCATATTTCATACTTTGCCTGAAAACGCCCGGCATTCTATAAAATGCCTAGGTATTCTATAGAATGCCAGCATTTCACACATTGCCGGTAACATATTCATTTACACTGTTTAGTTACATGAAAATGAAGTTCGTATAAACTTCAAGAACCTTACAAAAATGTGACATTTTTTAAACAACACGAGTCAGAAATTCGAATTTCATTATTCTTGAGAATTTTTTTCTCCTATTTGTATCCAACTGTCTGGCTGTCAAATACATTTCCTTTAGGGTTGCGGTAGCATCAGTAGCGATAGATTTCGAACGCACATTTTGTTTAGGGGGATTATGGGTTCGAATCTCGATTCACCGAAAATCCGCCATTTACGTTTGACTGGTATTCGTAGCTTCAAAATGAAAAATTCATCTAACAAAATTGAATTAAATTAAGTACCATTTTGTTTTATCCGTTGTCATGTGCTCTTCATGCAAATAGGACACAATCTAGATTCCTTTTCACATCCTTCGTTGTCCACGAACAAAATTCCACCTTTTGGAATTAAATATGGACTTCGATTTTAATAACATAAAGTTCTGTTTAAGGTCAGGTGTCATTGGATAGCCATATAAATGTTAACTAATTTATGGAATACTATTATTTTATTATGTATGTATTATGTATCGGTTATGGTTTAGAGTATCATGTAGGTAGTATTCTGTAAATCTTTTTTGAAAAGGCATCGTACTTCAGCATATGGAACTCTGAAGTGCATATATTGTGCAGTAATGCTCATATAACTCGCCTTCAGTAGCAAAAGGATTACCAATTCATTATCGGCAAAGATAAAATGAGACTGTGACTCAAACTGGAAGTAATGGGAACAGCTCAAAACCACAATGGAGGTCTTCCTACTTTTATTTATTCTATTGTCATAATGTATCGAGACTGTTTTAGACGATTCTCGCCCTGAACTCTTGGAATAAATACCATATTGTGCCACCGAATACAAGATGATCTTGTAGAAAAGTTAGTATTGTTCAAAAAGCTAGCATTAAAGCTACTGATTTACGTAGGTTGTCTTGATTGGTCACGTCTGCTATAAATAGAAGAATTGTGAAGAATTGTGAAACATCCCTGGTCGTAATTTCTCTAAGAAGCCAAAAGAAAGACATAAAAAATGTTGTAATATTTCATTTGCGTAAGAGAGAAAGAAAGATTTCTCTTTAACTGAAAAAGAGTTGATATTAAGAGTACACATTTTATTCCTGAAATAACTGTGTGATGTTAATAGAAATGAAATGATATTTATTTGAATTTTATGATTATCGTAGCACGTACACGTGTCTTTTAAGCTGGAGTCTTTGTCGAGCATTTAAGCCGTATGTCAAACCATGTCTTTTTTTCTTTCTTCATTTCTAAGAATGATAAAGTCTAATGCATTAGGCATGTTGAAATTTGGAAATTCCTGAAAGCTTAGAAAAATTGTAACATTGATTTCATTTACAATTCCCTTAAAATCGAGTGTTTTAAAAAATGTGTTTCTATTTTGAAAAGTTATTTCCATACATCTTTCTATGGGTTACGTGCGACAACAATAATTTTTCTCCGACTCTAGTTTGTCATATTATTAACATGTTTGATGTCTTTTTAAAGTAAAGTTAAATTTTGAATGCTCAAGTAAATCTTCTGGCACACAATGGGGACGTTATGCAACTCGGGATAATGGAAAACTTGCAACTGCTATTACGTCATTAAATGACCTCGGGTAGCTCTATGCTTGATTATACGTGTGTTTCACATTCTCTTGGTTATGTATAAAGATATCTAAGAATTATCTCGTGTCGTGTTTAAGTTTCTGTATAAAAAACACGAAATTTAAATTATATGAACGCTTAAAATTTAGTTTCTCTAGGAAATTTCAGAAAAATTCTTGACTGTCATTGTGATGTATTCCGCTTTGTACAGTGAGCTTGAACATTTTGGAAAAAAAGAAAAAAAAAATTGTTATTCTATGTTCTCTTCGTACAGATCACATACTCTAATCGAGTCCGAGTGCAATCCACTTCTATTCAACATGAGATTACCGGGAAATATTAGACTCAATTCATAATGCAGCTGTATCTCTTTCTGGTGGTTGACTAAATCTTGATTGGTTAAATTAAATCACATGTTCATTTTGATTTTTTGAATGCTGACTTATTTTATATATTAAGATAAAAAGGGGTTTTTTTTTTTTTTGTCTAATGAAACAAAGTTTTATTTTTTTATAAAATATTAGAAAATGGATTCGTTAAGCAGTTTGAAAGGAAGAAAATCTTTAGAAAGGGGATTCGTTTGTTCAACTTGTCAACTTTTTTTTCTCCCCTCTCCGCTAGTCTTAATTTTTAATTTTCTCTTATTGAAGAAACGGCAACGGTTTATACATAGAGCAGTTGAGATCTTTCCTAACTTAAAGAAAGTACTTTTCTCTTGAAAATTATCAGTTAAGTCAATAAACGGAACAAACGTACTGCTAGTTTTAATGTAATATTATCAAACTTTTGTTGCTATTGTTATACCCAAGGTTGGCTCGAGAAGTCAAAATTTTCACTGTAGTTGCAAATCATCAACAATTCTTTTTTAAATCACTCTGGGATCACAAATAAATTACATATGTAAATGGATATTGCCTTGCATACTTTTAAACTGCAATTTGCAAAATCAAAATAAGAGAAACGAAAAAATAAGCAATACAAAATTTGTTTAAATTCTTTGAAGTGTTTTGCTGATAATAGCTATTTAATAATAGAATATCCTCGTGATTCAGAGACATTTCCGGTTCTAATAAGTTTTGCAACACTTAAGATCGTCTTGAATGCAATTTGAATATTATCAAAAAATATTTTTAAAAGGGAGTGATTATTTGCAGGTACAGTACCTACACATGAATGTGTTAAGGAATTGTTAAATTCTATTTTGCGTCTATAGCAGTTTCGAAAGGTTCTTTTTGATCTTGAGATTATGAAAATGAATGTTACTTTGTAAGATTTTTTCAGTGTTTCGTCGGAGACATGCGATGCTTATGGCTTCTATTTAGTTTGGCTTTGAGTGCTGGTTTCCCATTCATTGGTCTCGGTTTCGGGGCCCGAGGGTTCAAGGTTCGAAACCCGATTCCAGCAAACAACAGTCGTGTAAGCGGGCCTGGTTGCACGTTAAATCCGTCGGGGTCAAAAGGTGCCGGATGCGGTGTCGTCTTCGTCATCTGACCGTGGTTCAAAATTACAAGTTATGTCCTAAAACAGCTCACATGTAGCTTCAAGACGGGACGTAAATACAACTAAACTAAATTAAGCTGCAGACAATGTATTTACTCGAGCTTTCAGTGATAAAATTATACCTGTCATCAAATTATCGATATAAAAGAAGTTTCCAATCCTGACTACCTCTATTAGCCTTAAAGATGTCTTATTCATCATCACGGAAATTTAAACAACTCTTTGCAGCTTTCTGAGATCCAAATAGCTAAAAGTAGAGTTTCATACTTAGTCCGAATAGCACAGTCGATAACACGCTGTCTTGGAAGGCCATAGGTTCTGTCCACATGGTCCCTCCTTCTCCTCGCAGCTGTATGGCTAATCTGTTTGAGAATTTGAATTTTGGCTAATGAGTTTTAAAGTTATGTCTGTAAAGTTCAATATTTTAAACACCATTATTTAACTTGTTTCATGTTTATGAAGATGGAATTTTGTTGTCGATTTTTCACTCACTTCCTCACGTGCTGCTAGAGTAAAATTTTATACGCTTATTTATTCTTGAAGACCATGCACTATTTTAATATTTTCAGAACTTAATTATCTGTGAATCGATTAATTTAATTAGGATTTGAAAGGCGTGACGCCAGCTGGTAGTGAATTTGAGGAAAAAATTGATTTGTAGATACCATAATGTGTATGAAAACGAATAAATTAATCACTAAAAAGTGGAAAATAATTTTTAAAATATTTTTTCTATTTTTAAGTACACTAATAAAAGTATTTTAAAAAGATCTTTTTATTAATTCCTCAACTTCCAACCTAGTTAATTCTCAGGCATATGTTTAAAATAACTTGTATTTTAATTTCCTTTTCCCTCATCCGTACATGCAAGTATTCTATTATAAAATGTATAAATATTTATTTATTTAGAACTGCACATTTTGTATTAATTTCCTTATTATCTTATTACTCCTATAGAAGAAAATTTTAACTGAACAGAATGTAGAGCAACCTATAAATAACGTTTTATGCAAAGGTACAGTACCTGCAAATAACACTATCCAAAAAATAAGCAGCACTCCATTCCGCAGTTTTTAGCAATGGATTACCCACAAACGATTAAATATTTGTATGAAAAATTGAAACGGTTTGAATCTAAGCACAAAAATGAGAAATATTGATGTAAATTATATTTAAAAAATATATAAATTTGGGAAAATTCCTGGCAGCTTAATTATTTATTCTTAGCATGCAAATAACGTTTTATATTCAGATAATGTACCTTTTTTGACTCTTCGGCCCCATGTCAGATCTAACCTAAAATAGTCATGACCATGAGTAAGAACACATGGACAAGACGTCAAAAGCAAGCGATGTTCCCAGGTGGTCGCCTTCCCAAGTGCTTAGCTGCTGTGATTGGACGAGAACAGGTACGTGACGGTTGGCGTACCGTGCCTACAAATAACATTTTATCCGTAGGTACTGAATCTGCAAATAACGTTTCATCCTTAGACAAAGTACCTACAAATAACGCTATGCTTTAAAAAAAATCGAAATGCCTCGTGTCAATGAATGATACATTTTGAATAATTCTTTAACCCTTAGCGACACAGCTACCCATAACAATAAGGCACGGGCTGCGCACTGAGTACGCCACCTTGTTTTTCATTGATTATGCTTCTTTACACCCAAGTACCTTAGTTTTCCACAGTGAATATTATAATGTAGGTTCGCAAATGTTATTTTTGGCATCATTTTGCTACTTAAGAGATAAACAATGCTTACAAATGCCAACATTTGAACCCTCGTCGTTTCACTTGTTTTCCTTATTGACGATCTATTTCTCCTTACGTATAAATTTGTATATTTCACGTATGAGTCAATCATATATAAATGTTGGCAATCTTCAAGAAGTGTATTGGCTAATTATTTGTTAGAAGAATTCATCGTACACATAATCGCAGTTTTTGGTAAACGGTGAAAGTTTTCCAAATATATTTTTACGAGGGTTCTTCAAAAATTTACCTTTTTGTGGAGATTTTTTTATCCTTTATTTGTGAATCACCGAAACTGCCTTGATTTTTTTACCTCTCATAGTCTTCGTTTTATAAATGGTTTTTTATAAATATTTAGATTCGTTAGCATCTGAATCGTCCTTAGATAAATTCTCAATGTCTTGAAGGTCATTGACCTCGTTTTCAGAGTTTTATAGATAATTTTCTTCGAAATGCTCCTTATCTATGATATCCGAAGCATTAATGTAGTGACAGACCTCCTCTTCATCAGAAAGTTCTTGCAAAACTGAAAGGTAGCGAACAGGAGGCACGATTTGGTTCTTTTTGAGGCGAAACATAAGGGCGGGGGCGGCGTACTGAGTGCGCCAAAACAGATCTCGGCTAAATAATTGCTGTATAAAAAAAGAGACTGACTGCCTTGTGACCTTTGTTCCTGGATTTTATGTGTTGGCAGAGGTTGGGTGGTAGGTTAGAGGGGGAAGCAAACCAATTAACTAATTAATAATGGTTGCATTGGCACTTTTTCCTCGTGTGGCGCATTCTATACGCCATCCCGTGCCTTTGAGGGTTAAACGAGTTAGTTGCTATATCGATTTTTATCTAATACTAAACTAGTTTACTTAGTAATTAGTTTACTGCGATTGAATAATTCTTGTCTAAATCAAATCAAGTCAGTTTTCTAACCTCATCGTTATTATTCGTGTCAAAACCGATACTGGTAACAAACTAATTAATGATCTGATTCCAAGCTGCCATGTGTCATGCAAGACAGGAGTTTAAAACACACTAGCAAAAAGAAAAACGAAATGCATTTAAATTAATGAGTAATGAAGTGATCAGTTTTTAAATTTAGCAAGAGTTGGGTAATGTAAGATCGCAGGACTTTGTGTGGTTGCAACCAACTTCGGCCTGCCTTGGTTACAGCCAATCGGTCTTGTATACTGTGATATCTCCAATAACCAATATAAGTAATATCAGAACTTTCAAAGCCTGTTCGTTTATTGTGTACTATATGAAAAGAGTTTTCTGCTGTAAGTAAACAGCAATAATTCGCAGTCCAAAAGCTTGGTAATATATTTGTTTCTTTGCAAGTTTTATCTGTAAGGTCTTTATTGTTTTGAGGGAGTTCTCTCTTAAATTTTTAAACAGGAGTTAAATATCTCTGACTCATTTCCCTGGAAGTAGCTTTCGGCGCTGTACTGTGACTTTATATATATATATATATAATTATCGGTGGCCACATTCGGCTCTATACGGTACATTTCACAACGTCTACCGGTTGCAAGACTTTTGAAATAGTTACAGATTTTGGTACATAAAAATTTTACCAGCTATCCGGAGGGTATTCGAGAAGCTGATTCTTAGACTTCGAATGTCCGATTTTCTTTTGGATTGCAACCGCCATCTTTCATTTAACAGAAATAGTGATTCATAAAATCAGCTTATCTTTTTAAGAAGAATAGAAAAGTCAAATTTTAAATTTCTTTTATGCTAAATATGGACAAAATAAAATTACATTTTAATTTTCAGCTATGTTAGCAGAAAGCCAGAGGTATACTGGTTATCCACTGTCAAAATACAAGTTCAGTCGTTATACTTTTCTGATAATTTGCTTATCTTCAAGTCACTTAACTGTTTATTCAACCAGAATTTCTTTGAATTCTGATTAGTACAAGCATTTGCTGTTCTTTTTATTCCTCACTAATTTTAGATTCTAATTTATCATCATATCATGAAATCGAAAAACTTCGAAAGCATTTTTTAATGAGGATATCATTGCACATAGATATGCTTTTATTACGGTTTAGTATTTTTTTTTACAAAGATTTAATAGAAAATCCTTTTACTGAATATATAATTTAGTACTTATTTCCAAACAGTTCAAGAATAATTTACTTGCGAAAATGGCGAGTTGATTAAATAGCTTATTTTTTCTTTATTTTTAAACGCTCTTGGAAAAAGTTACATAATTTTTTAAAATTTCATCGATTTCTTGTTACTAAAGTAGAAGAAAAGTACCGCAGCTTTATCGACTTCTCAGAAAATATATTATCTACAAATGATTAATGAATTCACCAATTATTAATATATTCAATTTCGGCGTTTTTGATTAGAAAAAATGAAATATGTCGTAAACTGGGGCTAATAGAATACGTTTTCAAGTTAAGATGTAAATAGTGGGAAGTTTTAAAAACATTAAATATTATATTATCATGGGTCTTTGTTCTTATTTTAAATTAACAAGTTTTAGATCTT
This sequence comes from Araneus ventricosus, assembly GCA_013235015.1. NCBI lineage: Eukaryota > Metazoa > Arthropoda > Arachnida > Araneae > Araneidae > Araneus > Araneus ventricosus. Next base: position 155,374 of record BGPR01001313.1, on the reverse strand, counting down.
AGGATATTACTTTATAGATTAAATAAAAAATGGAATTAAGAGTTGGAATTATCACTTTGTGGGACGAATTGAAACGGACCGATGTGATCCGGAATTCCAGATTTTTTATATTCTGAAATCTGGAATTTCCGGATGTGTTAAATAAAAATTCATTATCTTTCTCGGATTTTGTTTTGAAGAAAAAATATTCATATTTTATTTATCTGAGTGATACTATGGACGAATGCAGAGCATCCTTGTACAGAAAAAGCAGAGACAGTGAAATCCTATTATTCTTGTTAACAAAAATACATGCGAACTTTCTGCATCAGAAATACTTTATGATATCCTATTTGGAAAGATTTTAGGGATATTTTATGGGAGAATGAGACATCATCCGAAATTCTTTATATCCCATGAAAATTCTAGGTAAAAAGATACTGTCTGCATCAAAATGTCTCTCATCACATTGAACTTTTAATTATAAATAAAAAAGGAATATAAAAGCTTCAATTCTTAGATTATAAAGGGTTTAAAAAAAATATATTTTAAAAAATGTTAAGCAACCAAAAATGTATGTTGATTTAGGAATTGATGTAAATGTCTTGGGAAAAGTTATGTTTGTTTCGCGGGTGAAATAATTACAGATTATGTTGAATTTTTACACCATAGTTTTCCGAATTTTTGTTTGGGATTGCAATTACTTCTGTTATTTCTAGTTCTTGCTTCATTAGATTTTGGGAAGTGCAAACCGGATATTTTGTTTTTTAAAGAAGTATTAGTTATATAAGAAAATAATTATATATGAATTACTGTATTAACATCTTTGAAACTCATAAGGTGCAAAATATATGCATTATATCATTAACATTTTCGTTTATCAAAATGATCATGTCATGCCATCTAAAATATGTGCTAAGAATGGTTCTAGAGAGCTTTCTGACAGCCTTATTCTGCTAAAGAAAGACTCCTTATCTATCAACGTCCCTAAATAGCCCTCGTGTTGCTTCAAAACGGGACGTTAATATAACCTAACCTAACCTTATCTATCAAGTTAATGTTTATCATTTATGTTTGGACGCATTTTTTCAGAAATGAACCAATATGACAGTCTTTTGGGTTAGAAGTGTTAAATGCACACAATCTTTTTTTTTTAAAAAAAAAAAAACTTTTCGATATTCCTGTATCTCGACATAATTCCTTGGGATGAGATCTCTGCCAGATGGCTTTAGAATTAGAATCTGGAACTGTTGCTCATCTTTCAAAGAGAATAAATCAATTGCTTGCATCAAAATACTTTAGAATATTTACAATTTCACTATTTCTCTTTGGAATGAAACAAAAAAATTGGTAGAGATGACAGAATAAAAAACCAGCTGGAGTGGTCTCCCCTAAACTTTCTCGTATACTTCTCGAAAAAGGTGCTGTTTCCCCTTCCCCCGCGTGGATAAAAAAATTCGAACCTATTGTAACCCACGATCCAATGACTATCAGAAAATATTTAGGTAAAGAATCAAATTCAAAGAGATGCGTTCCGATTTAAATGCGTACCGATTTCTACTCTTGCTGGCTGAAGGACAAAGTCACATAATCCTCCCTCGTGCACAGATTGCTACCAGTACGCATGCCCTTGGTGAATCGGATTTTAAAAAAAGCGCCAAGCAGGAGTCAATAAATATCGTGCACAGAAGATTGCGTCTTGTACGCATGCGTGTGGAGATACCGGATTCGTTGGAGATGCGATTATACAGACCGACAGACAGTCAACCCTTTGACGGATTTGGCCCAAAATTTTATACGGACCTATATTCATGACGATAAAACTCTGTACCAAATTTTATCCATCTAGCTATTCAAGTTTTTGAGTTATGTTAACATGACCGCGGACATACAGACACAGACTTCCCGTTGACGGATTTTGTCCAAAATTTGATAGAAACCTACAAATTATGTTTAAAGACCATTTACCAAATTTCATCCCCGTAGCTCTAATAGTTTTCGAGTTATCGTGTTCACAGACAGACATAATTCCAAAATTGTGTTTTTCGGACTCAGGGAGGTCTAAAACGTGGAGATTCGTCAAAATCTCGAGTTCGAATTTTTTGACGATTACAATACTTTCTCTTTGTATACTTCGTATACGAGAAAGTAAAAAGGTAGAGTTACAAAGTTTTTACAGGGGTTAAGAGCCTCAGAGCTCACGTACCCTATCTAAAGCATGGAGCATCGGCATCTTCTGAACGGAATTTTATCAACAATTTTGATTTGACTGTTGTGTCCCCCCAGAAAGTAATAAAAAATTTCGGGAAAAAAAAGTTTTTACTAAGAAATTGTTGTTCTTTTTTATATTATGTCTTTTAGTGTCTACAACTATTTGCGGTAATTTATTATTTTTTTGTTTGTTATGCAATATGCTATATTTTATATGCATCCTTTAATTAAACTCGACTTAACTCATTCGTTTCATTTTATAGAACTTAAGAAATTTCAGTTATGTATAAGTTGGCGCGAGTTACATTTTTGTCTAAGCCTTTATAAAATACCATATACTTGTTACTGTTTTGTGCTCCATTTACTGATTTAAAACATGACTCTTGGTTTGTTTCAAACGGATTGAATATTTCCTCTTAATAACTTACTCAAAGCAGTTCTGTTTTTCGCATCAATATCAGATCTCCTATCAGTATTTATACCACTGTTGTTACTTCAATTCCCAAAAGCTTGAGGAAGCATATTTCGAATGTAAACATCTTGTCTTCCAACTTGATGAAAGGTTCATTACAGCAAATTCTTTTCTCACGGGTTAAGGTTCATCGATGCGATGGGCTTTAGATTATTTTTCTTTACGATTATCATTCCGAAATTAGTCTCGGTATAGTCGCTGTATGTGGTCAGTGTATTCAATTGTGGCTCGCTGTCTTGTTTTCTTAGCTGTTTTACATTTTCTTTCTTGCTATATTTCTTCATTTAGATGAACTAGGCCGATTTATTTTTTAAAAAAAATGCTTGTTTCCTCTGAAATTCTTAAACCAGGCTATGAAAGCAACATCTCTATATCATGAGTTTATCTGATCGCTGTGTCCTGTAGAAACTGAACTAAAATTTTGTGTTGTTTTGATGATTGTTTTCGAGAGTGAGTCACGAAGCCCTCCTGGTGACATTCAAGTTTGTTCTATTTTCGCATTGTAACTTTTTCGAAACGGGTCCCATTTTAATGAAATACCTGTAACCAAAGTTTCGGAGATTGTTTCATTTTGTGACAGTCGTGATCTTGGAGCCGTAAGCGTTTTTTCGTGTGTGCTTCTCGCGGAGGATGCAGTCGATGTCGTATACTCCTGCAGGCGCACTGTGGCGATCGGAGCGCATCCACTTAATGGACATAAGTCGCGCACCGGACAATGGAGCCGTAAGAAGCGATCAAATGCAGCCTCGCAAGGAAGATGACAGTGGAATGCATAAATTATGCGACTCGGAGCCGCGTCGCTACTGCTACAACGATTCCAACAGACTGGCGGATTTCTCTAACGAAAGTGACATGAGCGAAGTGATTTTTGCACATCAGAGGCCCCAGAATGAGTCCGATTTTAGTGACACCTCCGGATCCCTGCCTCTCAGCACAGCGGGGCCCCGGCGTCGTTGCAACTTGTCTAATCTCTATGGGGACGAGTTCTGCTATGACTGCACACCCTCCCTTCCAGATAAGAGGCGCAGGAGGAAGATGATTTCCCGTAGTGTTGTGCTAGATGACTACACAAAAATAGACCCGAATCGTATGAGCAGCGGTCTTAGCGATTCCGGGGTGCTCATGCGAAGTGGCCGCAATTGTCCTGGAGATTCCGATTCCAGCAGCTCCAGCTGCAGCATTGCCCCTGTCAAAATACCACGTCGGAAGCCCAGAGCGCACAGACGCAGTGTGCATCAGGATTACTGTTGTATGGGGTATGGAAATCAGCCTTCCATGGCATATAGTGGGCCTGCAACCTATGGTAACCCTTCCATGAATGTATATAGCAATCCTCCTCCTGTGCCTCCAAGACCAGTTTATCGCCCAAGTTATTGTCCACGTACTTGGGTAAGTATTTTCTATCACCCTGACTGTTTTAAAAAATAAATAGAAAGAGACGCTTATCGCTGAAATGAATGCATTTTATTCTTCTTTTATAGTCTCAAAGATCATTTTAAAATCTGTATAAAGATGTTAGAATTTGTGCATAAAATTTTTCTTATAGTTTCATGTGTGCTTTAAGCTACATTTATGCTTTATTCATATCATTCTTTTGTTTGATTTCATTCAGAAACATGATTTTGCAAGGGAAGTGCATTATTTTGATTTAGACTTAAATGTTTCTTACTAATGTTGATATTTTGCTTTCGAGATAGTTCTGTGTGAATTAACAAGCTTGTTAGAAATATGTCTCAGAATTCCCACTTAATGGTGATAGACAAGGATTAATTCTCGTTAATTGGAGCTTTAAAAAAATGCGAAAGAACAATGATAAAATTCAGGTATTATCGTCCCACGTTACTGAATATGTTAGTATTGAATATTACTTGCTTTTTAATATTTTTGAATAAGGAAAAATGATTATATATAGATTCCAAAGAAAAAGGAACTTCTAATTTTTCGATTAAAGTTTGTTCCAGTTTTTTGTTACTTGTTTCATCGTTAAAGATTCAGAAGATAAGCTCAAAAACTCGAATAACCTAAATGAAGAAACGAACTGATGTCTTGGTAGTAGTTTCCTATGCTTGCACCATACTGATGGGAACTGTGGTGCCGCAGGAGAGCTCAGTAGGAAGCCTTTTGCGACAGTGATTACTTGTCGGCTACAATTTAATTAGAGTATATCGATGAAACAGTGAGAATTGGGGTAGCACTTGTCATTTTCATGGGTAGCGTCTAGATGCATTGAATTTATTAACAGCTAATTACTTTTAAGTAATTTAACATTTTCAGATAAATTTTTTTTCATTGGGCATAACTCAAAATCTATATATATATAAAACGCTAAGGCGGAAAAGGACGTGGCGGAAAAAGGGAGGTGAATTTCTCTTTTGTCGATGTCAATGTCTGTTACCAAACAAAACCGGAAGTCCGCCATGTTAGGCATAACGCCATAGGAATAGCCTGTTACTATATTCGTTGAGGTGTAAAATAACTTTTTCTCTAAAAAAAAATGAGTTTAAGACGCAATATTTCTTCCAATATAATGAAACTTTGGATGAAATGATTTAAAAGAGATTAGTTAGAAATGAAGGAGATTGCTTACGAGAGCCAGAGAACGTTCAGGTCAAAGTCAAGATAATTTAAATCAGCGACTTGGATTGATCTAAAGAAGTTTGAATCAAAAACTTGCAAATAAATTTTATCAAACCTTCCTCTCAATCTAAAATTCAGTAATCTTTAAAATTATGTTCTAGTTTTTAGTATTTAATTTAGAATTCATTATTATAAATATAAATTTTTTAACAATTTCTTCTTAAATTCATAAGCAGATGGCGCCACTGGCTTAACAGAATGATCTGTAAACATAACATTTTATCCGTTACTATTGTACCTGCAATTAACGTTTCATGTGCCCATGTAGTACCTGCAAATAACGTTCTATTCTATCGCACAGTGCCTACAAATAACGTTCTATTCTATCGTACAGAGTGCCTACAAATAACGTTTTATTCGAACGCATCGTACCTTCAAATAAGGTAGGCTAAGGTTCAGGGCCAAAAATATTTTATTCCTTCTTGATTAAGGTAAAATCATTAAAAGGAAACAGCTTAAGATTTTTATTTATTAATAATATTTCTTTATGTTCATAGTGCTAAGATGTCACAAGACAATCTCTTTATTAATAATAATAAATATAATTTGTTTTTAGAATAATTATGTTTGTTTTAATTTTGCAACTCTTATTTGTTTATTTATGCACTTTAATAATTTTCTTTTATTTGAAGAAAAAGATCTTTTTTGAGGCTAAAAAATTTTATTCTGTGCTGATTTAAGTTAAAGCATCAGAAGCAAAATAAAGCTGATTCATATATATTATATATAAAGATTTTAAAATAATTGTGCTAGGACATGCAGTGTCTTCACTGTGGCGAGCGAAGCTAGCAGGATTTGCGTAGCAAACTTGGGAGATCCTCCTGGGGGTTGGCGAGCTTTAGCGAGCAGGGGGCAGAGCCCCCTAGTTATATGCATTTCCCTTAGTCCAGTCAACGAAGGGTTTGAAAAAAAAAATTAATATAGTTTTGGAAATTGGTACACATGTTCGTGAGGGGCTTATGATGAATATACTAAAAGTCCCCGGTCCTGGGGGTGAGCTCGCGGCGCCATCTTGGATTTCATCCCCCTTTTTTATTTTTTCCTGAATATCTCGAAAGCTATTCAGATTACAAATGATTTAACAAATTAAAGAGTGTAAAATTCCCTAAAAATGCATACTTTTTTCTTCTAGCTTTAATAGTCTTGGAGATAATGGGTCTCAAAGGTTGCCGCCAACTTGGATTTCCTCCCCACCCCCTTTTCAGTTTTTCTTGAATATCTCGAAAACTATTCAAAATTAAAATTACATGTGAATTAACAAATTAAAGAGCGTACGATTCCCTACAGATAGTTACTTTGATTTTTTCTTCAGGTTTTAATAGTTTTTGAGATAATTGGTCTCAAAACGGATGAATTGGTAAAAAATCTTAATCGATGGTACAATAAACAAAGGGTTTGAAGAAAAACAAAAAATCATATAGTTTTTAAAATTGGTACAAATATTCTGGAGGGTCACTTGTTGAACATAGTAAAAGTCCCAAATCTTGGGGGGGGGGAGTTCGCGCCGACATCTTGGATTTCATCCCCCCCATTTTTAGTTTTTCCCGAATATCTCGAAAAATATTCAATTTTCAAATTATAATTTATTTAACAAATTAAAAAGCATAAAATTCCCTACAAATACATGCTTTTGTTTTTCTTCCAGCTTTAACAGTTTCCGAGATGATGGGTCTCAAAGTTTATCGCCATCTTGGATTTCATCCCCCTTTTTTAGTTTCTCTTTAATATCTCAAAATCTATTCAATTTTAAAATTATATGTAATTAGCAAATAAAAGAGCGTAAAATTCCCTACAATTTCTTGCTTTTATTTTTGTTTTAGATTTAATAGTTTCCGAGATAAAGGGTCTCAAAATTTTCCGCCATCTTGGATTTTATCCCCCTTTTTTTAGTTTTCCTTGACTACCTCGAAAACCAAGCTTTGCCGCCTGTTTGAATATATATTATGTGTGTTGCAGAGGAAAGCATTATTTTAAATATGTTGAGAAAAGCTTAATAAAATCTGCATTCCTTCAAATATTGATTTTGGAATATTTTTCATTATTATGCATTATTTAAATGTCATTTAACTATTAGGTTACAAACCTTTTCATTGCTACTAACCAACGCTTGAAAATCATGTTGCAATTCTATTAGAATCACTATTCTATTGTTTCTCTGTTTAGTCATATACTTTAAAACTATGCTGCTTTATTTGAATTTATCTGGACATTTTTTTTGTTTAAACATTGTGATTTTGCCTTCGGACATCAAATTTTGTGATTTAATTTTTAGGTGAGTTCGTTGTCTCCCCCTCCCCCGATGTTTTTTGACGTCAACTTGCGTCCCTCCATAGTGGTCTAGTGTGGTGTCGGTTAAGGAAAAAATTATGACGCTTTGCGTGGTAAAGTTAAACGCTTATAGCTCCGCAATAAATAACATAGAGCGTTGGTTTTAGTTTCATTTAACAGAGAAAGGTGGACATTGGAGATTGCAAAAAGAATTTTAGAATTTGGAATTACCGTTTAGTCGCAGTCGAGTTGCAAAGTTGGTGAAAATCACGAAGAATTTTGATGACGTCACAGCGACCGATGCGCGCGCACGCAGTGACCAACCTAGCTTCCCGCGCTTTCTCATACCTAACTGTCTGGCGGCCTCAGTCGCTTGCTGCAGTCGGTTGTGAGCGGTATATTAACTGGATTTTCCGAATTTTGTTTCGTAGAAATTTCCAGAAACTGCCAAAATGAGTCAGCGAAAGTGATTTGTTGAAGTGGAGACGAAATCGAGCTGCTGCTCAACGTCAGATAGGTGAGGAAGAGAAGAACGAGCAAAGCAGTTGCGGAAAGAAAGAGCAAAACTATATTATGAAAAGAATAAACAAAAGAAAAAATTCATCCCAAATTATTTCCAAATAAATGAAGGAGCCTCTACATCAGGAGGAAACCAGGGAGCCTCAACATCGCCAGCGTTCGCTACATCTGCAGCGTCTACAGCATTCTCGGATATACCTCGGTGATTTGACAGTCACGAATCAGTCACATAAATTGAGAGTCCCATAGAGCTACTTCAGTCACATAATCTCAGAGTCACATAGAGCTACTTCAGTCACATAATCTCAGAGTCACATAGAGCTATTTCTGTCACGGTTGAGTATGGTAAGTAAGTTTACGCCCCTCATTCCCAGAGGCCGTTTCGCAGAGACAGCCTCCCGTCGATGTTTTTCTTTACCTCTTCACGATATCTCCTTGCGCACCAAGTGGTTACTTGGAAAAAATGCTCAGCGCAATTCAACTGCACAAAATATAAACAAAAATAGCGTGTATCTAATGGGTGGGTGCAAAAACACTTGACTATCTTTTGGGGAAGGGATCGATCATCCCCTTCCACTCAGGCGAGCATTTTTAGTAACAGAACCCACACATTTTTACGCGTAATAGCAGTACTGTTTTCTAAAAACGAACTGGTATAATTTTTTTTTCTGGAAATGTTCCATTCTGTATCAAAAAATCCGTTATTTGTTTTGAAAGCGGTTGTAGAAATTAGAATAAATACGACAACATACAGAACAGGGTGTTCGGAGTTAATGTATTATATTTGCATGCTCCCAAATCTTCTCTGGATGAACGGTGTGATAATCGCAGTTTTTTCCCCCTCCCCTTGATGGAGTATCCAAATTTCACTATTAAGGCTCTGAACTTGTGAAGCCAAAATTGTTAATTTTGCCGCAGAACTCATTACATTACCAAAATAAATTATCTAAAAAGCTATTCGTCAATCATAAGTTTGTTTGTATGTTTACTTCTGGACCTGGCTGACGTTTCATCGGATTGTTTTTGAATACGACAAATTTAACCTTCTCAAATATGTTTTTGTTGCTAAATTAGTACTCTTGCTATATATTCTAAATAGAATTTGCGATTCTTGTTTCTTTCAGCCTATTTGTCCGTTTGTTAAGTTTTGTATTCAAATGTACTCCTCATAGAGTTTAGCTTTTTAAAAAACTACTAAAGTTAATTCAGATATGTTTCACTGTCATCCCATGACTCCGGAATGTGGGGAAGGGGGGGGGGATGCATTGTGGATGCTATATACGGTTTAATTTTTGCTCGTATTTTTTTTCCCCCCTTTAATTTTTAAATCGTATATTAAATGCAGAAATTTTCTGGTTAATGTTTCTCAGGAAAACTATTTTTTCAAGACTAAAAGTGATTCATAATTTTCGCATAAAGCTTAATAGTCTGTAGAATCATTGCATTAAATTAATCCGTGACCATCTTTTTTCACAATGTAGCTTTAAAATGCATGTTGTTTACTATAAATGAGTTAACACGTTAATAGCTTGAATGTCGCACGATTCTCACACGTTTGTTTCATTTGTATATTGACTTTATGACCGTGAATCCTATCTCTCATTTCATTGTCTTATTACATCCACCTAAGGCATCCCTTGTGATTCTGCCCTACCGATTTATATGGGTTTGCAGATTAAGTAAGGATCCAGCGCAAAAATATTTATTCCCTCTTAATTTTAATAACATTTTTATTTCATGTTTTAAAGTAAGGTAATTCTATATTAAAAATATCGAAATTTGACCCAATTCAATCTTTTCATTCTTCTTCTGGAATGAAGTCGAATGTGTATTTAATATATATTACGCATAAAACTTGTTGTAGTTTTATGTATTTTGGATTTTCAGGGGCAGATTTTTTTAATTTGATTATTTTTTAAATTTAATAAAGATTTTGATTAATATATTACGATTTGATTAATATGTCATTGATATATGTGTAAAAGGCAAGTTCCTAGTATTTGTTAACACGAAATATTTGACGATAAGAATCATCATTGTATCAGGGGTGAAAATCCTCCGCGGATCCGCGATTTTCCACTTTTTTGTATATTTTGTGAACTGATAATTATGCAGGACTTTTTTGTGCTTTTTTCTTTTATAACGTAAAATCTGATTTATATATTTTAGGTTTATTATATATATTTTATAAAAATTGATATTATAAAACATCTATCCTATTAAAATTCGAACGTCAATGTATGTCCTATCTTCTCACGAACCACTGAATCCTGAAACTAGCCGTAAGTACCAAAAGATGGAAAATAATCCAAGGAACCCATTTCGACTATTTAAATTCCGAAATTTTTATTACTTAAAAAGATATTAATTAAAAAGTGTCAATGAATGAAATATAGTGCCGCCATCTATCGGCAGCTCCTATAACTATCTGCCACATCGGTTGTTCTTGCATCTGGTTTGTATAAAAAGTTTTATTTTTTTTCTTTTTTAGGGAGTCTCCGCGTTTTGGAGTTTCGATTTAATAAACATCGGAAAAAAATCGTTTTCCTACATTTTTTTTTTCTTTTTTTGACGAACGTTATTTCATTTCGCAATATTTTTTACGTTCGTTGGAGAAAATATTTTTCATTTTTATCCGTTCTTTTTTCCATTATTATTCAAATACGGGCAAGACGAAAATATATGTTTGTGGTGTTTAATTTATCAGTTTGGTGTACTATGAAATCGTTTATTGTTTCCGTTTTCTATTTCGTTTTATTTTTTATTTTGCAAAACAAAATATTATGCTAACCTGTTTTAATTTATAAACATTGGAATTCTCGCGTTTTCATTCCAGCCATGCTGTTTTAAGGTAGTAAAAAGGCTAAAATTGAAAGTTTTAATCCAACAAGAGAGGATTCAAAACGGATTTAAGTTTGTGGGGACGCTTAGTGACAATATTTGTAGGGAAAAAAGACAGAGGCGGGCATATGAAAAAATGTGAATTCCGAGAAACGCTGGATAATAACGCTATAAGGTAATTAAAAGGTTGGATTTAAAAATTTTAATTAAACAATTTAGGATTCAAAGATTTTTTTTTGGGGGGGGGGAAGTTAGTGACAATATTTGTAGAAAAAATAAACCAGAGGCGGGCATATGAAAATAAAGTAATAAAAAAGACTAGAATTGAAAGAATGTTTACGTTTGTTGGGGAAAGTAAGTGACAACATTCGTTGAAAGAAAGTGGAGGCGGGCCGTATGAACAAATATGGATCCCGAGGCCTCATGTGATCTCACTTCTCTACTCCCGGGAATATCCCATTATTCAAGATTGCCTGTGCAACACCGGGCCATGCAGCTAGTTATTTATTAATTGCATCTATTTTAAGAAAGTGAGTAAAAAAAACATTGATTTTATAATGTTAAAAATAAGTATTTGTTATTGAAAAAATTCATACATGGCTGTAAGCAAGACCATATTTGTTTCATAATTTTTTTGTGATGAGTAAATCATTCATTAGTAAGTGTTTACTTATCTCTTCCTTAATGTATGTCGCTATTCACGTAAAAATGTAGCTACTCTCGTGAATTTTCCTCTTTTTTGCTGTTTTCACCCCTGTTGTATACAAGATGGTTATGGAAACATTTTCGAAGGACAAATTGCTTAGTTTAAAGAACAAAGAAACCCCAGAAATACTGACTCCTTAAGTGCTGCAATTAAATTTAACATGATTTTGTATTATGATTAGCTTACTCTTTAATAGAGTGGAACTTGCTTTTATCCCTACCTCATTGATGTTTAAGTATATTACATTTTTTTTGTTTGACTACGTTTAAAGAACTGAACTTTTAACAATGAAAGCATTTTATTGCATTTGAATAAAAAGTATGTTAAGTGATAATGGTGAAACATCATTTGTGCGTTAATCATTTATGGAAAGCTTCTCGGATTTTCACATTAAAATGAAAGCCGGATGTTAACTAAAATTTTCGTTCAGCAGGACTTAGGAATTCTTCTTGAAAATGAAATTTTCTTCTAAATGAAAGGAAAAAAATGTTTATAAATTAACTCTATAAATAATTTAAACAGTATGTAACGACTCGTAAGACGAATCTCTTGTTATTCTATCTTTTTATTAAATTCCTTAAGAATAGCTTATTTAATTGATCCTTCTGTTTCTGTGTGAAGTTTCTGTAGGATGACGTAACAATTCCTCTCCTTGGATTCGTTGAGGACTCCTTTAGCTATTCTTGTCAGTTTTTTTCACAACGATGTTTTTACATCATTTTTGCAATAAGCAGGCCATTGCTTCGAATGTTGTAGAACTTCATAATATATCGCTGAAATAAGTCGGGCAGTTTTTTTTTTTTTACAAAAACTTTATTTTTAGTACAATTAATTTTGCTTTTGTTATGTTCTGACTCAGAACCATAATTTTTTTTTATTTTAATAAACACCTAAAAACGAAACTATACCTACGCATTAACTAAATAAGTTTAAAGTCTGCTGTGTACAGCAGACTCTAAATGTCGAAAGAAACGGACAGATAATTCGGCGAAAAATTCTAAAGAATATCATTGCGATATTAAGTGTCGTAGCATAATTTGTCTTTTGACGGGTCGAATTATCGGATTTTTATCATGTAAACTAAGTTTAAGTCTTTGTGGCCGTTTTTATTAGAAACAAAAATTATGGGTATTCCGTAAGCATCTTAGCTGTTCTGTGGGTTATTAGTTGAATCGCAACAATACATTCCCAAAACGAAATGTCATTCTTTTAGATAATAGAAAAAATTTAATGTCCAAGAGATTCATTGATTATATATATAATATATATTTCGATTATACACTTACGTATAATAATGTGTATCACTCTACGAACATAATCTTTTCTCCGATTCTTGAAAATGAATCTACAGCTATTAAAGTACTAATTAAAATGGTTATTCTGTGCGAAAGTAAGCTGACGCAACTGTCTCCAAATGCATATCAAAACCCACTGGTAGCTGTATACTTTATGATTATTGCTACCAGTTCACTGTGAAATGTTAATATCAATTTTTTTTTTTATTTGTTGGTGCTTTCGCTGGCAAAAATTTCCCCTATATTAATTGCGATTTGCATTGCTTTCTTCTAAGTTATCATGTTACTTCAAAACGGGACATTAATATAACTAAACTATATCTCCCAAGTTATCTGCTGCACATTTAGGAGCAAGGTGAACGCAGTGGCCTCATGAGAGTTTCGGCTTTTGGGGTCGAGAGTTGCGAGTTGGAAACCCGATAAACTACAAAATATCTACAGTGTATGCAAGCCTGGTAACGTTAAATCCTCCAAATGTCAAACATCCTGCCGCTGGTGTGGTGTAGAATTTAGGAGGGGGAGATACCGATTCAAGTATCGTCCTCGTCATCTGATCATCTTCAAAATGATGAGGTCCATCCCAAAATAGCCCTCTTGTTGCTTCAAAGCGGGACGTTAATTTAACTAAATCGGGGGCGTAGCGACAGCGGGCAAGAGGGGTATAGGTGCTCCGGGCGCCAGTCTTAGTGGGCACCATGGACCAGGAATGGCGCTAGAGTTTGTCCGACGGGGGGGGGGGGGGTTTTCCCGGCCGGGGGCGCCCGATCCCCCCCGGGGGGGGGACGAGTGTAATGAAATTGGTCTCAAATTTTCGCCAGATCATTATTTATCAACTACAGTTGAATACCCCGTTCAAAAATTTTCCCCGACGGGGGCACAGCATCCCCGACAGGGGGCCCTGGCCCCCCGGTCCCCCCTCTGGCGCCACCCCTGCCACGGACACAAAACATTACTGCGTTTATGTCACTTTTGAAAGCAAAATATGATGTATAAAAAATACCATTCTTCGGGCGCTTGTTAAGCCACTGTCAACGAAGGTAGTTAAAAAATACTAATTAATTCTCCTGGCGCCACTTACACTCGCTCCGCAACTTTCCATGGTAACAAAACGTTAGCGCGTTTAGATCACCTTTTAAAACCAAATACGATCAGGGGAGCGACAAAACGCCGGTCTTAAAATGCCCTGGAATTTTTAATGCTGTTATGAAATTCCCGGGAGCCGTTTACACAAGCTAAACTACTAATGATGATCCAGGGGGAATGTTAATTATTTTTTATATTTTTTTATTGTCAATTAATTCTTTATTAGTATCGTTGATTTCTGTTGTGTATGTACTTTCGAGGCTAAGAGTTGGAAAGTATTACGAATCCTTCCTTGAGAATAATTTTTTTCACACTTGATTAGTCTTCTACTCCACATTGACGTGAAAGTATTGTCAGCTTTGAAAAATAGGAATTAATAAATCAGAACTTTCAATTATGCTTCCCGAATAAAGAATCACAATTAGCAGACAAAAGATCCGTTTTCATGTCTTGTCCCATTTTGGTCCTTCCCCCCCCCCTCCCCATTTCTGTGTTGGACAGACTTCCGATGAGATTCCTAGTAATAAACATTTTGAGTGCTACAGATTAGATCTGAGGGAAGATCAACTCTTGAAAGAGGCTTTTATTTCTTCCGGATGGGGAAAAAGCTTTGAGCAAATAGCTATCTGATAAAGGAGTGTCTTTAGGGGCCTAGAATCAACGTGTCCGTTGAGTTATTCCGAAAGAATTAGGGTGCATCTGAGGAGCATTACCTGTTTTAAAAATAAGAAGGAAAAAAGTAGAAAATTGTCGTAGTTTTTGGAGTCTTTAGATATAAAAAATACAGTTAGCTTGAAAATTATAAACTGTTGTGTATTTGTTTCTAGTTTCTGTTGGGGATTTTCATTTTATGAGGGTTCGTAACTAAATAAATTTCTTTAACTTTTCGACCTTTTTTTTCGTATTCAACTAAGAAAACATTTTATAATGGCATAATCGTAAATTGTGTTAATGTTTTCTTGAACAAATAGAATTTTAACTGAATTGCAATTGGAACTTTACACAAATATGTCAACATTTTTTTAATTAAAATGATTCCAAATAAAAATACGTTAAAATTCGTTGGATAAAATTCAGAACAACGAGTTCTGTTATTATTTTCGCGCTTTGAACTGCGGTGTATTTAAAATAAACGCAACGTAATGAAGTAAAAAATGTAATTCTTTTTCCCCCTTTTCTCTCTCTCTTCACCTTCATCCATCTCTGAAAAGGTGAAACATATTATAACTAATAGATGTGAATCAAGTGTTTGTGTTTTTCATGGTGATAAATGCTAGAAATGCGTAACTAAAGTGTGTGTGTGTTCATTTTTTTCGCGAAAATAATTTGTACAAATTAAAGGAAAACTGTACCCTTAAATGTAGGATTATACACTTCATCCTACTTAAGTGTCGTAGTAGAAATATTATTGGGAAGTTAAAGCACTTTTAACATTTGTTGAGAGATGTTGTGTATTTGCTGCAGTGGAAGCGGCTCAAAAATTCAGAATCTAAAATATACGAAATAGCTTTCAGTTTAAAATAGGGTGACCTAGGGTAATTCCTGATGATAAAAAAATTCAAACATCCATTTTGTAGGAAAACTGTTCAAGGTAGAATTTTAATTTTTGGTGAAAGTTCGATGACTTGCGGGACGAGTCTAATGCGGTCTTCTTTTCTTTGAAAATTAAAATAAAAATTTTCAGTGATCAGTAATTACCCCTGGATCGGTGTAATTCCTGATCACTTCTGGGGTAATTACTGATCACCTAGTTTTTTTTAGTGAAGAGGCATTTTAAAAATGGTTATATAACAGTAATTAACAAATAATGCATTAGATCAAATAAATAAACCAGCAAGGCTTAGTTAAGCAACTGATAAGATGATTTATTTGAAAAAAGCAACAAAATTTAACACTTTGAATTTTCAAAAAATCTTTGCAAAATTTATATGCACAGTTTATTGCTGCATAGTCAACAGTGAATGGGTCAGTTCCATTTTAAGGATATAGTACCATAAAAAATATATTTGATGTTTATTTTTTCAATTTTGTCACGTTTGGGATCTTTTGAGAATACTGGGCTTTTTCGCCGATAGATGCCTATGCATAAATGAGCTCATCCAATCTCGCTCAGGTGTATCATCTTTGAAGCGACAATATTTTTGGAAGTACACAGCTTCATTTGTACCTTCTTTATTTTTAATTACAAAATCAGAGACGGTTATTTTTATTTCTTTGTGAGTGAAAGGTAATCCCCATCTTGACACACTCTTTACTCAAGCAGCCAACTCGTTCTCATGTTCTGCAGGAATATAGGAAGCAGTTCCCACATGTTTTACTACCGATGGATTCTTTAACTTCATTAAGTGAGAGGGAATTTCAACAGCTATAGCAAGCAGCTTCATTAATTTCGACTTCTATAAGCTTTATCTTTTTTTAGATTTATAGTTTCTCACCATATTTATCAGGCTAATTTAATAAGTTTAAAAATTATCACTTAAAAAATTTGCAAACATAGAATCAAGATACAAGCAAGTTAAGATAAATTAGAAATGATTGAAAATCGGAACACTTTTTTTTTTTTTGCTTACAATTAGAAAAAAAAAACATTGTGCTTACAATTAAAATGTTTTATATAGTTATTAACAGTTAATAAATATGAACTGTCATTTAAAAGAACTGAAATTATATTTATTAGCTATTTCTGATGATATTTATGACAGGAAATGACAATGATCAGAAATTACCCCTGTGATCAATAATTACCCCATCTATAGGGGCCAACATTTGATGTAGTTCACTGTAATTAATTTTAATGTTTACAGTAAATGTGAAGCAACTAATCAAAAGCTAATACTATTTTTAGATAAAATAAAAAGAAAATAACACAAAATATTTATTAAGAGAGAGGGGGGAGGATCTTTGTGAAAATGTGCATATTTAGGAATCTTTGAAATGTGTGGTAAGTATAGCAAGCAGTGTAAAAGATGCTTAATTTGATAAACTAAACAGTAAATTATAATTGATTAATTGTAGTTATACTTAAGTAAAATGTTCCAAGATCCCTGACCATTACTCAAATTTCATGAAAATTTCTTTTTAATAAAAATTAGGTGATCGTTATTTACCCCAGAAACATGGTGATCGTGAATTACCCTATTGTGTTATTAAAACCAGTTCTATCGTATTTCGTGTCAAAACTTGTGTGTTGTATGAAATGACAATTTTATTGAAGTAAAACGGCTCTGTGTATTTTGTTTTCTTAGTTATTTTGAATATATTTTCGTTAAAGTTTGGAGGAATGTTGAGAGAATTCTGAGAATTAAAGTATTAATATGAACTGATACCTTTATAATAAAAATATTTACGTATTTATATAAACGTGGTACCTTTATTAAATGAAATGTAGTTCCTTTTGATGGTATCGCACATACATTAACACCTCGGGACAGGAGGGTCGCAGGTTCCAAACCAGATTCCACTGAAGATTCGCTGTGTATGGGGCCTGTTGCACGCTAAATCATACGTAGTGGCCAAATGTCCTCCCGTTGGTGTGGCGCGGAAGTTTGGAGAGGGGGGTTCCAGCTCAGGTGTCGCCCTCGTCATCTAGTCTCGGTTCAAAATTACGAGGTCCTTCCCTAAATAGCCCTCGTGTTGCTTCAAAACGGGACGTTAATCTAACCTAACCGCGCATACATTAACAAATAGGGATAGATTGCTTAGTATAAAAACATTTATTATTTATAAAAACTTGTTAATCGAGCGTAATTTGAAAAAAGGATTGTCAAAATTGATCTATTTTTGTTGTAAATCTCCTAGTGTTTCGCCGAAAGAACATTGGATACTGTTACCAAAATTTTTAATTTTCCGATTTACTTAATGATATTCATAAACGTTTAAAATGCTCGCGTGATTGTTTTTAACTCTGTAACTATCGCTATGCAGTGTGATTTTTTCCTTTTTTAGGTTTTAATGTGTTTTCCGTATTTTTGGACTACAGTAAATAATCAAATAAAACTTTCTATCTCTATTATCGATTAAAGTTTCATTGCCTTCACAGTGGAAGAAATCCATTTTTATTAAGATTTTTAGTCCTGCGATTCAAATGCCTTCCTCGATGTGTGACATGTCTTGAGTCGAAGTCTTAGCGTAGATTTATAAGCTGTCTTTCTAATGCAGTCTCAAACAGGGAAGAAGTGACCTGAAAAAGTGTTCCTTTTTCTCTTTTTCATTTTAATGAGCTTCTCATTATTTTGAATTAGTAAGTCTGTGGAGTAGCGAAGTCGCATCGGGGTCACAACCTGTGTTATTTTGAGGGCACTTTGCAGTGGGGAAAGGAGTGTGAATCGAGAGAGAATGCGATGACTGTACATCATTGGGAAATTACGTGAGCGAGTTATTTTTAAAACATCGCGGATATTTGCCAGAGATGCTGGGCGAGAGTAGGGGGGTGGCTTTCTCCCTCACCCCCTTCATCTTCTCCCGCCGTTCCAATTTTGCAGACACTTTTCGACCCGCACCCGAAACAAGCGGCTTTGAAACGAGCAAACGTTATTAAGCGACCCGTCGGAAAATGAGTTTTTAGGAAAACTAATCACCGCTGTCGATGGGATGCGTTGGATCCTCTCCCTTAAAGTGCGACGGCGAGGAACGCTACAGAATAACCGAAGTTGAGTGTGGCGCCTGCATCAGCTACGGTGCTCTCCTCATGAGTGGATGCCAGCCACTTCGACGGAGAAGCGAAAAAACAACTGAAAACCCTCTTGGGGCGGTAAAGGAATTTTTCTTGCTATGAAAAGCCAATCCAGCATGAATACGGGTGAGAACGGCCTCAAATCCCCTACAGGCGCGGTTCTATCACAAGACAGACAGGATGGCGAAGACACAGAAGATGATGACGATGAAGATCGTAGTGAGCAGGCAACGGTTACAGTGGCTGACCTGTGTTCTGCCTCACACGAATTTGAATGGTTGAGTCCGAATTCGCAAGGACATCTTTATTCTCATAATGAGAAACAAGGTGAAAAAGGCGTTTATTCGGAGTTGAGTTCCGATCCACCTCAAGGCACGTCTGCAGATGACCAAGGACTGCCCTCTTGTCAAGTGTCCCCTGCCCGTTCAGTCCATAGTCGACACAACAAACCTCCCCCACATGTGTGGCCTCGGCGACCGGACATGATGGACCACATAAGAATGTCTCCTAATCCTTATAGTGAATTGCATGGATGCAGGCGTCATCTGTCACCAATGCGGTCATCGTGGTGTTGTCCATCGCCTCCTCCTCATCCTGTTTGTGTCCACCATGGAGGAAGTATGCTTTCTGGAATGGAGATCGTACCTTATAACTACGATTATTATGGGAATGAGATGCCTTATTTATCATACCATAATTGTTCTTGTCTTCCTCCAACTGGTCTTTCTCACGCTGGTCACCACCACGAATCTCATTCTTGGTGTCGCAATACTTCTCCCCATCATGAGATTATCCGGAGGGAGTCTTCCTCACCCTGTGCCATGCACAGGTCGTGTCAAGGCTTAGGGCGACGGTCACGCTCATCCAGCTCTCGTAAGAGAGATTGTTCTCCATCGGCTTTATCCCCTCGTTATTCCCCCGTGCCACAGGATGCAGGATCAAATGCACGTCACTCAGGGCAAGAACAGTGGCAGGTGAGTAAGAAAGTATTTTGTTGGAATGTCAAAGTTGGCATTTGTTAATAAGCCTCATCATGTATTTAAGAAGTATGTCTTTTTAAGAAAGACCTCAATAATATATAACTTTCGCATGCACCGACACAAATGAAAGGTACATCTAATGTTTGTATGTTCATTTTGATTAATTGTTATAATGTGTTAAACGTGACCAAAATAAATTATATCTATAAACTTAACTGTCAAAAGATGCGCAGGTCGCCTTATGTATTTCCTACTCAATACGCTACGTGACGACTGGTCATAGTAATGTTATAAATAACAAATGTCAAATTTATTCATTACAATTCAACGAGTAATTTATGTTGACTTCCAAACTTGCAATAAATAAATGCTCGGGCTAAATACTAAATTTTATATATACTAAAATGTATATTTGTGTTTAATATACTAAAGAACTTCGATATTTTTGGACTAATGAATATTTTTTAAAATGCAGTTATGCTGTAAGCTGTACGAGTTGCAATAAGCATGTATATATGCAAAAGTAAATAATATAAAATTAAAGTTCATAAGTTTAATTATAACGTATACTTATGCACCCTTAATCATTTGCGAAGTTTTGTTCCATGATTATATTTAGTTGTAGCCAGATTTAAACTTGGAAAAACTTACATTTTCCTCAATGTCCAAAGAGAAGTTTTAATAAAAATACATTGCTTGTTTTGTATTAAAGAATAACTAAGATAGTGAAAGATTACTTTGCAATAATGAATTTCTCGTTGATTGATATAGAATTGTAGGTAATTTGTGAAACGTGTATGTAGAAGAGAGAAAATCCAAATTTTCCTCATTTTTTTTTTTATGCCTTCGAAAATCAATTTAAAATGCTTACAATAAATTCTTGCTTGATTTTTTTTTTCCATGTCACCTTTTGTGTGTAGCTATTCCAAAGCAGCTAGATCAAGTAGTTTGCCTTTTACTTTATCTTGCTTTTTATTATTGTTTTTCATTTCTTTTTTTCATGCTGAACATTTTCCCATTACGTCAGAATTTTATCTTTCAATAAACAACTCTCTTAGAATTGAGGATATTTTTAATACCAATGCGATGCATCAGACGTGTCGCAGTTGCCATATAAAATTTCAATACGTCAAATAAGTTAGCACTTTTGAGAGTCGATTTTTGGAACTGTTTGAATTCTTTCATCTTAGTGAAGAAAGATGCTTTAAACTTGTAAACATCAGTTGTTGGAAAGTTTGAATTTCATATTTCTCACGATTATACCTTTCAATGAAAACATCCTTACCAGTTTTTGTTGTTATTGTAACTATTATGTTATTTATTATGCATTTTGTAGTTAACCGTTATCAGTCTGCAAATATTATTAGATAATTCATCCTGACGCTTTTTTGGAAAGTTCGCGTCTTACTTGATTCATATCTTGAATAAGAATCAATTGTAGAAATTTGCATATTTCTATTGTTCATAAATAGCAATCAAGAAAACATAGTGTGGCACATTTTTCATGATAAAAATACTGATTTTTTTTTTTTTTTCTCCTTCTATCCCACCCCAACTTGACACACAAAATTTGAGTTTTGCTGTTTAACGATGTGTTGGACCTTTTTTTCCTGGATTATTGATATGTTAAGTTAACGGTGTAGAAATTGGAAAAATAGTTATTAATGTAAATCAATAATTCAGAAGTGGAAATTTTTATTGCCTAGAAACTACAAAAAAAAAATGTTCTAATTTTTATATTCTTTGCCTCTGTTACAATATTTGTATTTTTCTTCTTTTCTTATCGTATATAATTCATCCATTTTTCCCAGAGGCCTGATTGGCAAACGTGCATTGTTACGGAAGAAAGACGTGAAATATTTAAGAAGGGGAATTTCTTTACTCTAGGCGCTGAACTTTTAGTATGTCACACGTATTCTTGACATTTGAACCGTACTAACTATTGTTTAAACGACTTGGTTTTGTTCTTTTTATTAACAACTTAATAATGTCATTCGTGAATCCGAATTTTACTTCGATGGAACGGATTTTATAGACTATTGATATACATGCACAAAATTGCTTCAAACTGTCAAATATTTGTACGTACTGTAAATAATCAACCATAGCAAGAATGAAAATATCTTAATGTTTCATATATTTTAATTCTTTTATAGTGGCAGTTTATTTGTTTATAAACCTATTATTCAAAGATTTGAGTTATTTTGCTTATTCTAGAATGCCTTTTCTTTATTTATTCATAGTCATTTTACAAAATGGTTATTAATATAACTGAATATTATAAACTAAATATAATTAATATAACTAAACTAATCAAGCAATCATAGCCATTTTAAATAATCGGTATTTTTTATGTATTGCCCCTTTTTTTTTTAAGTTTTACTCTCTCTCCCTTTTAATTCGTGCTCTGACAAACTCGGACTATGAAGAAAGGTGTAAATACCGGTATCTGATTTCCTATTCCGTTTGATATACTTAATCTGTTGCTTTCATTGAAGTTTGTAAACCTAAACTTCACTAAGTTTGAACATTGCTGTTTCACTTTTAATTTTAACATATATTTAAACCTTACGTTGTTGTTTCAAATATTAGAATTATATTGTATGTCATGTTTTACCTTATGTAGGATTCTTTTTACAATAGTTCTGTGGGAGGCTTTATATAATTTGGTATTTACTAGCCAGTCTAGTTGGGTATGCACTACGGAATTAGTGTATTGAGAATTTTCGGAAACATTTGAAATAACATCCGTTGTTATTTTAGAGAGGTTAGATATCTACTAGCATACTTTATTACACAAATAGTAGAACATCGTTTCTTTTTTAACCCTGCTGTTCTGTTTGCATTCACTATGCACATGTAACGTTCGGGTCAATATGACCCGAACACTAAATACTAAGTACAGGGGCTTATGTGTTCCATGCTTTCAGAACAAAATTATGTTTCGAGATAAATAAGATATGTTTTAACAGAATAAACTTGGATATATTTGAAAAATGATACAATGAATATGTAAATATAAGCATATGTATTTAAAATAAAAAGATGAATTCGAATTTTTTTTAAAAAAATTCTCAACTTCCTTTCCATTCATATAATTAAAAAAAAAACATGATACATGTTGCTTTTCAGATATGTTTTTATAATTCTTGCACAATATATTTGTTTTATTATCATTGCTTGATTGACCGAACATGCATCAGGCAAGTTTTATTACTCAACTGTAAATTAGCAATGGATGTTAATCATAAACCAGTTTGTCATTCATCCTGTATTCTTTTGAGCTTATATTACGTGACTCTTTATTTGTATAGAGATGTTGTTTTTCCTGAATATATGAATCAATTAATAATTTGTCTAGTTCTTCTCAAAAATTCTTTTCCTTGATTTGTTTTCATTCCATTGCCACTTATTCATGTCCAGAGAATAATTACATGAGAACTATCAAGCTTGTTATAAACTATAACCTTAGGGGAGTGGTGTTTTTTTTTTTTTTTTTTTTTTTTTCCAAATATATGTATTCAAAAGTTGATTAAGAGTATTCACAGCTCTTTTTCTGGTATCGTACTCTAATATCATTTCCGGCTTTTTGTCAATTCTGTTACTAATTGATTAATCATAAGGCATTGTGCTCATAAGAATGATGATCCATTCTTTTCCATATACTTTTTCACCTTCAATATTTATCATTTTTTATGATTTCATTCTGGATTGCAGACCTGAATACAGCTTCAAATATACTTTTTACAACCCTTTTCTTGATATTGAATACCTAGTTACGCTTAGAGCGGTTTTCATAAAATTGGCAGAATTCATTCAACCAAAACGCGAAGCCTGATCCAATGACACGTTTATATTTTGATGTTTGGACTAAATATGCTGCACATTATCAATAGTTTGAGTAACAATATTCTCATCATAATCAGAAGTTGCACTTTCCTCACTTGTATGATTTTCATGTTCAGAAACGGCTTTCACTTCGCAATCAGGTGCTTCCATAAGCTGAGCTATTTCAGTGTCCGTCAAATATCCACGAATCGCTATTATTTATTTTTTTCACGTCATTATAGTGTCAAGAGTTATTGATATTTCTGTATATATGTTGTGTTCTCATACAAATCGAAACAGACGAAATGATTCGATACTGCACCCTACAACCTTACTGGAAATATCGTATCACGTCACCAGCTATGGCTCTTTCTGACATTGACCGAACTTGTCTGCTTATAAAAAACACATTAGATGACTTTTCAGGAATTTATTTATGCCGTTTCCTATCAAATTAATATAATGTGCAAGTTTTTCACACAATTAAGGAAAAATAAGTTCGGGTCATATTGACCCGAATACATTAATACAATTTTAAAAAATAGACAGAAAATATATAAATAAAAGAAAATCCTTTTCAAAGAAATAACATATCACCCTCGCTAACAAAGTCACGAAATATCAGTAAAATATCTCTTAAACTGTTGTTTTGTATAAGAAGTTGAAAAACGTTTCGGGTCATATTGTCACGAACAGAACAGCAGGGTTTCTTAACTGATCAAAATCTACTTGATAACTTATAATTCTTTAATTTAATTATTTTGTGTAAAAAATTGTATTTTTCTAAATGAAATTTAAAAAATAAATTTTTAATTATTTAAAATTATTAATAAATAACTATTAATAAATCATTATTAATATTAAATAAAGTAATAGTTATTATTGATAAATATTATATAATAATTAATTATTAATATTTATTATTTATTAAATTATTTATTATTTAAAATTACTAATTATTATATTTTATTGCAATTATTTTTTAAAAAATAAAAAAATTGTAATGTAATTTTATCTTTTTTTTGAAGCAAGAACGAATAAATTTTGCGAGAGAGCGTATATTTTCGTTAAAAGATGGTGGACGTTAATCTGAACTATATAATTTCCATTCTCTTGATATCTGTTGCAATGTTATATTTTTATCATATTGTATTTTGTAAACACTTGACAGTGACATAGCGATAGGGGCAAAGGGTGATATGGATGCATCACAGGGATGAAATATTTTTGGGTGAACTTCACTTTTTAAAGCCAAATGTCATGGAGGCAGGGATTAAAAAAAAATACTTGGCTCGAGCCTTACTACGCCATTGACACTTGATGGCTACAACTTCAACGTCCGATTGTTCTCTTCCGACGGTTTCTTGTAGTAATTTATTTCGGTCTCTGCCTCCATTTTGTTAGATCTAGCAATATAAAGTAAATATAACAAAGATCCAGATCAAAAGTATTTTTATATAATACTTTTCACAAAAATATGTATCTCGTACTTTCAACGCAAAATCATTTTCGAATCTAATAAACAGCGAATTTTAAATGCCGTCATTTACAACGAAAGCTCTGAAGTTTTTTTTAATTCTAAATAACGAAATGACTCTTTGGACGACGCAGTGTGTTTTTAATTTGTGTATTTTCTTTTCAATTTAAGATGAATGTCATTTTTCTGTACTATTGTTCTGCAGAACTGATTGCTAGATAACGTAGAAAAAAACATTTTAAAAAAACCTTCGATTTCATTTGTCTGTGTTAATGTGATTTGCGTCTACTTTAAAAACATGATTCCAATAGAATAAGTAATCTTGATCTTTGCGTCATGCAGTCTTTTTCATCTCAAAATACGTAATTTATTTTAAATTATTTTACAAATTGCAAACAATTCTTTCACAAACATTTCATCCTAAAATTCTTGGGAAGAGTGTCATAGATGGAATTTCAGACTTTTAGTAATATAGAACTTTTGTTACGCTTTTGTTAAAATATTTAAATAATTATAACTCTGCTCTGCAATGTCAGATATATTTGAAATATTACGATTATTGTTTTTTAATTGAATATAGCTAATTAATTAACAAGATTATTTACTTACTACATATTTGACCTGAAAAATTAGATTTTTGGAAAAGAAATTTTAATTTAAAAAAAGTTCATTATTATTTTTTTTTTATTTCTCCTGTAGTCCTTGCACTCATGTGCATATATTTATAAAACTTTTTAGAAAATAAAAAGTTGTGCTTTGTTAAGTCAAATGGGATATTTTCACTTGTACTGAGCAAGACAAATAGGTTTTGTAAAGAAAGCAAGCTGATTCGTTATTTTCTGACGTTTGGAAAAACTATCAGAAGGGGTTTTCCTCAATTTCAACTGGATTCAAGGCAGATACTTTCTTAAAATTACTGAAAATATTTCCTGTGTGGAATTTACAAGTTAGCTTTAGAAAGTGGCCCCTTACATCGAATCTTGCCTTCTTACCAAATTTGCATTCAAAACTTATTTCATTTTTCTTTCATATCCATCATTAACAATTCTTGTAAAGAATTTTAATTTTTCACTCGATTCTCCTG
The DNA here is from genome assembly GCA_013235015.1 of Araneus ventricosus. NCBI lineage: Eukaryota > Metazoa > Arthropoda > Arachnida > Araneae > Araneidae > Araneus > Araneus ventricosus. The sequence goes on along the minus strand of BGPR01001313.1, from coordinate 129,322 downwards.
GAATAAGTGTATATGCAACTTACCATCTTTTCAACCGCCCATACACTATTCTTAAATAAAAAAAAAAATAAGTTTTTAAAAACGCTTTTATTAGTATACTAAAAAGTAGTGGTTTCTTTTGAATTTTGAATATTTTTTAGTTTCGAATATACCGTTCGTTATTATATATATTATCGAATCTTGGAATCAATTTTTGTCATTCAGTATCAGTTGACGCCGCGCATGGAATCGGAATTTAATTGTTTTAATCGAATAGCTGATAGTAAAATTCTAAAAATATTAAAAGAGTGCATTGTCATCTCGAGCACGCGAGTGGAAAAAATTCCGTTTCTATAACCGTGAAAAAAATCGAGTTAAATAAAAATGTGCAAAAACGATATAAACCAGGTTTACTTTTTATGAATATTCTGTAACTCCTGCATATTTACACCGAACTTCGGATATTGTCGATACCATTTTATGGAATTTTCAGATTATTTTTTATATAGCTTTCAATTAAACTGAAATATCTGCTGTTCTTAGGACGAAATAAATAATAATGCTAAGAAATTTCTAATCTGTAATTGAATTCCTAGGAATCTAGCGGCTACCCTAGGAATGTTGTTCGCTCTAAAGGGGTTTCATGTTTGCAATTACAAAATACGTATTTAAACGAGCCCTAATTCGTTATTTTTGATAAAAGCGAATTTTAAGAATCATCTAAAGTTAAAAGCACTTCGAAAAGTTTTAATTCTTTTTTGAAAAAAGACACAATTCGTGTTAGCTTGGATCTTTCAGGTTTTGCAGAGAGAACTTTTTACGTTTTTTTTAAATTAGAAAAATAAATCTCTAATAGTTTCGTCAGTAGTTGTTGAGGAATGGGCAATAATATCTATTTTTACCTGAAGTCTTTTGAGCTGAAAGTTTCATTTGCTGATGGTCGCAATCCATATCATCAGCTTCTTTATCAGAGTCCGGTCCAAATCGGCACCTAAAAGGCACAAATGAACTCTTAAATGCCCAACCCCGATAGAGGCCGAAGTTCACTTCAGGAAAGGAATGATTAATTTCGATCTGATTTCCGGTGTTGTTTTTTGAGTTTATTAATTTTTGTTCTTTCTCTCCTCCCTTTTCTTTGTATATAAAGTTTAAGGTCAGAGAGGCGAATGGAATGCACGTCATTGAAGCTGAACGGGTGATCAACCTGGCCGCTAAGAGGGGGTTTGAGTGGTCTTTAATAGATGTTATTTTAACATTATGTCTATGGGCCAAAAGTCTGTGTCAAACAAAAGTGGCCGTTGAGAGGGGTGACTGCTGATCAAAGGTGGGCGCTTAGAGAAGTTTTACTGTAATCTTTTTGAAAGGCAAACAACTTTTATAAGAAAAAAACCGTAAGGCATTTTGACGTTATAGTTCATGTGTTGCTATTTTCTCATCTAATTTTAGTTACTACTGTTAACGTCGTAGTCATTTTTAGTGATGCCCTATGGATAACAAATTTAACTGACAGGGCTTAGTTTAGATATTGTAGAAAATACCTACTAAGTAAGTATAAGACTGAAATCAATACCGAGTTCCCTGTCTCAATTTAATAAATAAAATTTATTACTTTTAAAAGTCCATGCAACGTTACTTACATTAATGTGCATTTCATTACAAACATTCAGTTCGATAAGATAGGGATTTTTTAGTTTTGATGTCACTTTTTTAAAAAGTTGTCTGAAATAAATATAAATAGAACAGTTATTTGAAGTATGTAAGTATCTGTTTGAAGTGAACTTGCCCAGAACTACTTTCAGTTGTTGAAATTCCTAATAATAATAAATCAAGGAGACACCCATAGTCTCCTAATATGATTCCCAAAACTGCTATAAAGAAGAAGAAAAAAGAGTGAGATTTGAGGGAGAAACAGAACTACTTATGAAATAGGAATGCTTTAAATGTTTTTCAATGTGTGTGTGTAGCTCTTATAAATAAAATTACCAATATTGTTATAAAAAGAAAACTCTTAATCAAGTATAAACATGTGAAAAGTTTAACACATTACTTCAATAATCAAATTAAAATTATGGTCTGTCCAGTTTTTAAACAATCTATTTTATTTTTACAGCGTATGTTATGATTCAAAGTAAATGGGTGTGTTTTGATTTGTCTCACCCTGGGGGGGGGGGTCTCTCTTTTGATCCTTGAAATATATGCTTTTTATATTTATTTTTAAGGTAATTAATTTTTTTTAAAAAAATCGAGCATAAATGAAGTTTTTGCTCTTTGAATACTTTTTTTCTACTTACTGCATAAATAAAATATGAAATATTTTAAAAGCTGCATCATAATTAACAATGCCAAAGATGCATTTTGGGCGTGCTTAAAATTGAAATTTATTAACGTAATTTGGTTTAAGATCATTTTCTACCATCAAAATTACATTTTGAACAGAAATGTGTCTTTTAAAACATTGTGTGGTGAAATTGTTGGAAAAGTTTTAATAACAGGACTCTCTCACTCAGATTCATTAATAGTTTTCAACAGTAATGAATGAGAATCTCTTTGATTTGAAACGTTTTTTTAAAATTCTAAAACTTAGTTGCAGTGTTAATATTAGATATCCACTACCTCAACTGTTACTGCATCTTGCACCTTATCCCCTCTGACGATTGCAAGATTAGGAGAGTCAACACTGGAAGACATGTTCAATATTCTGTTTCCTGCATTGTCTAATTGCATGCAAAATTAATTGTTTTTCTAAAAAACAAAACAAAGCTGTATCCTATACCTAGCGTAATTTTCCTTCAGCCTAATTATTATAAAGATATCAAATTGTTATGAAAATCTTACGTTTTCTCAGTAATCAAACCTTTTTTCGCATATTTAATGCTTTAGCATGAATTAAAATAACACAATATTTATAATGCTCTAGATTAATAGATTGTTGCTCTTCCTCCTTAAAGCTAAATGTTGTCAGGAACTTGACAATGTTTAGTAGTGTTTCCTTTATTTATGTCGCTGCTCAATATATAAGCAAACCCTCTTTTATGATATATTATTTTGTTTCAGATTCCTGTTTCTACAGAAGAGGCTAACAGTTTGCAGAAACTTCATAATTTGGAAAGTGATAAAAAGAATTTGATTTTACATGTATGTACTTCTTATGCTCAATGACTAAGAACTGTAATCTTAAAATAGCAAATGATGTATACCTATTAATTTTTATTTATTTAAAATTCTTTTACAGGCAAGTGTTTTAGCAGATCAGGTTGAAGCACAAGGTGAAAAGATCAATGAGCTTGAGAGATTATTGGATCAAAAGAAAGAGGAATTGTTACGATTGGAACAAAGCTTGCATCAAGTAAGAGATGAGAAATATATTTCTGAATTTGCCAATCTTTTGACTGCACAGATGCTCTGATTTTTTAGCAAATTGTTATTGTTTTAACAGATTATGTCAGAGGCTCCATCATTCTAGTCTTGTAATAAATAGGTGGAAATCGACATTTTTTTAAAAAAAATTAGTAAAAGAGCTTCATTAATTTATATAGTAAAAAAGATAGAAAGGATATAAAGTTGTTTAATGATATTTAACTTTTATGACAAAATCTTATTATTGAGGCATTTTATCCTCATTGTTAGGTACATATTTGAAGACTTGTAGTATATTGTTTTTAATGCATATTTCTGTATTATATAAATAACCTTTCCTCTTCAGACTTTTCTTGTGTGCCTCGGATTCCAGTTAGCATAGTATTTGAAAAATGACAATATACCTCAAGGGCACACATACATAAGTTGTGTATGTTTAGGAAATGGGAACAGCCTTTACTCCCTGTCAACTGTCAAATTGAAATTGCATGTCCATTCAAACTGCTTAAAGAGAGTCACAATGACTCTAGGCATGGGGACGTGTTGGTGGTGTTATGTCAAATTGAAATAGCATCATCTTGATGTAAATCAAAGAACTGCATTAAAATGAAGTGCAGAAGCAAAGAAAAATGCATTTGAAATATTATATTCATTGAAGCACCTAACTCAACAAAATGGTTCGTATAAAGTACGAAAGTACTGAAGTGAAGAATAGTTGGGACTTATATTTTGTCTAAATTGATCAGCAAAATATTTTAAATAAATTGGGATGAATTTTTATTTAAGGTATGACTTCCATGAAAAAAAGTTTAGAGAAATCTTCAGTTATGTTTTTTTTAGTTCCATAACAAGAACATTAATTCTATCAGAATTCAGAGCTTTGCAGAAAATTTCTAGACTTCAGAACTAAATAAAAGTTTTTAAAAAAATTGGAACTGGAGAGGAATATTTAGTATTTAAGTTTTAACCCTCATCATATACCCGATGTAGAAACATTCTGGAATCCAGCAAACTGCATTTTAAATTGCGAGTAATTAAAAATAATTACTTTTTTGTTTTATCCACCTCAAAATGTACTGCTATTTGAAAGCTCTGTGAACAGAAAGTTTTTATGGAACTAAGCAGTTCATGTCTACAATTCATCATCGACCGACAAATACTAGATATGTTGGGTCTTTGATTGTTAAATTGGAAAATAGTTTGGAACCAAATCTTTCTATTTTGTTAAAAATAATTTCAGGTCCTCAGTAATTAAATTATCTCTTTGTTATTCAAAAATAAGGAACATAATTTTTTAGGTACAGTCAAACTCCTATTGAGAGGGAAGAAACTAAACAGATTAATGATTAGAAAGAGTTAATCACATTAGATGGAAATGAAGACCTTTGCTTTGTATGTAAGAAGGGAAGGGGGAAAGGGTGTACTGTGCTTCAGAACAAATCATCAATTAGATGTTCCATAGCTCTCCAAGTACCCTACAGTTAAGTGTTTATTAATGGTTGTCATGTCTTATGTATTATTGTATTATTTGAAATCTCATTGGAAAGATATATTACCTTCTATAGCAATATCCTAAACTGAAATTGTAAAAATTCTGAAAAAAAAACCAGAAAAAATCTTGTTGTGTGCATATATATTTGAATTTTTTGTGTCTTATTCCTTTTCTAAAAGTAACTTTTTTCTTTTCAGGAAGTTTTAGCTCGTTCTTCTGCTGAAAATAGTAAATTGGAACTTATGACAGAATTATCTAATTTGAGACTTCGCTTAACTGCTGTAGAGAGGGATAGAAAAGAAAGTGATGAAAAATGCAGGAAACTAGAAGTAAGAGTTTTACATCGAACAAAATTTAAACAGTTTGTAGTTTAAAAATTCTTCAAATTTCCCAAAGTGCTGTTTGTTCATGGACATTTTTTTTATATATATTTTGTTCTCTGTGGTTTAAAATTATTTTTAAGTTTTCGAAAATAACGTGAACTGTTTTGTATGGTGTGATTGTTATTTAATGGATATAGTATATTGGAAAAATATGTATTACATTCTTCAAATTTTTTAAAAAATTTAAATGTTGCATGTCAAAATTTTCCTCCATTAAATAAATTATTATTCCTCTTATGATGAACAAGTAAGATTTTACAAAAAATTATGAGTTATTGTTCTATGAAAATTAAATACATAAGTTCCTGTGTTTTGAGTATACAAAATTGATGGGGGACATGACTAACACAATCTTTTTTTATATAATTTTATTCCTGTCCAGAGCTTTTCTGAATACCTAAGTGATTAATGTGCTGTAATAATGAATGAAATCATATGAAACGGGAATGATTCATTTTCAAATATTGTATGTACGTTTATCCAATTTTGAGTTGCTTCCTTTGATTCATTGTTTGGGATAGTGATTTATAACTTAGATAATTATTATTCCAAAGAATGTTTTGCGATCATATTGTCATTATATGTATCTGTTGTAAAAATATTTATTTTGCCAGTTGTTTTGTGCAGATCCCCTTCAAAATCAGCCATCATGTTGTAGACACGACATTGATACTATTTCTGAAATGTATCCAGAGTCTTGTAAATAATGCATTGAAAAACTTCCGAGTTTCACAAGAAGGACATAATTAAAAAGAATGCATTTAGTTTTAATATTTAAAAAAGGAAAATACTAAACTTGGAGGCAATTTGCATGTGAATATAAATACTCTTTTTATTTATTTTTGAAAAAAAAATCCTTCTCTTTATATTCAAAAAGTAGTTAATTTCAATTTGTTAACTTGATATTTTTGGTTTCTACTTTATTCCTGAACATTGCTTTGCAATTTTGCACACAACCTTTTGAAACATTATATTATTCTGTTTTGAAAACTTTTACAGTTGTCTAAACTCTTTTAATATTCTTATAAATAGTCATTTTACTAAAGACAAAATTATTATTACTATTTATTCAAGACTAGCCGCCTTCGGCGACCAGCTGGTTCACTCATATTAGAATTTATAACTTAAAATGATTCAGTTATAACGCACATATGTAGGATGTTTGAAATAGTTGTTATTGTTGTATTTAATGTCAATATTTTTTTAATTAAAGCTATTTATCAGAAGAAGTAATTTCTTCTTTAACTTTTTAAACGTAATTAACTGTAAAAAAACAATTGAAAACTCAAACAAATGACTATCATATATCAAGTAAGCATTAAATATCTAAAGAGACAAAAAAGTAAGAATATCTAAAAAGACAAAGAATAATAGAAGCAATTCAATTGGTGTGCGCAAGTGCAGCATCATCCAGGAAAAAATTGCCAAGTATAAAATAAAAATATTAAAAAAGTGGAAGGGTAAAAAATAATAGTAGACAACGACAAGAAGTAGGAATCTGGTGAATGATTTCATCAGAGGCCAGACATTCAGGCAGATTCAAAAATGTAATAGGTTTTCTGTAGAATAAAAAGTCTTTAAGGTCTGAATTTAATATCCTCTTTTGGTCTGAACCTAAACCGGAATGTATTGGAAAGAAAAACATTTATCCACACAGAAGAAATTAAAGACTATCTCCAGAACAAAGTGTGAAAAGAAGGCATTAAAATCTTACCTCTTATAACATATGTGGAACAAAGGGTGACGCTTTAACAAACGTGTGTTACAATGTAAACAAGGCAAATAGATGTGTGCACGTATCTCCATCTAGTGAGGGAAACACTAACAAAAGATTTGAAATTTTTTTGTAAATTTTTTTCCTAAAGATTTTTTAGGGTTTTTATTATTTTTTTGTTTTATTTTTGATTTTTTTTATATAACATTTTTTTGACGATTTGAAAAATCAAAAATAAAACAAAAAAATAATAAAAACCCTAAAAAATCTTGAGAAAAAAATTTACAAAAAGATTTCAAATCTTTTGTTAGTGTTTTCCTCACTAGATGGAGATACGTGCACGCATATATTTGCCTTGTTTACATTGTAACGCACGTTTGTTACATCGTCACCCTTTGTTCCACATATGTTATAAGAGGTAAGATTTTAATCCCTTCTTTTCACACTTTGTTCTGGAGATTGTCTTTAATTTCTTCTTTGTGGATAAATGTTTTTCTTTCCAATACATTCCGGTTTAGGTTCAGGCCAAAAGAGGATATTAAATTCAGACCTTAAAGTCTTTTTCCTCTACAAAAAACCTATTCCATTTTTGAATCTGCATGAATGTCTGGCCTCTGATGAAGTCATTCACCAGATTCTTACTTTTTGTCGTTGTCTACTATTATTTTTTACCCTTCCACTTTTTTATTCCCTTTTTTAATATTTTTATTTATTTTATATATCAAGTAAAATGTCATGAAAAAAATTATATTTATTTGATTTTTTTAGATGAAACAATTAGCTCCAAAATCAAAAATGAAATAAAAGTGGGTATAAAAATAATTTTCGTCCAATAATTATTTCAGAAATTATTCTTGAAAAAATGGCCTAAACTGGCCAAAATTTGCCTAGTTTTTAAATAATTAAAATTTGAATAAAAAATTGAAAAAAATGGCTCCAAGGTGTACGTTCCCACCCTCCAAAGTATACCTGTACCAAATTTGGTAGCTCTAGGTTCAACGGTCTGTTCTGTAGACTGCCAACTGACACACAGACAGACATTCATCTTTATTATTAGTAGAGATGAGCATTTTAGTTATCATATAGCTGAATACTGGTGAATTTTACTGGATTTATAATTAAAATTGCTTAAATTAATACTTTTTATCAGCAGTCACTTGCCAAATGTTATTGGTTTCCTTGAGTTAAAATAGTTTTTCTGTAATGACTTCCAATTTTATTATCTTTTTAATGATGAATTGCTGTTTTATCAGCTAATCAGGCTCTTTCTTTTCATTTCAATTTTAAAGCTTTCTACCAAACACTTTTGCGTCGCTTAAAAGTATAGATCTTTTATTCTTTCTTGTTAATTCCAGCCTTGTTGATAATGTCATTATCTCAGATAAAGCGTTTCATTGTGCACTCAAAATATTAGACTTGAATGTACCTGTTCTCCTTCTACATTTTGAAAATATTTTTTTAAAAATCGTATATGCTCTTTCAGTATTCATGTGAGTCATTTTTAGTTTTGAAGTGATAGTATTAGAAAAGCATTCTTTATTTTAATTATAAAATATGTTTATTGACAAATGTCTTAATTTTGTAGTTTTCTATTATGTCTTGAGTTTTTCATAAAAGTTTATAATTTTGCCTGACTGTTCTCTAATTTATAAATTTTATGTTACATCTTGGTCTTCTTTTATCCATGTAGAATGAACTTTTATCATTACAAGCTCGTCTTATTGATCATGAAGCAGAACATTCAATCCTGAAAGGGAAATTGTGTCATAATGGCTCTTATATCTTGAATGCTAATGAAGGTAAGATATGTGTAGTTATTATGTGCTTTTTTTCTTACTCTGATATAATAGTTTTTATTATATGTTTTGCCGAACCATTGTCTGAAAATTTCATCACACAATTTTTATTTTCTAACTTCTGTATTAAATGTGTTAGGTATTTTAATTCACAGTACAGTATTCAGTTGAACAAAACTGTATAAAAAAATTATATTTTCATTTTGAAGAATCTATGTTTCAGAACTAGTGTTTGTAATAATTATATTTCAGCCGAGGCTTGATTTTGGAATACTTATATTATTATAGTAAAAGAAATGAAAATAAATTAATTTTTTAAAAAATGTGGTGCTTATTGATCTGTACCTTAAAACTTCTGTGAACTGTAATATTTGTTGGTTTCCCATATCATATGAAAACATTCAATAGAATTTTATTCAATTAAAATTCTTCATGTGAGTTTTATGGTTTGATTCAGGCTCAAAACATTAAAACAATTCAAATTACCTTCTGAAACTTTTCCAGCTGGCATTTTTGATAGTGTCTCTGTTATAGGAAACTAGAGGATTTGTGCTCATCTAAGACGGGCTTTTAGCTTGCCAACAATATCTTGGATCTTATTGTCACAAATTTACTAATGAAACTTGTTGAAGAAAATCTCATGCAGAGTGCTTTAGAAATAAAATTTAAAAAAAAAACATAAAAAACAGAAATGATGAATGAATTGTCACTAACTTTCATTTTGCAAATATATATATAAAAAAAAGACAAAGCAACAATAATAGAAGCAATTTATCTGGTGCGTGCAAGTGCAGCAGTATCCAGGAAAAAATTGCAAAATCCAGGAAGAATTCTTCTTCCTCCTCGTTCTTTTTCATTCGTTTTTTGTTAATACTTTTTGTATTTTTACCTCTATCACAGTTAAACTTCCCTTAATTTGTATTTATATCTTTCGTTTTTCAACATATATAAATATTCAATTCCAAAATTAAGTACGAAAAAGAAAGAACCTTTTTAACGAAAACAGAAGTAAAGTGGAAAAATAAATTAATTCAATATTTGCTGTTTGAATTCTGTTTAATGTCTCTTGACTTTGTCTCGCCTTCCATAGTGCAAATCTCTCTCTCTTGCTAACTTTCGTTTCCTCGCAGATCCCTTGCAGGTTTCCTTGAGATCTTCTCTATGCATATTGCTTACCAACAATCTTTCTCTTTCAAAGATAAGGGAAATTCACTTCTGTACTCTCTCCCCTGTTTCTAAGAAAAAACCCCTTTGGCACTCTCTCCCCTGGAATTCTAAGAAAAAAAACCTTCCTTGTTCCTACACGTGCTGCGGGTGTGGCGTCTGGTCCTTTGGGCCGTAGCCACGCCCACATTCCTGAGGCGTTTGAGGCCGTGTCACCTCATTTATATTATAGAATAGTTTTCATTTCTTTCTATGTTCCTTATAAACAGGGTGTCCCTAAAAAGTGGTACTAACATTTATTTCTTTAAACATTACACCTAGACATATACTGCCTATGACAAAGTTTCATTACATAAGGTGGAAAATTTTATGAAAACACTTTGGCTTCTCTGGTGGTTGTTAATAAAAAGTTTAAAAAATAAATTTTTATATGGTCTGCATAGTGTAGAAGTGTTGGTTAATAAAATGTTTCTCATACGCTCATCTATTAACACACACAGTTTTCACACTTCTGTCTGTAAAACTTGCAGATATATTAGAAGGCAAATTTATTGACTACTAGCAGTACATGCACGGCATTGCCCATGGTATAAGAACTTAAGCAAAATAAGCGAGTTTCAAGGTGCATTGAAGTCACCATTACGACTACCTGGGTGCCAAATTTCAAGGCTGTAAGTGCGATATTTTTCATCTGAACATCACACACACAGAGAGACATTGCCTTTTATAAATATAGATTACTATACATAATATCTCAGAGAGCTTGGTTTACAGATTGTGCAAAATTTTGGGGAAATGAAATATGAAAGCAAAATGTATTAGGATATCACTCAGCTTTCAACAATAAAAGAGAAACATACAATTAAATATTTGTTTAAACAATGAAAATGGTTTGAATTGTGTTGCAACCATGAAAAGTATTGTTGTAAATTATACCAAAAAAATATTTAAAAAATTTATTAAAATTAGAGAAAATATTACACAGCAACTTTTTCGTTTAAAATTAACTTCATTAGAATGGAAATTATTTGTTCTTTCGTATGATGTATTTATTTTCTTGCTACGATTATTAGAAAAAAGGCAATGGAGAAATATGTATGAAATATCACCCAAAATACCAATATTAAATAAAAAATGTTCTAGATTGAATTTTAAAATTCGGGCTTTGAGGTGCATTGAGTCACCATTAGTACTACCTGTGTGCCAAATTTCAGGGCTGTAAGTACAATATTTTGCGTCTAAACATCACGTACACACACAAAGATTGCCTTTCGTATATAGAGAAGACCACCACTTTTTCATACTGTAAAACGCAGTTACTTTGCACTGATTTTCATGACTTCTGACAGAATTTCCAGATTAATTGCATGTATTTCTCTAAAAGAAAGGTTTTTCTAATTTCTTCCTCATTGAGAGATTATTAGAGAAATGTTTTGCAGAAAAATTTGAATCATACAACAATTTAATAATTAATTATGGTTTTTCGAAATTTTGGTGCAAAGTTACCTCGTAGGTGAGGATACTTTGCACTGGTTAATTTTTTTTCAGTATATTACAAAAACAAATTCTCTGGATGCAATTCTAGATATATTTATTGAAAGCCTGGGTGGAAATGTACCAGAAAAATAATTTTCATGAATGACTGTTTATAATTAACAATTTTATGTCATTGCATTCGGTCAAATCAGGAATCCTTTTATCCAATTATTGCCGGGTGTGTTATTAATATATTTATCTATTATCGCACCACCTTAGTAAGATAAATGTTTATTATCGTTTTAAGATCTATACTATTGACAGGAAACCGAAGTCGCTGAATTGGACTACACATTGCAACACTCTTTTCCTTCTCATTGGAGAAAACCAGGGAATTTCCATGTTATATGAATTAGCTTTCTTTTGTAACAGACTATTCACTTGGGGTACCAAAAAAAGCTTCTGCCTCTTTAAAAATATCCTAAACTTGCGAAATCGTGTTAAATCAAGCTTCTAAGGTTTCTGGAGAGAACTTCATATACTTACAAGTCCCTAACTTCCTTTTATATAAACTGGGCATATCTGAAGCTTAAGAAAACATTTTGTTATTATTATTTAATACAAAAATAAATTTAAAAACCAACTGGAGTTTCTGTATCACAAATTTCCATGGTGCAAAGAATCCCTCCTTTTCAGTGCGTAATTACCCCAGGTCAGAAAAAAATTAATTACAACTTAACTAACAAATATAATTGGCAGTCAAAGCAACAAAATGAAGCTAAGCTTATCTTTCACATTTAAATGCTTTTGCTTTCAGAAATGCCGTACTTTCCTCACCAGAGACAGATTTTACAGCACTAAAATTTTCGCTGGAAAATTGGCTCATTGTCTTTTCCTTCTTGAACCTCCTGAATGATTGTTATATATGTTTAAGGAATGAAATACACTAGTCAGTGTTCCCAAGAAGCTAGGGAAAAAAATCTCAATCCCATACCCTTAATTAATTTATCTCTATTTCATTTTTCACACAAATTTTTCACTGGTGCAAAGTAACCCCGTTTTACGGTACCTCTTACTGATATTTGATCCAGTCTTTTGAAGTACAGTCCAAGGATAATACAAATATTGCAATATGTTGTTAAAAGGGTGGAATCGGATCATAATAAGGCAATTATTGACTTATTAAATTTTAAAAATGGTCAAATAATACATTAATTTTGAAGTATTTACAAAAAATTTTCAAACTCTCTACCTTTAACAACTGTCCACTAAGGCATGCTTTGAGTATTGCCAGCTTGTCTGCTCAGAAACAAGCAGTGTTATAAACATATTTTCAAGAAAATACAATTTTTTAATAAATAAGCCCAAGTTTGTAATTGTAATTATCTGAATTATATTTTAGAAAATACTGACATCTTTTTTTGATCAATGACTTCTAATAAAAGAAAATAAAATACATATTAACCAGCTACATTTTGGTTGAGGCCACATTAAAGCAAAACTGAAACCCAAAGCAGCCAGTGAAGGAAATTGAAGCAAAATAAAGCGAACATTGGTTGGGAGTGAGGGGGAAAGAGTATTAGTTGGCCAAATGCCAAACTGAGGGGAATTTCCAAAAATCCAGCTTTGTCTAAGTTCAAAGGGACAAAGGGCTTCTTTTCACTTTCAAACTTCATATCCTTCAGTTGTGCCAGTGAGCAAATTTTGGTGCTTTCCAAAACTATTTGGTATGCAGCCCTATTCTGTATTGGTCTTACTTGTTGATTCTTTTTCGTTTTTATTACTTTCCCATTTTCATTGATCATTGAACTCTCAGAGTAGAAAAGTAAACAAAAAAAAATAAATAAAAGCGAAAATATGAGTTTTTAAAATAATTTTAGTGCAGCTCTTATGGACTAGCCCCACCCTACTGCTTTTAGGTAAAGCATAATATTATGCAAACTGTGGAGAGAGAATAATTTAATATTCTTGTTCGGTATAAGCTTGCTTCACTACGATTCCTTAAATTTTTCCTTTCTTTATAAAGTATGATATTTGCAAATATGGATCAGTGAAACTAAGCAGCAGCATGTGTGATTAACAAATTTTTTTCAAGTCATGACGATTAGATGATATACTACTGGACAAATATTTGCATTTCGCAGTTTTTCTGTAGGGAATAAATTTGCATTTCTGAAATGTCTCCATTTAAATTTGTAATTAGCCTCATTAAATTTAGAAATAAACACATCTCTGCAGATAGAAGTATGAAACTTAGTATGCTTGTAGATGAGTGTAAGAGGAACATTTTACTAATTGGCACTTTTACACTAGGTGGGAAACATAAAACTTCATTTTTTTTTACTTTTTATTAACAACCTCTAGAGAATCCAAAGTGTTTTCAGAAAATTTCCCACCTTATTTAATGAAATTTGGAATTGTAAGTACTGTCCTACCGCCACGAGAAAAACCCTGAACAGGGTTGCCTCAAGTAGACAAGCCGAAGAAAGGAGGGAAACAGGTATAAAATCAACCGCAACATTTGGCAACTAAGCGTACTTCGTTTGGTAAGAAATTCATTTTCGATTGAAGTACAAAGCGAAATGAGACTTCCGTCAGTTCTATTTGCGCCAAATGAAATGAAGCCCTTTCCTTCACCCCCAAAATGCAGTGGAATATCCCTTTTCCATAACCGCCACTGGCATGTCTGGGGTTTTTTCTCGTGGCAGTAAGACAGTATGTGTCTAAGAGCAATATTTGAAGAACTAAAGGTTTGTTCCACTTTTTTGGGACACCTTGTATATCATGTTGTATTGTGATACAATAGTGAAAAAAAAAATAGATTATTATGTTTATCTGCTCCTTTTGTAAAATATTCAGATTGTGCTCTGGTTTGTATATTCTTTATATGCTGATACTTTGCTAAATTCTTAAAAATCCAAAGCGTCTGCTTGTGCTCTACAATATCAGTTAATATTTTAATAATTCTTGAAAGAAATGATTAGCACAAACATAACTTTTTGTGATTTATAATCTTACTAGCTGATATGCCCAGCGTTCCTCCGGATTAAAATACTTTCATGTCTAATATTTTTAATGTAAAATCTATTATATAAAATATTATAATACACGAAGTCCTTTTATGATCTGAAACTTTTTTTAATTAAAATGAAAATATCAATTGAACCAGAAGATTTTTAAAAAGCGTCAATAGTTAATTTTCTTTATAAATTATTAATTATATAGATACTTCAAATTTTCTTAACAAATACTGAAGTATAAGAAAGGTTTTAATGAATATTTTGATACAATTAATTAAATAGTCATTTTTTCATTAATTGAAAGCATGAAAATAAACCAAATCAATAGTTGTTCCTAATATAAATTGTTTATCGCCGTTGTTGAATCGTCTGCTTTTAAAATTTTGTTTTAGTGTTCTTCCAGAATTCTGCTAATGTATTTTGGTAGCAGTTCTTCATATTATTCTTGTTCTTCAACAATAAAAAATATTTGTGCAAATTGTGTATAAAATTAATTTTGAAAAGAGAAAAAAATTGTGCAGAAATGAATTTGTGTCACTAATAAGCTAATTTTCTGCAATTCAATAAGGTGTAAAATTAGTTCCGCCGAATTTTTAAAAATTTTTTTTATAAACTGAAATTTTAATTAACTTTTGGACTTTGAAAAGTTGACAGTGATCTTTCTCTTGCCTTAAATAATAAGTGTGCAACGTTTGGTTGGAATCGGTTCACTGGTTTAAGAGGAGATGTGGAACACATGCATAGTCAAAATGTCTTACTTATGATCTTGCCGTCGTTTCTAAACCAAGTTTACAAATTCATAAAATTATATCTAAGTAACAAAGTCTTGAAAATTAAATATTTTTGAAATGTATTTTTTTTTAGTTTGAAGTATAATATTTAAGCCAACTCCACACTTAGGCAGACTACTGGATGTTTGAATAATGAATAGTAAAAATATACTGCATCAGCCATTGAATAATAAATTTTGAAAAAATTATTAAAATGAAAGAAAAAATTTCACGAAAATAGTAAATATTTACAAAATAAACAGAAATATCGAAAAAATAAAGGCAGAGTAGTTCAAAGTCTCACCGTTGCCTAGCAACGGAGAATCTATAAATTTCATTCAAAATCATCTGCGTCAATTCAATCATTAATAATTAATTAAATTTTGAAAAAAAAAATCGCACAAAATTGAAATTTTGACCATTGGAAAGGTAAAATTTTGAACTTTAAGATGGTATAAAAATACTTTTTGTGAAACAATTTGCTCCAAAGTTACTGCGGAAAAAATTGTTTCGGTTAATTTCTAATTAACTTTTGAACTTTGAAAAGTTCATAAGTGTCTTCCCCTTGTCTTAAATAATAAATGTGTAAAATTTGGTTGAAAACAGTCCATTGGTTTAGGAGGAGATTTGGAACATACCTACATACATAGCCACAATGACTTTTATTTATATTAAGATAAATAATTAAAAGTTCTAGGTAAAATGCACTTTTCTCATCCTACTTTTTGAATGCATAAAGATTTTTTATATGAAAAATCAATTATTTTTCCAATTTAATTTTGTTTTGTCCTTTATCCTAAATATATTTCATTTGTCCTTTAGCTAGAAACTAATAAAGTGCATTAAAATTCTTTTCATCATGTTTTCATGCAATTGAATTCATTTTGTGTCTGTTTTAAGTTCTTTGTTTATGTTTGTCCATGTAAACTATAATTTTTTTCAAATTTAAGTTGATTAAATATAGCACTAAGTTTTTATTCATTACATGCAGAAACCACTGAAATTCTATCTTTTATCAGGGTATGGAGTGGTAGATTGTTGCAATGGAATTTTGTAAACATTTATTAGACTATATTTCTAGAATATATATTTGGGATTTCAGCTTTCAAATCCTGTAAAATAAAATTTCTAAAGTGTTTGTAGTTTTACTTGGCTGTAAAATTTTAAAAAGCTAACAGTGATTTTAAACAGTAATTAATAAAAAGAAAATGCTGTCGTAGACCATTTTGCTTTATCTGTTTTCGTTTAATATTTTCACCATAACCTTTATTTAGTATATTAGCTGTGCTCATAATGATGAATGTGACATTTAAGTAAGAAGAAAAGGGTGTGCTTTTTTCACCCTTACCACTCAATTTCTTATATTTTAGGTCTTAAGTCAAAACATAAGCCATGACTTTTTTCCCTCCTTGCAAATTATAATGTAGTCTTTTAAGTGAAATTTTAACTTAAAAAATCTTGATTTTGAATGCTAATGATCAGCTTCTGTGTTGTTGTTTGTATGAACTTGTGCTTTTTCTTTCATTTATTTATTTTTTTTTATTTAAGATCATTTTGAGTTGGATTTTCTTGATTAATTTTTCTTTGCATAAGCTTTCTGTTTCCTTTTTATTAATTAATATTTTCAATTAGGCTCTGAAATAGAAAAACTGAGGTCGGTGTTGGATTCTGTCACTATCTCTAATGATGAAAAGGTATTTCTTTTTTTTTTTTTTTGCTATATATTTCAATCTGTTACTACTTTGCATTTCCCCTCCTCTTCAATTACTTTTTCACTCTTATTTGCTTAGATGTATGTTGTGTGAAATTTATAATTTCTAAAATTTGAGAAACTTTCTAAGTGCATGTAGAGAATATTCAAATCTTGTGCATCTTACTGCAATTCTAAATGTTCTGATATTTAGCTTGATTGTAAATTGTTTCTGCATTTATTTATGAAATTAAAATTTAATGCATGAATAAATAGATATTAGTTTGCCATTACTTGTCTGTAGTTAAGAGGTTTTTCAACCTCTAACAGGCATGTAATAGTCTAGTTACATCACAATGTTAAAATGTATAAACTGTTAAAGCTTTATATATAGTACCTCATCAGCAAATTTTTTGAATCTTCGAGTGTCTAAAATTTATATGTAATTGATCATGATTTATAACACTTGTTTCCATGAGATAGATTGAACATCTTATAATATTGAGTTATGAATTGTGAGGCGAATGTTGTGAGACATAATGTATTATTAAAGCTCTTTCTGTTTGTCAAAATAGATGTATTTCAGTTATTATTAACTGGCAAATTTTTAGATTATTTTGTATAATTAAATACAAAAAATTATATAAAAGGCAAGGAGCTTTTAAATTACATAATCTCAATTAACCATATGAAAAGGAAAAGGCTACTATAAAACTAAATTTGAAACAGCCTAATATCTGAATTGATACAGTAGAATTTTGAGAATGCAAATTTCAGTAGAGATTCTTAAATTTCATTTTTATTTTTTACTCTGTAAATTCTTAGTAAAACTTTTGAAAAGAGACTTTTTTTTTCTATTTGGAGTAATTAGTCGGGGGGAGGGGTGATTATGCATCAGTTCACAATTTGATAATTTTACATTAATACAACAGTATAAATGAAACAAGTTTGCAGCATTTTTGGATAACCTTTGTATTTCTAGCCATAGCCATTCCAATTCATACATTGCCAGCCAAAAGTTCTGCAAGAGTTGTAAAATGTGAATCATTTGGTTTTAATTTGAATACAATGGTTCACAATTAGGTGTGGAGAATCGTAGGAACTCTCATTTTACGAATCTTGCAACACTTTTGGCTAATAGTTTACATTGAGAGATTTTGTTATAATTTCTTTGTTGTAGGAAAAAATAAATCCAGCACATTCAATTTTTTATCTTCCTGGCAATTGAAAAATTCTCCAATATATAGCCATATATAAATCACTCAGTACCAAATGGAACTATAAAGTTGTTTCCCTTATTATAAAAAACATACTTGTGTATCTCCATTTGAGCTATGGATTGAAACTTTACCTGTTTAATGTGAATTAGTATAGTGTTTCATAACTTGAAAGTTTATACTTGTTTTATTTGATGCAAGATTGTGGCTTACTTTTTTCTTCTAGGACCAAAAAATAGAAGATTTGCGATCATCTTTGACCAAGTACAAAAAGTTGCAAGATATAGTTATGTCAAACCATAGTAAAAGTATGTATATCTGTGTAATGTTATGTATATTTGTATGGAAATATGGTATGACGAAGTGTTTGTAGTAAATAATTTTTTTAAATGGATTCTCCTGCATTTAATACTATTTTATGTCCATGTTTTCCTATTCATTTGATCCCATTTCATTGCAGTCTTATATTAAATTTAATGTGTTATTTTTCTGTGTTTACTTATTTATGTGAGACTTTCTTGTAGTCAATATTATTACAATGAAATTGCTTCAGTCCCCTTTAAGTATTTAGTTTCTATGTTTCAGTAATGTGAAAAGTTGATACATTGAAAGTTATCTTGATATGTAATTTTGAAAGAAATGAACAATAATGGTTTCATATTCTTTCAATTGTTAAATACCATCCAAATTCATTTTTGCAATCTAATCAATTGCTGCTAAGATTTCTCAATGTAAAAGTAAACATTTTTGCTTATTTTATTATACAGCAATTGCTTCAAATTATTTGCTCTTAATTATTGTTTCTTCAGCTGTGGAAACTGTTGCAGATCCCACCCCTAGAGTTGTATGTAGAGTTGAAGAATAATGATTTCATACTTTCTACTTTTAGACAGTAGTGTAACTATAAGCAAAAATGATTAAGAAAATCATTTACACTTAACACATTTCATTATAATTTGCTGTTAATTGATTTTTTTATTAACCATAAATCAAGGCTCCATCTTTGGAGTCACAACAATCAAATGAAATTGGGGTCCTGAACTTTTTTTCCCTATGGGAAAGGAGGCCCAAATGGTCAAGTTTCAGAAATGTTCTTTGAAACAAATGTTAGCAATCTTATATCCATGATGAAATACCGATTGTAATAGACTGATGAAATATTTTTAAATTGTAATTCAAAATTGAAATGTATATATTATTTTTTTCTATTGTAGTTACTGATGTGACTCCTCAGAAGCCCAGTGTGTTAGATACTGAATCGGTTTTTAGCTCATTAAAAAGTGATGTAGTCAAAGTAAGCGTTTTTTCTCCTTACTTCTTTTAACACTATTTCTACCAAGATTTTGTGTATACCTATTTCAGCCAAAAGGTGTCCTTTGATTCCAAATAACTGGAAACAATGGGTTGCCAATTTATCAGTTAAATATATATATATATGGAATAATAATTTTTCCATCTTTACAATGAAGTCTTTTCAATGCCACTTAATTTGTAAACATAAAACCACTTCTACTTTAACATAAAGAGTCATGCGAATTTTCACTTTTCACAAGCCTCTTATTTGGGCAATCCCCTTTTTTCACAGTAGGCGCATTGCCATCTCTCTTTTTGCCCTTTCTCTTTCTGCCTTATTCATCTCTAGTGACCTGTGTCATGGTTTGGAAGATCACTTAACTACTTAAAATGTCAAACTAATCTTATACCTTCCAGTGGAATATTTCAACTACAGTAAAGAAGTTATTTTATTTCTACAGCTGCAATTATCTTCAAAATATCAGCATTTTTACTCAACTGAAGTTTGAGTTACATATATAAATTGAGTAATTTATTGATATACATGGGGCCTCTGCCCCCTTGCTCACTGCCACTCGCCAACCCCCAGGAGGACTGCTACACAAACCTTGCTCACGTCGCTTGCTATAATGTGGACATTGCGCGTCCTAGCAGAGTTATTGTAAAAAAAAACCTTGATGGTTAAGTTTCTTCCGATGCTTTTACTTAAGGATAGCATTATTTGCAGGTAAGATGCAAATGTCTAAAGCGTTTTTTACAGGTTCGAACCAAGGGATGAAATTTTATTCGCAGGTATTGTGCGTTTTAATAAAATGTTATTTGCATTTACGGTGTGTTGGAATAAAACATTATTTGTAGGTACTGCACCCGCAGATGAAATGTTAATTGCAGGTGCAAAAGAATGTTATTCACGGGTATTTTCCATTCAGCTAAGTTGTACACCCATATTTTCTTGATGACATTACATTATTTTAATTAGTTCAGAATTTTATTATCAGTTAACCGATTAACTTATTTTATGCCAGTGAGCACCATCTACTTATGAATTTAAAAAGAAATTGAAAATATTTATAATAATGAATTCTGTATTAAAAACTAAAATGTAGAAAATAATTAAAATAAAAAATTACTTTTTAGTACAATAATGAACTGTTTTTAAAAACAGTTTTTATCCTTTTCTTAATTACTTGTAAATTTGAGAGATGGAATATTAGGAGTTATCTTAAATTTATCGGATAATATACTATGTTTGGAAAAAGGAATAAAAACTAATAAAAAATTTATTTTCCCATAAATAAACACATAAGAATTATTTATATAGATAATATTAGAATGAAAAATATGTAAAGATTTTTTAAGAGTTTAATTTTTAAGAATTAAAAATAAGGTGATTAATAAAATAATTAAGGTGATATTAAAATGATGAGGTAATTATAGGAGGTAGAAGACAGTAATAATAGCGAGTGAAAAATTTTATCACTCAGGGACCAAACCCTACAATGTTGAATTAGAAGCGTATTACCTTTACAACTGTACTATCAGAATGCACGGCTTCAAGGTGAAACAGGGGTTATTGTTATTTATATCGTAGTTTGAATTTTAAAGATTGCTGAATTTTAGATTGAGGGAAGGGTTTGATAAAATTTATTTGCAAGTTTTTGAATGAACTTTTTTTTTTTAGAAAAGCACAAATTGCTGGCTTAAACTATTTTGACGTTGACCTGAACGTTCTCTGGCTCGCATAAGCCATCTCCTTCATTTCCTAATATTCTCTTTTGAATCATTTCATCCAAAGTTTATTATAAGTTAACTTTTCGTCGTAAACTCATTTTTTGTGAGAGAAAGTTGTTTTACACCACAATGAATATAGTAACAGGCTGTTCCTATGAAATTATGCCTAACATGACGGAGGCTACCGGTTTTGTTTTGTGAACGATCGTTGCCATCGGTAAAAGAGAAATTAACCCCTTTTTTCTGCCACATACTTGAGTGCCTTAGCGTATTATATAGATTGCTCTGCAATTCATAATAGCTATTGATTACCACTTTAAAAAAATTCATCAAGCTGATTCCATTTTCAGATAGTGGGGCTTCATCAGTCTCAGGTTTCTTCACTTATGTTATTTATTTCTTGCAATATCTCAATTTTTGAAATTAGATACGTTCTAAGAATTAATAATAAATTTGAATAAATAAAATTTTTTTAAATGTACGGGTATTATAAATAGGGGAGACTGGGGTACAATGGAACACTTTTGTGAATTTTGAATGTTTACTCTCAAAATACTGTTTTTTTTTTTTTTTTTTTTTTGCTTGGAAAAGTGCATGCATATTAAGGTTTATATTATTCACTTTAAATCTATAATTATCTATACTTTTTTAATATTTATTTTTTAGTAACTAGTGACAAAGTGGACCATTGTATCCCAAGGCCAGGGTACAATGGTCCACAGCTTGGGGTACTATGGACCGCCATTAATTTTTAAAAAAATATATTAATACAGTACATTTTTTAATAACACAAAATATAAAATGTATCATATTTTTTTATTCGTGACTTCAGTTCATACATATAATGCAAGATTAACGAATATTAAAGTTGGCAAACAACACATTAAAAGATTTTTGTGTTACTGAAAGTCTCCTGTTTTCTTGAGAAATTGTAGCTTCCGGAAGACTCGTCATAATATCTTGGATCATTTACAAGAGATTGGTCATATATGGAAATGCTTTTATGGGACAGTACTAGCCTCTTTTTTAATTAATTTTATATCATTTAACACTTAATTTATGCATAATATCCATAGATACAAACTAATAGGTGCATTATTTTTTAAAGAAGAATTATACTATTTTATTTCATTTTTCCTTATTATTGCTATAATATAAAAATTAACTGAGTGTTTATAAAATATAAACAAGAAAAAATCTCAAACAAATAACATAAAATCTTGCTTACTATTCTTCGGTGCCTAATTAGGGTTAATACATAGATTACACTTAAAAATGTGTATGCTATATTATTCAATTCTTAATTAACTCATTAAAATAATATAATTTACTTATATAATGTCTGACTTTTAAAAGCGCATGGGATACAGAACTGGGGTTGGACCATGGTCCATTGTTCCCCATGTGGAACTTTAACAACAAATTGATAAAAAGGTAAATTTTATATTCAGTTATTTTAGCTGCATTAAATATAATAATATATTATCTTACCTTTTTATTGAGTAGAGTAATGTTCTCTGAATCACAATCCTGTAATCCAGAAAAGAAAATATGCTTAACTGAAAATATTTACTTTTAGCTACTACAAATCACCAGTCAAGAATAACATGGCTTAATTGTCAGTTAGGAACATGGTTTTGAAGTTTTTCAGCGCTACAAACCTGGCATCTATGTGCCAAAATATGAAACATTCAGAAACATAAATAAAATAAATAATAAGGGGTGGTCCATTGTACCCCTATGTCTACTGTACCCCGGTCTCCCCTATTTTACATACATGTTTGCATATCTGACCATTTACATACTTGTGCTGCAAATTTCATGAATTTGTTTTTCAAATTTTTCACAAATGCGTATTTGAATTGAACTTGTTAAAAAATAGATACCATATTTGGAAAGCAAAACTTGCGTTCTATACTTATTTTTAGAACTAATTATTGCAACTGATTTACAGAATAAGACATACTGCAAACAATCGAATATAAAAAGTTATATTAGTAATTTCCATATTTTCTGTTACAACTGAAATCAGGGTTCTCTTGTTTGCAATTGATATGATGCTGCCAAATCGTGTCCATATTCATATGTAAAATGAGTTAAAATTCAACTCTTTATATAAAATCCTAAAGGTGTCAAAAGACAACTCCTGGTAGAAACAGGTATAGCATGTATGTAGTTTTAGATCCAAAAAGAGCTGTATGAAACGCAAAATAACTAAATGTGGAAAAATAATTAAATTTAGGGAATAATATTAAGTTAAAATTTTAAAAAGTGTCTTTTTACACCTTTTGGTACAGGTAGTGTTTATTATTTTTACTTAGTGCTCTGGTTTCATTTTACTACTTTTTTTAATTCATTATCTGATTTCTGTTATTTGTCTTTTTTTATATGGATTCCAGTAAAGTTAATATTTTTTTTTTTTCTTTTGCCTGTGTTTAGAGATCACTTATTGATACAAGTGCAACGAAGAAGGTACAAACTGTTCCATCTGCAGAAAATATTTCTCCAACTTCCTACCAATTCAATAAATCTGTACATTTGCATTCCTCTCCAAAAGTATCACCAAATTCTGCATCTACTGTTTCACCATTCCAAAAGTCTAATAGTGTAGAGAACCTCAGTCATCCATCAGTGGTACAATATTTGAAATTTATATATTATGAATGCGAAAAATATTTGTACTTATTTTGTAATTTTAAATAGCATCCAATATTTATTTTTTAATTTTTTTCACCTTTCTGTTGCTTTCTTTTCAAACATTGTAATCTATACTTATAAAAGGCTGTGCGTGCGTGTGCATATGCGGGCGTGCAATGTCCAGACGAATGTATCGCACTTAGAGCTTTGAAATTTGGCACACAGGTAGGCTTAATGGTGATTCATTGCACCTCGAAGCTGGAATTTTAAAATTTAATCTAGGAAATTTTTTATTTAATGTTTTGTGTTGTTTTGGGTCAATTTTGACACGTTTACGGCTGTAGTATATTTTCTAATGATCGCTAAAAAACAATCGTTACACCATCGGATAGAACAAACAATTTTCGTTCTAATAAAGTTTGTTTTGAGCTTGAAACCTAATTTACTGAATTTTGAGAAATTTTTAAAAAATAGTCAGTTTTCGCCATCGAAATTTTAATTTTGTTTTTAAATTTGCTGCATTCGACGTTCTAATAACACTATTATTTTCAATTTTTTTTCAGCTTATAAATGGAACGGTTCTGTCGGATTTAAAACGAGAACGGTTCAAATATCTTTTCCTGTTTTTTTAATTTTTTCCTGGTCAGTTGAAAGATATTTTTATCTACTTCCCTCCCGCAACACTTTTCCAGAACGTTGCTGGCAATTTGATTGGCTGACAGTGCAGAGCGCAGGTGACGCCATAACATTCAACCGAATGACTTCGTTTATTATTTTCGGCAGTGTCTTAACATGTGTGTCTCGCATATTTTATTTGCTTTATAATAATCATTTTCAATTTGCAATTTTTTAATATTGTTTCCGATTAATGTACTCTGTATTTTCTACAGTTCAAATGTCATTATCGCAAAGAAAAATAAGCAGGAAAATCAAATAAGGAGTATCTTTTGTTTTGTTTTTGGAACTTTTTCATGCCATCGTGGGTGGTTTTTATTTTATTTTATTTATTTATTTTTTATTTTTTTTGTCTTTTTCATTTTGTTGAAGTCTTGATTCCACGGGCAACGCAGTGCGCATACTGCTAATGTGTTTTATATGTAAATTTTAGTAATTTTTAATTCATTATTGGATATTCTCAGCACTTCAATAATTTTATTTAATCTTGGGTAATTGCGAGTTTGAGTTTTGTGGCACAAAAGTCAGCTATTAGTGTAATTATATTTTAGGGAATATGCTAAGTGTTTCTTGTTTTTCTTTTGCAGTATTTTGAATTTGAATTAAAGAGTTATGGGATTTGAAGCAACAAAGGCGGTTATCCCCTTGAAGTATTTATTTTGAGTGCTGATTTGATACTTTAATCTGTTATCGCCCAACATCCTATTTATTGGGCAGACACATTTCACTTCCGTGGCTTAACGGAATTCATTCCTTTGTTTCTTTTTTGCTCTGTTTACGAAGTCAATATGTATTGTGAAACTCCTAAACAATTTTCAACAGGCATATATCCCCAGTTAGAGATTTTGAAGTCAAAGTTTTCTCCTTTTTATTTTTCCTTTGGTTTAAGTTGGAGGTAAGGCAAGGAATTAGAAAGTGATTTTCATTCTTTGATATTTTATTATATTTTTTAAATCTTAAATATTTATGTGGGAATACCACAACAATACACCCCTACCATTTAACTCCATCCAGAGATGAAATCGGATGAGGATTGGAGATGGTCCAGTTAGAGCAAAACGAGCTCTTGACATAAAGGAGTGAGACGGGCTTCTGAACTCTGGACTGATGTCCGACAGACATCTGTAATCGATATGCTATTATTCTAATCACCAGCAGCATTGTACATATTCATTTGTAATTTTCAGCCTAATTAAACATATAGTTTGAATTTTAACTAGTGGTGACTGCGTCCTCCACTTTATGTAAAAAAAAGTTTGGAAAAAAAATGATTTTCTACTGATTTTTTTTAAAAAAAAAAAAATAAATACCCCCCCCCCCCCCCAAAAAAAAAAGTCGGAATTTAATGTTACTTCACATTTAACTTCATCTTGTTGTTTTAAACATAATTTAATTTATTGAAATTTGTGCTTTAAATTAATTTGGGTGTTAATGGGTTAATACAAAATGACTTGAAAATTAACCTGTTCAGAGGAGATTTTGTGAGCAATCATTTAATTGTATGCCGTTTTCTAGAAATTTTGATTAAAATAAGAAGGTCAAATTTGTGACCAAGGATTAAGTTTATTTTTTCTATAATAAAGATTGTTCCAATAAAAGAAATATTTGCTATTCTCATCTAATGAAGAACCCATCGAAATAAAGCGGTAATTTAGATGTTGCTAAAGAATGGACTCTTCTCATAGAAAATATGCTTGTTTGGGATTATGATTGAGATGGGATTTTTAGCAACAAAGGCCATTATCCCTTAGTGTCAAAAAGGATGCACTCAATTGTCAAAAAGGATGCACTTTTGGGATGATGAAGCTTGATAAGTAAATTTGACGAAAATATTCGGATATCAGAAGCTGAGATATTGATCTAACAACCAAGTGCTCTTTAACAAGAAAGGTACCACCTTCTCTCCAAAAACTTGTGTCAACTTTCTGAATTGCAATATAGAATCTCAGTGGTATACATAGAAAATGGAGTTTGTTGTTTTCCTAGTATTGCAATATGACTTTCTTGTGTTTTGCTGCAAGATGTAGTTAAGTATGTACCATTAACGAGATGCATGAACTATTATTTAGCACAAATGCTAAAGTGCAAAAGAACGGAGAGAACGAGACTGATTTCATACCAATACCCTGGTCTTTTTGGGGTTTTTTTCGCTCATAAAAATGTCTAATCTGCAAATTTTATGCTTGTAGGTAGGCTATTCGGATAAAATAATCGAAATTTAAAACTTTTTTAAACAAATTTAGAATGACATGTAAAGGTATTACTCTATTTCTTTGAACTTGATGTGTAAATTTTTATGTGGAATATTCTGTTTTAACTGTTGAAAGGTATTTGTTTGATATTGTACAGTTCTAAATTATGAATAATCTATCCAACTATCAGTGATCATTTGGATATTAAGTACACCTTTGATATCTTTTCTGCCCCTTAAACACTGAATGTTTCATTTTGGTTGATATTTAAAGATTCTATTTTATTTCATTTTCTTATGCAAATGGAAAAATGTGTTTGAAAGTTCGTCAATAGTAATAATAAAAACAACTGTGTGTATCTGTTGGTATTTAACAAGACAAACTGCTGGACCAAGAACTATCAAATTTGACATTAAACATGCTTTGAAGGGTGCGGATGTGCATCTCTGAGAGTTTTTACTTCTCGCATACAAAGAGAAAGGATTGTAGCGATAAAAAAATTTGGCCTCAAGATTTTGATGGATCTCCACGTTTTAGACTTCCCTAAGTCCGAAAGACACATTTTTAGAATTAATGTCTGTCTGTGAACATCGTAACACAAAAACAGATTGAGCTAGAGAGATGAAATTTGGTATATGGTCCTATAACTTAAAAATGCAAAGAGCTAGAAAGATAAAAATTGGTACATAGTTTTATCATCATAATTTTAGATACATATCCTATTTTGAACCAAATCCATCAACAGGATCACCATGTGTTGGTATGTGTATTCACATGTATGGGAATGTGATAACTCAAACGCAACAGCTTAGATGAATGAAATTTGGTATGCGGTTTTTGACCAAAATTGTTTATCTGTATCAAATGTTGAGCTCAATCAATTGAATGGAAGGTGTCTAAAATGTATATTCGCTTTTATTCATTATACTATGGAACACATATTGTGTCACACGGGAGGTGGGGAGGAGAAGGGCTTGTGGGCCTCCTGTCCCCATTGACTCCTGCAGTACATTCTGGGATGCAAATTCTTATAAGTAGAACTGAAAAGAAGGTGCTATAGTGTGTAAGTATAAGAGAAAGTTGAGCTGAGAACATTGCTACTGGTTAAAATTTTAATAAAAAAAAATTTAGCAAAATTTTAACATTTTCTTCCATAACTTTGGATCATACTATCTTATAATTTTAAAAATTACCTTTTCAATTATACTAATTTAATCATGATATAATTTGCATCAAAATTTTTCATTATTGCAATGGAATTCAATTTATTTTCATTGTATTGACAAATGTTTAATCGTGTGGTTTTTCCCCTTCACCATCGTTATTAGACAGAAAGATGCTATTTCATTGTAAAGCATATGTTTATTGAATTTTTATACCTTTCTTGAAGTTTTGAAGTCTTTACATTTAAAAATTTATTTCAAAATGTTGAAAAAATAATTATGCAATGGATTTCTATATAACATGAATTTGTATGAAGCATTGAAAAAATTTCAACTATTTCTTAAACAGCACAATAAACAGTCCTGTATTACACATAAGATAAATGTAACGTTTTTGCATTTTATATATTTTTGTTTAGAAAAGCAAATGTACACACTTGCATGTTGTTTATGAACGAACAGTGAAGCTGACTGTTTAAAAAAGTTACATCTCACTAGCAGTTTGTGAAATTCATCTGATAATGCATTCCCTGTATATCAGAATTTCCTACTATGCAGAATGTATACCGCACTTTATACTAGAGTCCACTGTAATTTGCCTTTTTCTAAACGCCTCTGTTCTTTCCACATTATAATTTGATGTAAAAATATACAGGTATCTACTGTAAACATGGCCCAATAGCTAATTTCTGAACCATCATAAATAGGTAAAATGAAAATGATATAAAGAATCGTATTTCAATTATGTAAATTATGAAACATAATTTGGTAGTACACGCAGTACTCCTATGCTAAAAGATTCTGACTTCTATTTTTTCTGAGCATGTTTTAATTTTAGCTAGTACTTTATTGGATTAGTTGAATTTTCATCATTTCCGCGTTTACATTACAGCTCAAGTTTTTCATGGGAAAAAATATCTGTGAGTAAGAAGTAGTGCAAATAAAATAACAAACCAGGTGTGTGCCTTCTGAAATAGTACAGGTTAAATGTCTATTATAATTTCAAGTTTAAAAATGCTTTACTGTAGGAGGCATGCAGACCAAGTGAGATTTAATTGAAATTAAACAACAAATACTCCATGTGAACAAGCTTGTTGTTCATTCAATATTTGTTGATTTTATATTTATGCATCTTACATTTGAAATTAGAACAACTTTCTTATAATGATGGTTGACTATTTTAGCATTTATGTATGTTTGTTTTTATTTAATTAGATTTTGGAATGCTTATAACATTTACATTTATTTCAGGCAATAGTCCCTAATAGCCAGTACGGAACCATGCCTCGTCAGACATCCTCACAAGTTTTACAGCAATTACAAGGGCAATTTCGTGAGCATATGGTAGATTCAAATAGTAAGAATTCCACTGTGGAGAAAACTAATGTGCACAGAAATGACAGCAGTAAAGAATATAGTAAGGTCAACAGAAGTGCCATAGGATCTGGTGGAAAAAGCTCTGGTGTCTCCTTCGGTAAAGGCTTTTTTAAGTTAAGATCTGGGAAACGAAGTTCAAGTGAACCTTATCTAGGTGATGGTTTTGGTTTAATTTTCATGTGGCTGTTTGCTTGCAAATAACTGCATGCTGCTGATTCATTGGGCTACAGCTTAATAATATTGTATTTCAATTATTATGAAATAAGTGTTAATTTTTCAAATTGCTTATTTTTTATAAATGCTTTTAGTTGCAGCTATTTTCATTTTTAGTTAATATTAAGTTTTCTATTTTTTTTTAAATCCTTTGCATTTTTAATCTCATTATAAACTGATTAATCCATGATTGATGGGACGATTATAATCATTTTATATTTGTTGTTGGCACAACATAGGAAATCTATAAAATTGCTTCAGTTTAAGAAGATAACCATTTGGGAGAAAGTTTTAATCACATCCCAGCACTTGTTGATTGTTAGCTATTTAAATGAGATGTTTGATTTTATATGAATTTCAACCTCCTAAAATCATGCCCCTGTTCTGTCTCTAGAAATAATTTCATTTAACTATCAAAAGCATGTGTTTGTGAAAGAGAGGTGAAGCTCGTGTATGTGAAAGGGTAAAAATATT
The DNA here is from genome assembly GCA_013235015.1 of Araneus ventricosus. Taxonomy (NCBI): domain Eukaryota; kingdom Metazoa; phylum Arthropoda; class Arachnida; order Araneae; family Araneidae; genus Araneus; species Araneus ventricosus. The sequence goes on along the minus strand of BGPR01001313.1, from coordinate 99,509 downwards.
GTATGGTGTTGACTAAAAAAAAATTGTATAGATAACCTGTGCAATTTCAGTACTACTATCTCTAAAATTAATGTAAATGTTTAACTCATTGTTTATTAAAAAACAAGTTTATCCATTATTTTATCTTTATTTTTCAGTTTATAAATTTTTATTCTTTTCTTTTTTCTTACACATGTGGTATTGTTGGCTTTGTGATAAGGTCTATAATTTTTTAAAACTTAATACAGATAATGCTGTAGCTGAACTTTTGCCACCCAGGGCAAACTTTCAACATACTGCTCTTCCTTAAAAATAAACATAGGGCACATAAACATCAAAATAAAAATAATAAATTTCAGGAAAAAACATTTTATTAGTAATGTAATTGTCATTTGACATCATCAATCCCTGCAAAAGAGTAGCGAAATTATGCATCCTCCATCAGTCTTCCTTCTACATTCCGCAATTTACCAATAAGATACCAATTTACCAATACGCAATTTACCAATAAAGATGAAAAATATGAATTACATTAGTTTTTTACCGGTTTTACATTAGTCTTTTTGAGCCGGTGCTGCTTCACTTAGTTATAAAATTGTTTTCCTATACGTCTGATTTTGGCACCCAGGGCAGACCGTCTCCTGTCCCTTTAGCTACTCCACTGAAGGTAGATGAACTTGAGTCAGTGGCGAATCCAGAACTCGTGTCTGGGGGGGCTGAGGTCATAAAAATTTTGTATCGTCATGACGAATGTGAAACCTCATGGCTTATGTAAACCAAAACACTTTAACTTAACAGACTTTACTCACCTGACAATAAGAATCACGAGGAACACTACAGTACTTTCAATAATTTAATAAAAAAATACCATGAAATAACTAGACAAACAATGTTTTTGACCGCGTCAACGCTAAAAGTAAAAGTGGAATGACTAGAAAATTAGGAAAATTTTCAAGCCTGTCTAGCCAGAAAGCAATGTTGTCACGTTTTTATTATTTTTTTTTTTAAAAGGGAAATTAAAAACAAACAGTTGTAGTGATTTTAAATAAAATCAAGAATTCTTGTTTAGCTCTGGGGTAGGCTGAAGCCCCTAAGCCCCCCCCCCCCCGGATTCGCCACTGACTTGAGTGTAATACCTTATCTACATTTTTAGCAAGCACATAGCAAGATTTTTTATAGCAGATCAGAAAAAGTATTTTCCTTTAAAAAATAACAGCTTAGTGTGCAAAAATTAATTCCTAATTTACATTAATTACTATTTCTCATCACAATGGTCTTCAAAAATTGACAGTATTATATTTTTAAATAAGAGTTTTATTTAGTTATATGAACATCCCATTTCAAAATTTCTCAAAGGCCATTTTAGGACACGCCTCATAATTTTGAACCATGATCAGATGACGAGGACAATATCCAAGTCGGCACCCTATTCTCCAAACTTCGACTCAGGTGGAAGGGTGTTCCTCCTCTTCCAATTTGTTGATAATAATGCATACCAAATCTGCATCCATGGTGAATCTTCAATGGAGTCAGGTCTCGAATCTCCAACTCTCTACCAAGTCACTATGATCCTTAGATTTTCTTGCAATCAAAATGCCCTTAATACTGCTTTTCGAAATATTAATTTAATAATATCATTTGAGTCTTCACAATTTTTACAAACTGGAAAAATAAATTTAAAATTTGCTGATAATTTACAAAATATGTTTCCACAAAATTAATTCATTTCAGTGTTACATTTTAATGTTAGAAATAAATTACAATGAGAATGTTAAAATGGCTGTGTCCTTTGTAAATTTGTCATGTAATATCATTTACTAATTTGTGTTTTGTTAAAAAGTTCCTTTATAACAATGTTTATGCAGGATGCCCAATCTAAACGTGGCCTAATAGTTAAGTTCTAAACTGTTAGAGATATGCAGATTTTTCCAGTTGGAAAAATGCTTTAATTGCCTAGAGAATTACATTTTATATTGTTTGAGCCAATAATTGCACTACTAAAAAATTACAAATTCTGAATTTTTGTACACTCCTCTAGTCCTATTAATAATATTTAGTAAAATATTTTTAATGCACTAACATTTCAAACAAAAAAAATTCCATTCTTCTGCGATTAAAGCTGACCAAGTTATGGAGCTTTGAATGTCGCTGACTTAGACCATTTTAGTGCCCGCCTGGAGGAAGATTCTCCGGTTAGAGCGCAGCGCTTACTCGATGCAGCTATTGGGCCACATTTAGAGTGGGAACACCCTGTTTATACATAATGAAGTCGGAAGTTTGATTTTTAGCAGTTTACTTAATGAAATTAAGGATTTATTTTGAACTTACAGATTTGCATTGATATTTTCAGGAACTATTTTTCATGCAATGATTTATATGAAGTGTTTATCGGTTCTGTGTGCAAGAAGCTTGTTTTAAAGTTATGCTGTTTATGCTTTTAATCCATCATGCATGCTTTCACTGACATTTTATTTTTTTGTTCTTGATTATTAAAAAAGCTGAAATTTGGCTTTGCTAATTGCTTTATTGCAAGTCATAATTCTTAGTATAATGCTTGATGATTTCAGCTGCTGAAGAATGTGTTACTATTCCTTCTACAGAAAAAGAAAATGATTTTGTTGCTTCGTTAACTCCTCAACCATACTTAATCAAAGCGGAGAAGGATAGAAAGGGATTTTTGAAGTTTTTTTCAAAGTATGGCCATTTTGTATTTAATATATTTCTGGATAGTTTCTTTATTATTTTCATATTTTTGATTAATTGTTAAACATTTCAGGTTTAAGAAAAGTGGCTCACAGAATATCGATCGAGTTGATGGAGATTTTAAAAGAGGTGGCATGAGAGCAACTGCTGGTCCACGTTTAGGGTGGTCTCGAGATATATCGCAAGATCCAGAGTAAGTTTTCAAGCTTGAAAATAATGTATTAAATATGTTGAAGATTATGGTCCAAAAATTTTATGCATCAGAATTAAAATATGCCATGATATATATAATTGTTCTGTGCTGAAAAAGGAAAGCTCCATTTCTTCACTGTTGTTTGATTTTGAATATCAAATTTATTTCTTTTTCCTGACCCCCTCTTCTGGCATACCTTCTTAATTCTGGTATTGCCAGATATTATGATCTGAATACTTAATGTTCTTTTTGTCTTCCCTTGGAGTTTCATGATTTTAAAAGATGTGGCCATCCTTTCCTTCATGGTGGCATCCTTATCTGGATATGAATATTCTGATTTTGACATAGCTAATTGGTCCCCCTTCATATCATCACATCGGTGTTCATTATATAGTTGTCTCACCCTCCTAACCCTGAGATGGCATGGCATTTTTCATTTACTGGTTTTTAGTTTCCATTGCCATATCAGTTGCGTTGACTGTGTGAATTTTGTTTGTCTCAGATTTATTAGTTTTTGTAGCAGCACCTTGTTTTATGGGTCATTGCTTGGGAGGACAGGCAAGGGTTTGTTTCTTGGCTTCTTTGTAAACTTTAACACAGAAATTAGCTAGCAGTTGGATATATGTTTTAGTGGTGGCAAAGGGGTGGGGATGTCTAAATAAGTACTCTAATGCTACAGTACAAGATACGTCTCTGTGTTTCACAGCTATTGCACTGTGTTTTGGTGTTACCTGTAAAGTGTTGGAGCCAGTGGCATAGCTGTAACTTCTGCCGCCCGGAGCAAAGTTGCAACTTGCTGCCATTCCTTTACAAGTTACATATGGCACATAAATCTCAAAAAAAAAACAGCAAAAAAACATTTTATTAGAAATCTGTCGTTTGAAGCCTTAGATGTTTGCATATAGATTGTAAAATCATATGTCCATCATCAGTCTTACCTTCACATACCATTACAAACAAAAGGCAGAAAATAGGAATTGATTGCATTATTTATTTATTTTTATATACACAATGATTGAGCTAGTACTGCTGCTCGTATTGGTTATAAAATTATTTTCCTGCGTGTTGGATTTTGCCGCCTCCCTCTAGCTACACTATTGTTTAGGCTGTGAATTTCACAAGTTTGTAAGAATGCAAGGGAGAGTCAATGTTATTTATTTATAGATGCATCTTTTAAATAGGCATATTGCAAGGATGTATTTGAAATTTTTAGGCATATATCCACTATTAAAAATGGGAATGTGGAGTATGTTATCTTATTGTATGTTGCTTGCAATTGATACTGTACTTTAAGAATAGTTTAACTTTCACCAGTACTAAAGTATTTTTATTTTTAAGCATCCCCTTTATTCGATGGAATACAGATATAATTGTGGAATGGTTACAAAGACTGGGTTTAAGTATGTACACCAGTGAATGCAGACGTTGGATGTGCAATGGTGAAGTTCTTGCTAAAGCAACAACTAATGATTTAGAAAAGGCAAGTTAATATTAAACTGTTTAAAAAATGCAAAAGGTTTTATATTTTCTGATTTTTTACATGGATGTTTATTTTTCATTAAATAGAATCAAATGAAAAAGAGTTTTTTGTGAATAGAATTTAATCTTTATATTGTTTATTAACTTTTTTATATTTTGTATAAAAATTCCTTTAATCTTTTCTAGGAATTGGGTATAAAAAACCCTTTACACAGGAAGAAACTTATCTTGGCAATAAAAAGCTTGAATAATGGTTTACCCAATTTACCTGCATCAATCAACACACTTGATTATAACTGGGTTGTACGTTGGTTAGATGATGTAGGACTTCCACAGTATAAAGATTCTTTTATAGATGCTAGAGTAGATGGCCGTGTTCTACATTGCATTACTGTGGTGAGTATTTATACAAGTGCTTGCTTAAAAAAAATCCTTGCTATTCTTGTGACCTGAAAGTTTGTTTGAGAAAATTGAACTTGTGTTTATTTTTAATATATTATTTAATTTTAAATATTTTTACAGGATGACCTACTGTATCTAAAAGTCTCTAGTCACTTACATCATATTAGTATTAGAAGAGGAATTCAGCTGTTGCGAGAAAAAGCATTTGATCCACATTGTCTGATCCGTCGTTCTTTACCTGATGAGGTATTTGGGTTTTTTTATTCTCTACTTTCTATTTTAATGTGAAGTTATTTGGGAAGTGAACAATTTTGAAACATTTCTTTCTGGTCTAAATTTCTGTGATCGCATCTGATCTAAATTTTCGAAAACGAGATAGTCACATGAAGGTATAACTTCATATTATAACATTTTCATTACAAATTTTTAAAAATCTTGAAATATTATCCAACACCTACACCTAGTTTGCATTTTGTGACGATGTATTTTTCCTAAAAACCTTTTTTTCAAAGCATTTCATAGTGCTAGTTGAAGATTTTAAAATTTTCATAATGGAAACAACTGTTTGACTTCTGAAAGTCTTTCTTCTTTTCAAACCAAATAATTGTGAGATATTTGGTTGTCAGTTTGTCTGTGTAAAAGTGCACTAGAAGTAAAAAAATTTGCCTTTTCTATCATAGCTCTACTTTTGTACTATATAACACAAAGTTTTGGACCCAACCTGCTTGGAAAGTCAATTATATTTTTATACAGGGTGTCCCAAAAAAGTGGAACAAGCATTTATTTCCTTAAATATTTATCCTAGACATATACTTCCAATTACAAAGTTTCATCAAATAAGGTAAGAATTTGTATAAAATGCTTTGACTGCTAAGGGGATTGATATAAAAAATTACAATAATTAAATTTTTATATGGCCTCTGTAGTGCAAAAATGTCAATTAGTAAAATGTTTTTCTTACAATTATCTATTCACATACAAAGTTGCACGCTTCTATCTGCAAAACTTAGAGATAGATACAAGAAGGTAAATTTACTGACTTAGACTACTTTTCCATACCTCTCACTGCTGTTTGATCCAGTCATTCAATGTACAGGTGTGGGAACAAAAAAAAAAAAAAAAGGATCCACCCAGCATTATTCCGCCACTAATCATTGCTTCTTAAAACTAAAGTTACGTTATGTTTTAAAAATACGTTATTTCCTGTAAACTAACCGTTTTACAGCAAATAACGTATACTAAAAGATTCTAAGGTTGAAATTCTCTTAAGGGGTCATCTACATATTTAAAATGGTACTAACTTCAAAATTCTCAATAGCAACACCCTTTTTTGATGCCATAAATAAATTTATCATGAAAAAATACCCCAGGCTATTAATTTTGGTTAATATATCATTAATAGATTGGAAGATATTTGACATTTTGTGCTCTTGACATAAAAGGGGTCGTCTCCACGTTTACTTACTAAAGTTCTCTACTTGCCTTCAAATGTCAGTAGTAGCATTTTAAATTATTTCGCACTTTAAATGTTATTTTCAAAGTAATGATCTACATATTACAATCGGTAAAACTTGATGTGTAAAAAAAATCTATTAATATTACACCACTTTAATTTATAAAGTTTTAATAATATATATAAATTGTTAAAATCTTTGTAATGATTTCAGTAGTGTGTCATTCCTTCACTAGATGGCTGCACTAATCAAGCCAGTTTAAGCCTTACGGCTAAACGAGTAATGTCAATAATTTAAAAATAGAAATAAATATAATTAAGGAAATAATAAAATTGTGTTAAACAGTATTATATTTGAAAAATAATTATAATTAATTCTTTAGATGAATTCCATAATTTTTATAACGGTTTTTATATTACATTTTTGTATCTGTATGATCTAAATTGTATATAACTGTACAATAACTGTTAACCAAACTGGTATTTTTTGTAAAAACGTGGTTTTGTCTGAAAGCGTTGAGGAGTGACTACGGAATGTTGTTAGCATCATTTTTAATGCTCTTCGCTCGTGGAAATAAAAGATGTTCAGCTGCTAAAGACTGTTGTTTGTTCAACGTAGTTGATTGAGCAGATTTATACATGCAACCTAATCTACTAAGAATTTAATTGAATAATTAAACCATAATTTCTTTATATATTTAAGTGTGAAAAATAAAGTGGTTTAAAGATTATATTTAACAGTGAAAACTTTTTCGAAATACAAGATACCTGCATCGTTTTACAGCGAAAATTTAATGTAATTTCAAAATTTCTCGTACGAATATGCTGAAATTTTGCATAGTCTTATCAAATGGCCTTCTGCTTCAATTACTTTTAAAATTTATAAGTGTTGCTATTCAAAATTCTTTTAACATCAGATTTTGTTAAAATATTTCATATACTCAAAATTATTTTAAAATAAAAATTTAAAGTGTAAAATGTACAGAATAATTCATACTACTACATTAAAAAAAAAATTCTGGGACGATGACACTTGGTATTCCAGTGTACATTTTTATGTAGATTCGAAATATTTTAAGAAAAATGTGTTTCCATTGGAAATTTTGAAGTTAATGCAATTATAAATACGTAGACAACCCCTTTTGAACTTATTAGACATGGAATCTATTAAAGAAGTTATTTTCTTAAAATTGGTACCTTTTGTTTTAAGATAAAATGATTAGCAGCGGAATAGTGCTGGGTGGATCATTTTTTTTTTCCCCGTGACTGTACATTTTAGGGATAATACATATATTTCAATAAGTTATTTATAAGGCAGAATCGGGAAATAATGTATTTGCTAACTCTTGTTAAATCTAAAAAATAGTCAAATAATACATTAATTAAAGTATTAGCAAAAATTGTTCATCTTGTGAACCTTCGAAAAATATCCACAGTGATATATCAGCAGTGAACGGCTCATCTGCTCAGAAACAAGTAGTGCTATAAAAATATTTCTATAATACAATTTGAAATACAATTTTTCAAAAATAGTTTTACATTCAAATAGTCCAAACTTGTAGTTGTAATTATCTGAATTGTATTTTAGAAAATTACAGTCTTTTTTTTTTTCATTGAGTGACTTAATAACAGAAATCGAATACATAGTAACCAGCTAAGTTCCTGTTGAGGCAACATGAAAGTGAAACTGAAACTTAAAAACAGCCAATGAAAAAGAAATCGAAGAAAAACAATTCAAGAGCGAGAAGTAGAACCTTGGGTGAGATTGAGGGGGGGACATTAGTTGGTCTAGCGCCCAACAGGAGCATCCAAAAATCCAGTTCTGGCGACATTCAAAGGCAGAAAGGATAGATATTCGCCTTCACCCATTATGTCACTTAGTTGTACGCAATGAGCGAATTTTGGTGCTTTCCAAAACTATTTGGTTTGCAGCCCCATCCTATGGCTGTCTTACCTTTTCATTCCTTTTCTCGTTTTTGTCTTTTTTCCGTTTATAATCGAATTCTCAGAGTGGAGAAGTAAGCAAATAAGAATAAAAACGAAAATACGAATTTTTAAAATAATTTTAGTGAGTTCTGCAACCCTGAAGGAAGAGTCCCCATTGCCTTTAGGTAAAACTTAATACACATAATGCTAAGAGCAAATAATTTAATATTCTTGTCCAACATTAGGCTGTTTTCCTGTTTTATGTTAAATTTTATTTTTTCAAGTTGTCCTTCTATTCTTTATCAAGTTGCAACTGTCTGGCAATGAAATTGAGTAGCAGTATGCATCATTGGATTTTTTTTTCTAATTCATGATGATTGGATGATGTGCTACTAGATAAATATTTGCATTTCGCAGTTTTTCTATGTTGAATAAATTTGCATTTCTGCATTAAACATCTCCATATAAATTTTTGAGCAGCCCCTTTAAATTTAAAAAATATATATCGGTGAGTTTTGCAGATAGAATCGTGAAACTTAGTTTATGCATAGAAGAGTGTAAGAGGAACATTTTACTCATTGACAATTATGCTTTTCAGGGGAATGTATAAAACTTTAATTTTCTTAACTTTTATTTTCACCTTCCACAAAAGCCAAAGTGTTTTCACACAAATAACCTTATTTGATGAAACTTTGTAATTGACAGTATATGTCAAGGTGCAATATTTTAGAAAATAAATGCTTGTTCTACTTTTTTGGGACACCCTGTAGAGATTAGTTATTTGAAATTTCTGTAACCTTTCCTAAGTAGAACTTGATTTGTTCAGTTGAATTTTATATGAAAATGTTTTCACATAGGAAAATTCTGAGGCATACATTTCAGTAATTTTTAATTTGTTTTCAAATTTAATTGGAGCTTATTTTCTTTGTGTTGCAAAAAAAAAAAATTAAATGAATGTCTTCATTAATGATATATCTGGTAAGTTATCTGCAAATTTTTGAAAATTGATCACTGTGAATTAAAGTGGCTTTTATTATTGCTGTCCATGCATAGTTTTGTCTTATTTTCTCCTCAGAAATCAGATTATATTCAAAACTTAGTTCACAAATGTTTAAAAGTTATTTAATTTATTAAAAATTCAAGTTAAGTCTTATTAAATTTATCAGTTTTCTAACTTTGTTTTGTGTAAAGAATTTGTTTCCTTTTATGTAAAAACAAACGAAATGATATTGTTCTATAATGTGAACTTCAAATATTTCTGTCTGATTAATTAAAGTATATTTTTCTCTTAGAGTAAAACATACACTCCTGAATTAGTTGCCTTATGGAGCAATCATCGGGTTATGGAGTGGTTGCGTACTGTTGATTTATCAGAGTATGCTCCAAATTTGCGAGGCAGTGGTGTTCATGGTGCACTTATAGTAAGTATGGTTTTGACATTATATCATAGCATTTGTATATTATTGAAGCTAATAGGATTTTCTCTTTCTGAATAGGTTTATGAGCCAAAGTTTAACACAAATTTGTTTGCCACTCTTCTCAACATTCCACCTACAAAAACTTTACTTCGACGGCATCTTGCTACACATTTTAAACATATTGTAGGAGAGGAATTAACGCAAATAAAAAGAGAAAAAGAAACTGAAACACCATTATCACCTAGTGTTAAAGTTAAGGTTTGTATTATATTTAATTATGTATTTATATAGTTTAGTTAACCTTGTAATAGGGTCATTCCATGTCAAGTGATCCAGAGCTGGATGCTTGACCATTTTATAATCAAATGATTTTTTGTTTGTTGATTCCTACATAATTAGATGGTCCAAAAAGACTCATTTTAATTTTTTATCTTTTTCTGAATTGCGATGGCAGCCATTTTTGTTTTACAAAAAGTGCTGATTTTTGCATTTGTAGGGGTTTGTGTTAACTTATATTACTCGGAACTGGTGAACCCGAGGTTGATGAAACAAAAACCAGTTTATTCAGCAAGATACAGCATTTATTACTTACAGTACACATTTAAGGAAAATTGTATCCCAAATAGCAAAAATCAGCTAAAAAGTTGGATTTTAAAAATGACAAATTATCCATTTTTGAAGGCATATAATTCACAAAAGGAATCTATTCTCCATATTACTTTTGTGGGGATGTGTAGCTACCTTAATGTACTGTATTTGCAAAAAATTTCAACCCTGAGATTTGCATCTTTTAAGAGTTCCGGGATTTCAAAATCCGAAAATTTCAAAAAAATCCAAATTTTGACACCTTGTATCTTTGTTGGGGCAAAGTTTAAAACTCTGAAATTTTTAGAGATAAACCCTCTATAGTATATTATACTGCTGTAAAAATTTCATGTTTGATATTTTTCTACAAGTCACGTTAGAGGACCTTAAAAATCCCATAAAAAATTATTTTTTTCTGAAAATGACAGAGGATTAATTTGACTAAGTATTATTTTTATCATTAATAAATTATAATATGATCTCGACTAATATTACTTATTACATATAAACTTGCCTCTTTTACATGAAGTAGCTTGTGCACACTTTAAATGTATAACGAATTTGAATATGTTTCATGGTCACTTCAGGTTTCACAGCATAATTGAGGCTTCTCTATTCGCTATTTTATATCACAGTTTTTACTATGGATACCATTGTTGAAATACTTTAAATCTTCAAATAAAAGTATTTATATATTATTTACAACTAACAAATCACAAAAGTATTGATATACTATACATATGAGACAGGTTTATCGTTCTACCTTGATTTGTATTCATTAAGAAGTTTTGATATTTCTTCACTTAGTTTTGGGGAAATGTTGTGCCCTTTCAGTAGTTGTAAGTTCTAAGGCACTTAGTTTCCTTAAAACATTGTTCATGGGCACCCAAGTCTGGTCTTTCTCCTTTTTCTTAAAAGCTGTCCTTGGTCCGGCGGGGATGATAAAATGTTACAAGCACATCTTTATTTATATCACTAATGTCATTCACCTCTGCCAGCCACCATTGACAATCATATACACATGCAATAGAATCTCTTGTGTGAAGTGTTTTTTGTACAGCTTTTGTAGTGGAAGGAATTTCATATTCCGTATACCATATATTTTTGCAAATACAGTACTTTAAGGTAGCTACACACTCCCACAAAAGTAATATGGAGAATAGATTCCTTTTGAGAATTATATGCCTTCAAATATTGAAAATTTGTCATTCTTAAAGTCAAACTTTTTAGCCGATTTTTGCTATTTGGGATACAATTTTCCTTACATGTATACTGGAGATAATAAAGGCTGTATCTTGCTGAACAAACTGGATTTTGTTTCATCAACCTCGGATTCACCAGTTCCGAGTAATATAAGTTAACGCAAACCCCTAGAAACCCAAAAATCGGCATGTTTTGTAAAACAAAAATGGCTGCCATCGGAATTCAGAAAAAGATAAAAATTTAAAATTAGTCTTTTTGGACTCGATTTTCATGTAGGAATCAACAAACAAAATATCATTTGATTTATAAAATGGTCAAGCAACCAATTATTTTTTTCTGGATCACTTGATATGGAATGACCCAATAGTTTTCTTTTAGTTTGTTATTCTTAATTATTTCTTTTCCAGGCTGTTCGTAAAACGCAGTTTGCCTTAAAGAAGAAACGTAATAAAAATGAAATAGAGAATGATGATTATATTTGCCCAATGGATATTCCAGTTATGCTAGCTACTACAGATACTCCCAAACTTTCTGAAGTGGAAAAACTTGTTGTTAGAAGAAATAGTGATCCTTCTCCTCAAGAACAGAGGCATATAGATTTAAAGGTAAAATTTGATGTTTTAGGAAGCCAAGACATTAATAACGATCTTATTTTTTTTTAAGTAATTCATGTGAAAATATAAATAATACTTTAAATAATTGTTTATTAGCTAAAACTGTGCTGAAAGAATAACTGTAAATGTCTTAGAAGTTGGTTGTTTAATCAGGTGGCAAATACCGGGTGCGTCATAAATTCGTGCAAACTTCAAAAATTCATAATAAAAGAAGTAATGCTTGGAAAAATTTCGGTTTTTGCGAATATGATCAGAGGGACATAGGATTTTTTTTTCCATATATAAAAAAAATTCCAAAAGTTACCGAAAGAGGGTTCTCGCATGTCATACTGAGACGTTTTATGCAAATCAGGCTAGCAATAAAACACCTGGCTGGAAATGGATTTGTCATCCCAGCAGTATGCTATCGTTACCAGATCAAGTGTTGGTGGTTCAACTTTTCTATAAGAATGGTGAATCCACAACTATTGCATTGCGAAAGTTTCGCACAGAGAATGGACTGAAGGTGCAAAAAAGGCCCTATTTCATCAAATGGGATTAGTACAACGTTTTGAGGAAACATGGAGTTTGGAGGATCGGCCACGAAGTGGCAGACCATCCTTGAGTGCATACTATGTCCATGTTGTAGAAAGTGTCTTGGAAGAATTGGCAGCCGAGGCATTAATGGGGAGTAGCAGTGCTTGTGAAGCTTTGAGAATAACTGGATTCCGGAATCGTCGATTTGACATATTCTGCACGGAATCTTGAATCTGTATCCGTACAAGGATACAGGCACTTCACCAGTTATTACCAGCAGATTTTTATGAAAGACAAAACTTTGCTACAAGGACGCTGACACAAATGGAACGTGATCCACAATGGTTGCTGAACGTCCTGTGGATAGGTGAAGCCCACTTTTCACTGCATGGTGACGTCAATACGCAAAACAGTCGTATCTGTGCAATGTTAAACCCTCGTGAGTACCTGACAAAGCCACTGCTTTCTCCTCATGTGACTGTTAAGTGTGGTTTCACCACATCTTTCATTCTGGGCCCTTTCTTTTTTGAAGAGCATTGTCCTGTATCCAGCTGGAAAACCTGTACACTCACTGCAAAACGGTATGTTGCACTTTTGCGTGACCATGTTGTTCGTTACCTGTCGTCACCTTCATGCAGGATGGTGCCCCGCCCCACTTTGCACGTGAATTCAGGATGTTCCTGTTTCAACTTTAACTGAAGACCGACTGATAAGTCAAGGTTACAAGTTTAAGTGGCCCTCACGATCACCAGACTTGACCACGGCAGATTTTTGGTTATGACTTTTTAACTTGACTCATTTGTCAGTAAACTTCAGAAAGTACTTAAAGAGCACTTACTGTTAAAACATTGCAAACAAGTATTTTTTGTGTGTGAACAGTCTTGTAACTTATTTTTATGATTTTCAAGATTTTAAAATCTTATGAAACAGTAGATTGTTTTGTACTTTTGTAGGAAGATACTGTTGAAAGAATTGGATCTGTATCCAAGGAAATCTCATCTCTCACTGTAAGCTTTCTATTTGTTTCCTAAATTTCATTGTATTTTAAAGAAAATTAAAAGCTGCTAGGAAAATAACAACAAAGAAAATCTGTGAAATAGGCTTTCTATTATTGTAGATCTTTTCTGCTAAATTTATTCTAGATATCTTCCAGCTATCCACCCACCCCTTCCTCCTTTTATGGATGTCAGAGAAAATATCTGAGTTTAGTTTTATCTACAATTTATGGTCCAAAAGTTGTAATTAGATTTGTCCCTGTTTAAAACTGAAATTTGTCTTCAGGGCAAATATGTTGTATCCAAAATGTATCCATTTTTGCTCATGAAATTGGATTAATATAATTTGGTAAATATTGTAATTTTATTTCATCCCTCTAAATGTGTGTTATAAATAAGCTTATAGTTTTCGAACAGCTTGTTCATTGGGCCCAGACCTTGCAATTTTCAAAACATTTCAGAGATGACAAAGGAAAATTGTCCTATGTCGCTCCACTCTCTGGATTTTGCTAACAAATGAACTCTTTAACCAAATACAAATTTAATGAGTATTACTCTCACATACATGGATCTTTGATGGAATTCCATATTCTATTTGCAATTAATATGCAAACTGTGGTTCGAAATCAGTAGTGGAGACTTGTGTATCATACAATCGAGTATCGTAAACATTTTACACAGGAGATTCAGTCATAAGGGCATTTAGGAGATCAACCAGAAATTGATGAAGACAAAAAGGGATTTTGGCTCACCCTGTTTCACAGAAAGCTGATAATGATTTAAAACTTTAATGAAAGTTTTTGTTTGTTAAACACATATATTGCTTACGTGTATTTTCGTAAAAATAGCATGGATTTTTGGGGAGATATGAAGGTTTCTTTAAAAAAATCCCAAAAATGTCTGCATGTTTTTTGTTTATAACATATCTGCCTGTTTTTTGTTTATAACATATCTGCCTGTTTTTTGTTTATAACATGTCTGCATGTTTTTTGTTTATAACATGCTGTGTTTTCATTCAAATTAAATGAAACTTGCAGGACACTCGACAATATTTTACAGATGAAAATATTAAAATTTGAAGTAAATACATTGAATATTAGCGGAAATATGAGTATTAGTACTAAATTATTTTTTACAGTGCATGTGCGAGACATAGCATAATTTTTCTTTCATAACTTGAAAGCCAGATATATAGAGCAACTTATATTAAAATTCCGGTTGAATCCCGTTAAAATTCAGAAAGATATCGGCATTTCAGTGAGGTGAATTTATCTTTCAGAATAGCTAAGTGATGAGGGGTTTCCCACAAATAGATACTTTTGAAACTTGAATCTTTAAACAGTGAAATTGAATTTTAGGGAAGTTGAATATTCTGAATACCCATGTACACTTATGAATTAAATACATTATTTAAATTGCATTTTGTCGATAACCATTCGAAGATTCAAATCTGTGAAATATCAGTTTGTGCAAGTTATTTGGGTAGATAGACTAGTCAAATAAGACTTCCAAGGAGAAGTTCTACATTGTGTGCTACTGCCAAACCTACCATGAAATAGTTCTGAAAACTATGAACTCTTATAGAATTTTAGCTTATGTGCAGATAATGAATGGAAAATTGTCTCCCCACTGTTGCATTATTATAATACTATTACAAAGCTGTAAAGTTTTTTTCCTGGCATGCTATTTTTGGCAACAAAAGGAATCTTCTAGAAAAATCCTGAACTGTGGATGTATCTCTACTGGGAACCAGTAACTTTATGAACCTTCTGGAGATTATGTCACTTCCTACGTAATGACGTCACTTCCTGTTGAAAAGATATAAAAGCAAGCTCTCAAACCAAGAGCAGTCAGTTGAACTTTGATCAGCAAGCAAGCTGGTCAACTGAAAAACATTTGAGTGCTATTGAAAGCACTGTGTCCGAGATTTATTGGTGATCTCTGTTGTAAATTTGTACAAGTTCTGATTTGTTATCTGTGCTACGTTTGTTTTCCTAGAATATTCGCGAAATAAAGAGCTTTATGTTTTTATCCTTCTTATTGAACTGCATTCATGTACACCCACAGGTCAATTTTTGTAACAATACATTTCACTTTTCATTCTGATTCATTTTTCTTTCAGCTGCTGGCTGATATTCTTTCTATATTTTTCTTTCAGCTGCTTCTCCCGCCACCATTGTGGCATCTACAAAACATAACTTCTAGCTCACCCAGCATTTTAAACATTTCTCATATTCATTGTATTAAAGATATCAATGACAAGGAAAATTCAAACTTTTTATCTATTATTCTCACTTTTAGCAGGCTTTTCTCCTCTTTATTGGTGCAATATTTTTCCAGTATTCCTCACCCCTTTTTCCCCTCTGTCTGTGAAAATTTGACTTTTAATTAATATTTATAAAACATTTTTGTAGACTGCTGTTGCAGCTATTTCTACATAAAATCTTAAGAGCACTTGTTTGATGTGTTATCCCGTATAATTTCTTTCTTTCTATAAGCACTCAGAAGAATTTTGCATACTTGAAACATTTAGCCTCTGCATGTTTATTTATATGTAGGGGAGACCGGGGCTGGTTGGCACCGATTTTGGTTGCAAATTTTTTTAATTTTTTGATAATCATTAGACAGCTAATCTATGTTACACTATATTCCTACATCCTTTGGCTAACCTGAACAAAAGTAAATGAAAATTTGGTTAAAAAATGAGGTAGCAGTATTCAGTTGAATGAGCTAACTTGCCAACGTGCCATAGAGTACATTGCCACCCCACCCGGGGCAAGTTGGCACTATATATTTGCATTTCTTTTTTTAATTTACTTTAGGTACATACCTAATAAGGAAATAAAATAAATTCTTTTATTTAACCAAGTTACAAATAATTGAGTTTGACTTGAAATTGCAAAATTCTTTTTGGATTTAGGAACATTGATACAAAAAAACTGGATTGACTTCAAATCACAAAAAGTTTTTTGTCTCTGTGTCGCCCCAATGTCCAAACGGAGGCAGAACCATTTTTAAATCGGTTCTTTCGACAACCGAATTTTTAGCTATATTTGGAAGAATAATGCATTTGGCATTTTAGAGCTTTTCCTGAGAACAGACATGACACATTTCTGTGGAAACGCGGATTTCGCCTTTTTTGACATCGGATTTCATCATTCTCAATTTTCTATTATATAATAATTCTACAATATTTTTAATATCTTAAGCACTTTTTGTATAAATTTATTTATTTTATTGTTCGATGAATCATACTTATTTTACTTCTCGATATTTATGTTTTGGCACGATTCATTATTTATGAAGTTAGTTTTTTTTGTTCGAAGCCTGTGTCATTTCTGTAAGAAAGATTGCCTTCCATTCGTCGGGGCTCTTATGGTCCAAAACTTTGGCCACAGAAAATTTTGAAATTCTCTTGTCTTCATTTAACAGTTTCACTAACACAAAATCATTGACCTCCAGATCTTTTTCCAAATTCAAATAATCCGAGTCCTCAATCGAATCGCATTTGACGTAGAAATAGTCGTGATCATCAGGAGGCACCCAGTCTTCTTCACTCCCAGAAAGCAAGATTTGTCTCCTGACTTTCATTCTCATTTTCTAAATTTGGCTTTTTGCTACTTTCTTGTTCTTTGAGTTCTCTTCTTTATTTTCTTTGTGCAAATCTTGTCTTTTAGCTTTAACAGTTTTTTAAATTTTTTTTATTGCAACGGCTTCTCTTTCTGCCTGAAGTTCTCAAGAAGTTGGTAATAGTGCTTTAGGAAGTGCATAGGTATCTCATACTTTTCAGCAGCCTTTGAATATGACATTTCTTTATGTGAAACCACTTTTACTGCTTCAGTAATGACATCCTGGTGTGTGGGGGGGGGGGGGCCATAGCTCGGTCTGTCATCCTTTTTCTGTTTCTAACCATGACTCTGGAAAAAAATATTAGACATGTATATAGTATTAGTTATAGTAGAGACCCAACCTACCCTAAAGGGTGTAAGGCTTTTAACAAGTCGGTGGGGAAACGTGTTTTGCGCAAGAGAAACCCAAGTAAATTCTCTGAGTGGAAGGGTTAAGTACCAATCGATAACTCGAGAGGCCCCACCACAAGAACCTTACAGTCTATAGATTTAGGATCAAACTACATCATAGTTGCTTTCCTAGACTAAGTCTCGATCTATGCCCCAGATCCAAACGCCATTTAAGAACATACCATCGTATAAAATCAAACACACATCAACACAAAAATAATCAAAAACTTACCAAAATGCACACACAAAAAAATGACTGCAATTTCCCACACAAGGGATTAATAATTATAATGTATTAATTGGTGAAAATAACTATGAATCTGGTAACAACCCTAAGTATCACCTACACTCCAAGCAGAGAGACTGTTGTTTATAAGCCTATCGGATCTGGTAATCATGCTACAAAAAATCATAACCCAACCCGAGGTTCCTGTATTAAGATTAAGATAAAACTTTTATGTACAATTCGATTGGGCCATTAGTCCAATGTCTACAATGATAAAAATATTCAACAAACTGCGGTAATAAAATTAATATTACATACCATAAAATCTATAACATCAATAAGATCAGCAGCAATAAAGTCAATTTAGACTTGTATGAAACAATTTCCCAAACACAGGACCAACCTGCCCCGCTAGTGCCAACATGCCCCATCACAACATTTTGATTTCGATTCAAATTTCTTTTCAGAAATAATTATCTAATTAAAGGATGTATTCTCACAAATGTGTCCTTAAACATCATAATACTAAATGTAACAAGCAATAACCCTCATTACCATAGTAAAGAAAAAAAGTATATATTATTAAAAGTATACATTATGTATACTTCCAAAGTATACATTATTAATCATAATGTATACTTTGGAAGAAAATCAAGTGAGAGGTAAATATTTACTTTTCAAAGCAGAAAACACAATTTGATCTCCAGCATTTGTAGATTCAGTTGTAACTGGCTCAAAATTTGTGAGCGCATAAAGTCATACTGTCTGTTTATTCTAATCTGACTTTTATTGCCATCTATGAGCTGAGTGCCAACTAACCCCGTAATCTAGGTGCTGTGATCATAGAAAATTCGCTATTCCGTAAATTTACTGTCCCCAATGTGATCTGTCAGATTTATTGAGTACTACTTTTTTTTAGTTATCATTTTATTGTTAATCAGCAAATTTGAATTCCTTGATTGATTCCGGGCATTTTTTTCTTTTACTTTATTATTCAATTCTGTATTTTCATTGATATGTTTAGATAAAGGATTTGAGATATCGGATACTTCACATGATCTTTGTAATTTTTTGCGCATACTTTTATAAATCTTGTGAATTTTAAGAAAATACTTTGCCAATTACTATGAATATGTAGTAAATCAGCTATTCGTTTTTACAGTTCATTTTCAGAAGTTGTAAATTAAAATTAGTAAAGGCCAATGGGTTGTATTAATCTTAGTCATAAGTAATAAAAGCATTAATCAAAGCTATCAGAAATAGCTTGAGAAGTATTTTTATTGAGTTGATATGTGTGTTATTTGAAGGTGTCCTGTGTAGTTTACCATTTTTTGCATGTTGACGTTTTTGCTGAGTAACAACTAGAAATTTCAAGAAAACATAAGGTGTTTGAAATAAATAATAAATGTTAAATTTCATAAAACCTAATTTTCATCATTTATTTTAATAATAAATAATTTGATTTTAATTGCATATCATTTTCATTTCAGACAATTCTTCAAGATGAAAATCTAAATGGAGCACCTACAACTGTGGTTTAATACTGGCGTGCCTTTTTTATCCTCTAAAGCTACAGGATTCACAATAATTGAAACATGTTCATTGTGCCTTCTTTTTTATGGAAGTATTATTGTATTTGTACTTTAATGCCAGTTGTATTACAAGTTGTCATATTTATTTTCAAGATTTTATTCATGTGTGCATTTAATCAATGGTCTAGCAACTTTCATCAAAAATATGAATTAAGATTATCGCATCTAAAAATATCATTAGTCATCTGTTGTATTTGATTTCTAATGTTTCTCTCCAACTGTGCTTATGAAAATCCTGACTTGTTTGTTTGCTTTCCCCCCCCCCCCCAGTACTCTTACATGTGTGTTTGTAATATTAATTTACTTTTAAGTAATTATCATTTTTGTAATACATTAATTTCCAGTTGTTTTTTAACTTTTCATTTTATAAAAATACTTCCTGTAACCCTAAAACATTTTTCAAAGTACAATATTTTAGCTTTTAAGCTGTGATATGCATCTTGGTACAATACATATACTTTTGCTATGACACAGAAACTTTTATAATTACTTGATTCTGGACAGCAAAACTATTCTACATAAGTATTAAACAGAAAATATTTTTGATATATTCTTATACTTAAACACTGAATCACAGTATCAATAAGATATCTGCTCACCTATTTTATAGATTTATTAGGAAGGATCATACAAAATATATCTGCGTCTTGTTATTAAAATGCGCCCAAGTTGTATATTTTTCAGATTTTTTTCTCAGTCTGAAATTTGTATCATCGTTGTCATCTAGTATTTACTGATTTATCTTTTGTAGTATCATTTTACTAGGAAACTTTTTGTGACATGAAAAATGTTTTTTTTACCAAGAAAGCTTTATTCATTTCATTGGCAGTTGCATTTGCACTAGAAACATACTGATAATTTGATTTTTGTATATTAGTAGTCGTAAACATATTTATTGAAATCTAGTGTGTCATAAGTTCGATAAAAATGTGAGTGTATGCATAGAAATTCTTTTGAACAAATGTAAGAAACATGAACATATCATCTCTGGTGTCTTAGTGTTTTTAAGAAGTGTAATTTAGTCTGTGTGTTTTTTTTCTACTCGTCTTTCTTCTAGACATTATTCATGTTTGGCGTTTTTATCTTGTCTGTGAATAAACAAGTTTAGTATTTTATTATGCAATAAAAATTTGAATTTTTAATGCTGTTTTATTTTAATTATCAACTTTGTTTTCTTATAATCCATATCTGATCGTAATTTGCTTTTACGCTTGTTTTAAGAAATAGTTGGAAATCTGAATACATTGCATTCTCATTTACCGAAAATTTGGAGTCGAAGTTATATTATGTGAATTACCGACATTTCAAAATGGGTGATTGTTCAAAGAGCAGTATAAAACATTAAAATTTGTGACTTCTGCTTTGGGAAAAAGTTTTCATTTTTTTAATGGTTGTTTCACTTTTTTCGTTTATTCACATCTATATAATAGTTTTTAAGAAATAAAAGCCTTCATGAAATGATGAATTCATACAAACACACATGAAAAAATGTTCCAATTCTGACTGCTTAAGTATAAAGTTCAGAAAACTTCTTTATATTTTGTGATTCTCCCTTAAATTTCTGATAGAAAGAGACGTTTCTTTATCTTTTCTTAAATAATACTACACCCCTCCCTTAAAAAGCATGCTTTCACTATCTGTTTGCTAATAATTCTATCATGCATTTAGAAATGAGAAAATAGTTGTATCTTTCTGCAAGAGGGACTTGTATTGTAGTAAAATTGCTCTCATTTTAAAAGAGTCAAAGTGAGCAGTTAAAATCTTGTGGTGAAAATTGAGTTATTGTTGATATATGTTTGAAGCTTGGATACATTTTTGGACTGACAAATTGACTTCTTTTGTGATGAAACTCTTAAGAAGTAATTGAACCTAGCTTTATATTTCCAAACAAAAAAATATCTGTCAAGAAAGGTGTATTAATAATTTTGCCTCATTGTAGAACATTAATAGTTTTTTCTCTGTAGAAAAGTAGAGCACAGAGGCAGCCCGATGCCCATGGCTCCAAAGAGGGAGTGTGAAGGAAAAAAATCATTTAATGGTCTAAAGAAACCAAAGACTTGTATTTTTAAAATTTGTTGAATATACAGGGGTACCCCAAATGTATCTTAACACTTTTAAAAATAAACCATGATATGCACTTACAGTTTTTTTTATGTTCCATAAAGAAAATATCAATGTTTTTTTAAATGAAGTGTAAACTAGATGGCGCTACATCAATGTTTTGCAACATTCTCATTTCAAAATGGTTTCACCGCAAGCACAAGTTGTAACGTGGTTTATCAAATTTAAATCTGCAACACGGGTAACAGCGTAAATTTTAGACTGCCTACAATTGAAGTCCACCTTCAAGACCCACAATTTATGAATGGCATGAAAGATGTATGACGACAAGTAGCTTATTGCCAAAACCAAAATCTGGCTGCCCCAGCAGACGCTTCAATGACATTAAACGAATTCAAAAACTTTTTGTTGTAGACCTCATAAATCGATTCACAGTGCAGCCCAACCTTTACAAACACCGAGATCAACTGTTCATGATGTAGTGCATAAAAAATTACAGCTTAAATGCGTATAAACTTCAATTGTTGCACGAATTAAAGCCTGATGATAAGCCTTGATGTCGAACATTTGCAGAAGAAATGTTACAAAAAATGGATGATGAAAATTTTCTACAATGTGTTATGTTTTCAGATGAGGTAACTTTTCACGTATCGGGTATTGTTAACCGACACAATACTCAAATATGGGAATAAAAAATCCTCATGCCATACTGGAGGAAGCAAGATACAGCCCTAAAGTAAACATGATGTGGTTTACTGCATGATCAAATTATAGGGCCTTTTTTCTTATCTAGATCTCCAGATATAACACCTTTTGGATTTCTTTTTATGGGGATATGTGAAAAACATTGTTTACCAACCCCCAATTTGTGACACTGATTAACTGAAAAGTCGAATTTCAGTGGCCATCCAGACTGTTGATTCTGCAATGCTTCATAGAACGTGGTTAGAAATCTCATGTAGACTCAATGTGTTGTGCATGACTAATGGTGTGCACATTGAAATCGTGGAATAAAACATTGCAAAAAAAACTTTGATATTTTCTTTATGGCACATAAAAAAACAAGTGCATATCATTGTTTGTTTATTTTTAATTATTTTTTTAAAGTGTAAAGATACATTTCAGACACCCTTTATTATATTAGTTTCAATAAGACCACTATATAATTTTAAATATAGCTGATTGACCACTATATAATCTTAAATATAGCTAAAAATTCTCACCATAATAATATTAATTCATATTTGCAGGTAAAACATGCATATTTGTAAGTTTATTTGACATTTAGAATGCAGATGTTAAAGAATTTTAAAAAAATATTTTGGTTGGGTATATTGGCGCCATAGTGTTGTCTTGCCCGGTTGGTAGTTACTTTGAGCCGCTTCAGGTAGTGCAATAACATATTATTGGAATGTTTTATAATGTATTTCACTTAAATGCATTCAGATTTTAATTTGTGTGACTTAATTCAGTCCTTCACTAATTTGAATTCAACTATTGGACCATGTGTCTTCAAATCTACTTTTTGTGTTGCTGACATGCAGGTCTCTGTTCTGTTGAATGATTATGAACCAATACCAAATTTTTGCTTAACAAGCAGTACCATCTCTCTCAATTTCCCAAGTTTTACAAGAAGAAAAACTGGTTTTTTTGCAACCAATAACGATTTTTTTTTTTTTTTTACGTCTGGTTTGAAATGTGAAAATAAAAGCGGGAATATTCGTTATTGGTTATGAAAAATTAATTTTCTTTCTTTTTAGGAAAATTGAGCTAGGTGGTGTTTCTTGTAAAGCGATTCCTCTGAAGTTACAGTAAGGTGACAGTTTCCTCTGAAGAGAGTATGTTCTTGCAAAAGCTTCATTAAAAAATTCAGAAAGACCACTTGCCTGGAGTTACAGTAGGAAATGCTGTGTACATTGTATAATTTCTAAATAATGGATGAAGCACCATTCAACTTGAGACGTTCTGACTATTTTGCATTTGTGAACATGTTAGTTATTAAATTCCAAGAACGACCATCTGTATGTGTAGAACATTTTTTAATGGCGTAACACACAACAGCACGAATGCAAACAGAACTGAAACTAGCAAAACAGTTAACATACAGTTACAGAGATAACAGTTAAACTCACAGAGTTTAAGAATTGAAGAGAAATAGATCACAACACTCCCCTCCCCCCCTACATAACATAGTCCTTTAAATAGGATGGACGATTTATGGTTCGTCGAGGTCGGCTTTGACGGGATTCATCAAGGAGTCTCGGTTTCGGCTGTAGGATCACTCGGCTGAATTGGAATGTTTGAGCTGGACGGTATTGCTGAAGAGGACGCAGGAATGGTTGAATTCACTTGAGTTCCTGGGGAAGATTGAGGACTTGCCAATGGAGTTTTTCGGTTTCGCATCTGGTCGATGTGACAGCGGATCGATTTGCCATCCGGAGTTACAGTTTTGTAGGAAAGTGGACCTGTTTTTTCAATAACTGTCCCTGGAATCCAAATCTGACCTGAAGAATGATTTTTGATGTAAACTGCATCATTTGGTGAAAAAGATCTTGACTAACCCTTTGATGAATGCTGGTCGAGCAACTCTTCATTTTCTCTTTTCCGATCTTAACCAAATCGGGATATAAGAAGTCTAGAACTGTTCTGAGTCTTCTTTCATTAGAAGTTCGGCTGGGCTAAAACCTGTTGCTGCAGATGGTGCAATATGTTGGGTAAGCAAAAAAAACTTGTAAGTTGTTGATTCCAGTCACCTGAAATTATTCTCTTTAATTCGTCCTTAGTTGTCTGGGCAACCCTTTCCGCCAGTCCATTGCTTGATGGATGATACGGCGCTACAAGAATATGCCGTATTCCATTTTTTGAAAGGAAGTTCTGAAATTCTTCTAAGGTATACTGCCTACCATTATCGGATGCCACTGAATCTGGTATACCATGAGTTGCAAAAATTTCTCGTGACTTTTATAGTAGCACTAGAAGTTGTTGAACTCAAACGTTTAACTTCCAACCATTTTGAAAATGAGTCTACAGACAAGAAAAACATTTGGCTTTGGAAGGGACCAGCAAAGTCAATATGTACCCTTGACCATGGCTTTGTAGTAACCTCCCAGGGATGAATAGGAGCACGTGGTGCAGCATGTCTAGTTTGTTGACATGGTTCACAGAGACCAACCTGGTTTTCGATCTCTTCTTCAATCTTTGACTACCAAACGTAACAACGAGCAAGTGACTTCATTTTTTCAATTCCTGGATGGGAAATTTGGAGTTCATCTAAAACTCTTCCGTGTAGTACTTCTGATATGACTACTCGGTTTCCCCATAACAAACAATTTTTATGAACAGAAAATTCTATATTCTTTTGCAATTTCAGGACATCCTTTTAGAACCCAATTTAATACTCGAGATAGCACGGGGTCTCTTAAAGTTGCTTGAGAAATTTCATCTGCTTTTATTGGTGGAATATGCAATTCTTCGAGAAATAACACTTCAGGAGGTGAAGAGATATCTGTTTCTGAAGTCTCTAGAGGAAGACGACTCAGAGCATCAGCATTTTATATCTTTTTCCAGGACGGTGAATAATAGTAAAACCATGAGCATTCAGCATCTGAGACCAACGCAACATGCGCGGTGAAAGTATATCAGGAGTAAGCTTCATTTTGTTGAAAAGTCCAAGTAGCGGTTGATGATCTGTAACTAGAGTAAATGTATACCCATACAAGAAGTAATGAAATTTTTTAACACCAGGTATGATACTAAGGGCTTCTTTAGTTGAGAATAATTTAGCTCTGTCGAGGTTAATGTTCTGGAAGCATACGCAATTGGAGCTTCACGGCCATCTGGCATGAGATGATTCAAAACATAACCTACACCATATGGTTATGCATCACATGTTAAAATTAGAGGACATTTTTCATTGAAAGGAATTAACACACTATCTGAAGAAAGCAGTTCCTTTACAGCAGCGAATGTTTTTTCATGGGCAGAAATCCATTTCCATTCTGCATTCTTTTCTAATAACCGGTAAAGAGGCTCAGCTATAGTGGCTTTGTCTTTTAGGAAACTGTGGTAAAAATTAAGCAGCCCCCCCCCCAAAAAAAAGCTTGAAGCTCGGTTTTGTATTTAGGACGCGGGGCTTCATGAATTGCCCTGGCTTTGGAAGCTGACGGATGGATTCCTGAAGCATCCATTGCAAAACCCAAAAATTCTATAGCTTTAGTTTTAAATATACATTTGTTCTTATTAGCTCGTATTCCCGATTCTGACAAACGCTCTAGCATTAGACGTAAATGATTACATAATTGTTGCTACAAAAATAAGGACATCATCAAAATACCCCAGTAGCGCAGAAATATTATATAATATTTGCACAATATTATGAACACCGAATACCGTAACAAAGTATTGTATTGTATGTATCAGTATTTCCGAGATACTAAATTTTCACAAATAATATAAAAACAATGTTTTTTTTATAAAAATCTTCATTTTAACTCGGGATGTCACTCGATTGGAGGTTTTATTTCAAAAAACTCCACGGGAACAATTATTCTTTAAGATGCTGAATATTATATCACACTATACAATACAATGCATGCAATATTTTAATTTCTACATTTATCGACGTTTATCAGTATTTTAAGGTGAAGTAATTCTTGCAGCAGATGGCAGCATACTGTAACACTACATTTATCAACGTTGAATCATATGTACGAAAAAATATTTTACAGAATGATCATTTCAATAATAATGTTTACGCAATCATTTTGTTTTATTGTATATAAAAGGCGGGCTAGATTCAGCTAAAGAAGTTAACCATAAAAAAGCTATCGCATATGGATTATCTATTGTTCTGTGAAAAAAAATTGAGTGTTATTCTCATCATAAAAATATGCATATGATTTATTGTTGCGAATCTTGTATTTGATTTTCAATCAATACTGTAATTACAAATGTTAAAGGCTTCTCGTAATACATTGAAAGAGGAATAAATAAATTTCAAAGTTATTTTAAAACCTTTCAAACATATTATAATTACTTTTAAACCTTATTGCATTAATTTATTAAATTAGCAAACTTAGATATAGGAGCTAAAATTGAAATCATTTTTCATTGATTTCAAATTTCATTTTTAACTGGAAATTGTAACGATAGAAGGTAATTTAATTAAAAAGATTATTCAGTATTAAGCGTGAATGTGTATGAAATTTCGTAGAGATCCGAAGTCTGTAACTACATTTTATTATCATCATTTACGCTTTGAGGTGCAAGTTTCGCTGGTCCAGTGGTAAGGCGCTGGTTTGGTAAGCGAAAGGTCCGGGTTCAAGCTCGCTGTAAGTATAGGTGTTCAAAAAATAACAAAGTGTTACCCAGAAGCACTTGGGAATTAACTGATTAATATTTTTCCATGCTTCTAAAATGTATTTTTAAAATATTCAGTATATTGTTATATTATGCAATATTATATAATATTATTCAGTATAGTACAATATTATATAATGTTATTCAGTATAGTACAATATTATATAATATTATTCAGTATAGTACAATATTATTTAATATGGTATAATATTATACAGTATTATATGACATTATCCAATATTATGAAAAAAAAAAACATTGTGCAATATTGAAAAAGTTTTACGTTTTACACTGCTTCAATATTGGGAAAAATATTGTGCAATATTACTTTTGCGAATTTTATGATATTAGACAATATTATGTGCTACGTGGGTAAGGCAAAACTTCCTTTCAGTAAATTTTCTATGAAATTTTGAAATAAACAAGGAGCAACATTCACAAGAAATTGCAAACAATTTACTTTGAATGCTCCCCTGTGCGTTAAAATTGCCTGAGCTTCAGCAGAAGCATCATCAACTCTTAACTGCAAATAAACCTGAGCTAGATCTAATTTTGTAAAGAATTTTCCATCAGCTAAATTGGCCAAAATATGATTGACTGAGGGTATTTAATAGGGATAGTTTTTCATGGCTTTATTAATTGTTACTTTGTAATCAGAACAAAGTCGAATTTCTCCAGATTGTTTGATTATTGGTACTATGGGAGTGCTCCACGTAGGGTTTGAGATCGGTTCTAACACACCTTGATCCAAAAGCTTATCGATAGCAACGTCAACCTTTTTCCTCATAGTAAGCGGAAAATTTCTTGCCTTAAAAGAGATTGGCGGGAATTTAGGATCAATGGGTAAAGAAATTGCTGGACTTTTATATGATCCTAAGTCTTCAGAAAAAACGTATTTGAATTCTTCGAGAACAAATTCTATATTAACTTCAGTACGGTAAACGCCTACTAACTTTATTCCTAATGGCTCAAACCATTCCATTCCCAGGAGATTTGCACGTGAACCCTCGCAATCAATAATCGCAATTTACCTTTAAAGTTAGCATAACACACATTTACATAACAATGCCCTCGAATACGTATTGGAGATTTTTGATAGTGACATAACTGAAATGTAAGAGGGAAAATTTTGGGTTTCTTATTTGGCCATAAGCTATCTAGTTCGTCTGAAGAAATGATACTGTAATCAGAACCTGAATAAATTTCCATTATACATTCACCTTCCCCTAACTGCATGGAAACATTTCGTTTCATTTGTTTACATTTTGAATTCTTCAAGTCGCTCAAATTATAGATAGCAGCAGCTTCGTTTACAGATTCGCTTTTCACAGAATAAGTTCATGAATTTTTTTGCATATGCCCTGTACGAGGCATTGTATCATTTTTGAGTTTGGCCCTATAAGCACGCTCAATATGTCCTTTTTTCTTACAAAAGCGGCAAGTGACATATCTAAATTTACATGAGGAGCGGCCATAATGACCCCCACAGCCGTAACAAATAAAATCAGCTGACAGTGCATTTTCGGTTTTAGACTGACTGCTACTCGATTTCTGAAAAGATCTTTTATTATTGTTACTATGCTGTCGAATCAAATTGGTAGAATTACCAGAATTGAATTTCTGAGAATGAATATGCTTAGCTTGTTCCGCGGCAGATTCGGCTGCAACAGCCCTCGAAAATACTTCATTGAAAGTAAGCTTTGTTTCTGCGAGCAGTAATGCTTCATCCTTAATACCGCAAACTAATTGATCACGCAACCGTCATGTGAGCGTAGCGACGAAATTGCACTCTTCCGCCAATCGGCGTAACTCAGTTACGTAAGAAGAAACAGTTTCGTAATTATGATGAAAGCGTTTGTGGAATTGAAAACGGCGATAAATTTCAGAAGTGGGTGCGAAATGTTCTTTTAAAACTTTTATTAAATCTTCATATGATTTAGTTGGAGATTCTGTTGCCAATAATGAACGTAAAATACCTAGAGTTTTAATTCCGCACACAGCCAATAATACCGCTCTCTTCTTTTCAGCATTAGTTATTTCATTTGCATCAAGAAAAAATTTTAATTGTTCTGCATAATTATCCCATGGAATAGGATTAGGCACATCGAATTCCCCAATGGACCCAGTGGTGGACATTATGAACGCTATGAAGTTCAGAGTTTGAAAACGAAAGTGAAAGTTCAGAACGAATAAATAACAGACTTACAGTTCAGTAGACTGCTTTGCCGGGATGAATCCGTATCCCATCCTTCTCGTCGCCAATTATGTTGCATTTGTAGAACATTTTTTAATGACGCAACACATAAAGGTGCGTATACACTAACGAGCAGAAGCCGAATAGAACAGTTTGTGAACAGATGCTCGCATGTGTAGACGGGTTATTTTATTCATCGCGAACGGTCAGGGTACAGCTGGTGGGGAGCCAAAAACTGTCGACTTATCGAAGAATTCAAAGAGATTCGCTATTCTAATTGGTACGGGTTAATATGCTGTTCGCTGGACCCCGCGAATCTGCTTCGAACTCAAAAGGTCATATTTCGATAGGTGTGTGCTTCTTGTTTTTTTTTTTTTTTTGCCGTTTCCCTTGTAATTGTGGTGTGGACGTATCCAATTATGTTCATATTAATAGAAGTTTACAGAAATTAGCATTTTCTCTCATATCCGAACCACAAGGACCGTTGTTGAAAAAACTTAAAAAAGAAGGTTTCCCGACAGAAAAAGGTGAGGAAATAAAAGTGTCAGTGACCCAGTGTAAGAAAAAGATTATTTCTTTCTTCCACCAGCGCGCGAAAAACAGAGAATAAAGAATTCCATGGAAAAAGGAAAATATAAGTTATAAAATATAAAGAATACAAATATTATATATTTTTTAAACAATTTTAGTTTTTTTATTCTTGACAACAATTTTTTACATTATCTTTATATAATAAGTTTTCAATTGCTAGTCATCTTGGTTACGTTACTAATTCATAATACATATTTATTTAAAATTTCCCCATTGTTGTTTGATGAGGTTAAAAAATATGAATTTTATAAAAAAATTGAAAATTAATGCGAAAAAGAACGAACTTTTTCTGTGCTTGCTCTTGAGGTAGAACATTTTAATATTAATTTTGAACAAAATATCTACGCATGGTGAAATTTTCCTTAATCAAAATGTCTAACATCAAAGAGACCTGAATTACAATGATTGTGAAATTAAAATGAAACTTAAAATCTATAATTAGAAAGCAAAACGAAAGTAAGTGTTTTCGATTTTGCAATTGTTATTTAACTTGGTTAAGTTACTAATTCGGAGCGCATACGTACTTCAAATGTCAGCTTTGTCGTTTGATAAGATATTGTAAGATTAGATTTTAAAATATGAATTTTATACACACTGGAATTAACGCTAAAAGGAATATTTTTTTTCCAACTCTGCTTTTGAAAATTTTTTATATTAAGTGTTTTGAACTAAATGTCTACGAATAACCATATTCTCTTGTTTTCTTAATCTAAATATCTAAAACCAAGGAGACACAAATTATAATGGTTACGAAAATTGACATGAAAGTTAAAATTTAAAATTAGAAGGTAAAACGAAAATAAACACTTCCTTTACTGTAAATGTTATTCAACTTTGTTAAGTTATAAATTCGAAATAATTTAAGTATATATAAGAAATAATTAATAATATTAAGAAATAATTAATAATATTAAGTGTTTTTAACTAAATGTCTATGCATATGGCCAAATTATAATTCATCTTAATTAAAATGTCTAAAATTTAGTTTAGTTACATTAACGTCCATTTCTGAAGAAACACGAGGGTTATTGGGATAATTTGAGGGCCTTGTCATTTTGAACCGTGGTCAGATGACAAGGACGGCACCTATACTGGTACCCTCTCCAAGCTTCCACACCACAGCAGCGGGAGGACATTTGGAAACTTCGTGGCATGCAATGGGTGCCATACACGCCGGATCTTCTTGTGAGAATCGGGTTTCGAGACTGGAGCCCTCCGGCCCCGAAACTGAGACCTTGCCGCTAGGCCACTGCGGCCGTTTAAAATGGCTAAATGAAAAGAACCAGAAGAATAATAATAGCGAAATTAAAAGAAAGCATTAATCGGTAATTAGAATGTAAAACGAAAATAATTTTTTCCAATTACATAAAAAGAATCAGTTTGAAGTTGGTGCAACAAAATATTTCACTTCACAAAACTTATCAAATAAAGTAAAAATAACTTCACTGAATGAGGTTTTAGTTGAGGAACATTTTAAAAAGTATGTAATATTAAAACTGTGTAAGTGAAATTCTACTTTGGAGTTTATGTATCAAAGAAAGCAAACTTTGTTAACCACAGCTTTAATAATAGAAAAAGGTTTACATGATTAAGCGATTTGATGACACAAATTTGACGAAGATTTTTATAACAATGAAAAATATTGTTGCAAATGATAAAAAAATATTGTTTTAAAAAATTTATTAAAAGCAACTGGGAAATAATGCTACACTTAACATTTTGGAAACGGGACTTGTAAAAATACGATTTGTTTTACTTTCGTTTTAACTCAACGTGAGGTTCTTTTTTCAAAAATTTGATTTCCGGAGTTTGAGAGTGAGGTAAAACCGGATACCTTGATTCTGGAGCTATTAATTCTCTTTTCTAGAGGACAGATTCAGAATTATGCTCTGCTAGTCAAGAAGAAAGAATGGTCATAGAGGCTGTGTTGTTGCTATTGAATTTACTGCGACTGTGAAGATGTTTTTGTTTTAGCGGGAACTGTTAGAGTTTTTGCTTAGCATAAAAAGAATCAATTTTGCTGTGATTATTCCTTTCTTTTCATGACTGAATTCTTTAAAGAAAAATTCAACACAAAAATAGAAAATATTAGGGGTTTTTAGAGAGAAAAGGGAAGGAAAATGGGTATAATTCTTAACTGCTTATTAAAGAAAAAGAAAGAAACGGGAATGTCTGTAATTTTGGTAGTGAATAAAATTTCTATCTCAGCAAATACGTAACGAACGTTTTAATGTTAAATAATATTTAGAACAACGCAGCGCATTCTATTTAGATATTAGCTAAATAACGTCGAAAATAAGAACAGTAAATTTTTTATAACTTTTTGAAACTCAATAATCTATTATGAGTCTGTTCATGTTAATGGATTTTTTACTATTAGTGATATATTATGAGAATAACAACTTTTTATTTATTTATAATCAAGCTGAAAAATATTATAGAACATTTTTGTTAAATCGTAGTTGATATACAGTAAAGCACCGTTTATACGTCTTTCAAGGAACTGACGAATAAATGAAAAGATGTATAATCGAAATGAATTACAATGCATACGAATGCATCGGGACTAAGATGAAACGACCTATAAATGTAGTATAAATGAGAAACGTATAAACGCCGCTTTACTGTACATTGTTTGACCATATCTTTCTGCATGGGTAAGAACAGAATTTCTTCTTTGAAAATCCGTTTATGGAGATGTTTGGAATTTCTTTACTTAAATTTTGGTTTTGTAATAGAGTATTGTACATATTGTAATCTGGTAGGATTCGTTTTCATAAAAGAAAGCAATTACCTAATGTTAAAAATCGAGGAAATAAGTACTCATTTCTCCTTTTTTGAATTAATTTTAAGAAGGTTTTACCTTATTTTGCTATTTTGAACAAACAACCCTGATTACTAAACAGAGTGGCCTACTCAAATTAGAGAGTGCTATCTGGACTGTGTTTAATTACAATTACTTCTTTAATACACTATACAAGTAAATATCTCCGTTATGCTTTTTAAAAATTTTTGTTGTATAATAAAGTTGCCTACTCAATTAATTCAAGCGTAAATTAAATAATTCTCTAAATTAATCGTATTTCATTTACTGTCTTTCATGCTGTTCTTCTTGCTGAGTTCAACGCGCTTCCAAAGACATCCCCCCCATTAAGAATCCTTCCTGTATCACTGAGTTGATGACTAATAGGTTCAAAGTATACGCTATTCGTCTCAATCCGATGGATCGAGATGCATTCGTAATGAGAATAATTTATTCCAACACCCTATGAAACGAAAAAAAATCTTCGCATTTCGACTCGCAACGTATACAAAAGTGCTCCAAGTCATAAATTTTCAACACCATCCCACCCTAGCCCTTTCAAAAACTCCCCTCCGCTATCGCTGATTGACGGATTCCAAGCCCGTTCGTCCATTTCTATGGAACGAAATCTGTTTGTCTTGAAAAATTTCCTCAAACACGCAGCGAATCGTAAATAAACTGTTTTAATCATGTTCTGTTCGCAAAGTGTATGCGCAGCTTAACAGCTCGAATACAAACGGAACTGAAACTAGCAAAACAGTTAAACACACAGTTAGAGTTTAAGAAATGAAGAGAAACAGATCACAACAGACTACCAGACACATTCAGCTACAATATCAATTTCACAGGATGGATAATAATAATAATAATAATAAAAAATTAGGTTTGAAAACCTGAATTTTTAAAAGTGATTTTTAACCTATTTATTACCCAAATTTATGAAATGGTGTGTCAGTGATTTTTGACATCACAAATTATGTGTCTTCTTTTAGATCAAGAGGAATAGCTGGGTTTTTCTGTATGGTTAGTGACATAGAAGTATCAATGCTTAAATTTTTATTTATGCTTTGAATAGTAGAAATTCTAGATGTTGCTTGTTCAATTCCTCTCAGAGTATTCCCCCTGTGTGATTATGAGCTTGAAACTACGACTAAGATCAGCAGGAGAAAAGATAGCAGTGAACATTGTTCTGGCATCTTTCATCGTACTTTCAAACAAACGTCGCCATATAAAAGGAAAACAAGTCCTCTAAAAAGTCATAACCCTAAAAACTACATGAGGATTTAAAATGTTCAATGGCATTATACAATTTGATGTCTTAAATAAACGTAGCATTGCAAAATTTGGTGGTACTATAAATTTGACTTAATTACTGTCATTTTATTGATAGGTATTTCATATATTGAATTTTGTGAAGAGGGGAGTCGTCTCCAAATCTATCAGTTTAAGTTCCATGCTCTTCTTATGAGATTGATGATAGTTTTCATTTAAGTAAAACGTCCATTAAATTCAGTTAAGTTTCATTAAGTGTTTATTATCATCGATGTTATGCTTGACTTATACTAGCTTTTCCTCCTGATCCAATGAGATATATTCTTCTTGTATTGTTTGCGTAATGAGGCGTTATGTAACTAGGGAGCTTTTTAACACATATGACATTTATTGACGCACACACGACAACCACCGGTTATAAGCATTAGATTCTGAACATAAACAAACCGCGCTACAGTTACAGCTAAGCGCGCGGCTTTGCTTATAGCACATCTCCCTTCCTTTGTAATTTAAAGGTCAAGTTTCTCAGGAGGTCGGACAGTCCTACCACTTCTGGTGACATAGGGATCAGGAGATGCTTCTTTAGATGAGCTAGCTCTTTTAGAATAAGTCTTTGGAGACTGGGGTGATGACATAAGAGGCGGACATCCTGGATCGGCATCGGCAGGAGAGTGTTGGTATCCTATGACAACAAAGTCGTCCTCTGGCTCAGGTTCTGGATGAAAATCTGGTGAAAGAATCAGGTGCTTTCAGTTCCTTCTGTAGACACGTTTGCCGGACTGAACTAGGTATGATCTTGGGTAAGGCATCTTTTGCCGAACTTTCCCAGTTACCCTTCTGTGAGTAATCCAAACGACCTGAACTGGATCTAATTCATCAAGATTTCTAACACCGTGATGTTTATCATAGTTCGTTTTCGCCTTCTATTCGTCTTTGCTCTTTAGCCTCGATAACTTTCTTGTTCACTGAGTATGGCTGTAGTTAGGTCTTAGCAACAGGAAGGATAGTGTTGATTCTCCTACCCATAAGCAATTCCGAAGGGCTAAAACCATTCTCTAAAGGAGTTGAGGGGTAGGCCATTAATGCAAGATAGGGATCTCTAGATTTCTTTATGCGAGCTTTGACTGTTTTCACTGCTGCTTCTATTAGCCCGTTGCTTTGAGAAAATTTTGGGATACTTGATATGTGTGTAAAGCCATAACTTTTTGCAAAATCCTTGAATTCTACGGTCTTTACTGGATCAAATTGTGAACCGTTGTCTGAACGGACAACATCTGGGATTCCATGACGGGAAAAGATTGATTTGTAATGATTTATAACTTAAGCAGAAATCAAACCTGGCAATTTCAGGGTATCTAGAGTAATAATCTAAAATCAGAAGGTACCATGAATTCTTGTATTTAAAAACATGAAGATCTAAAACTTCCTAAGATCTCTCTGGAAATGAAGTTGGAATTAAGGGTTGATGGCTATTACTTGACTCTTTTATACACGCAGTGTAACTCTTTATTTTCTCTTCAATTACTTTGCTTATTCCCGGCCAGTACACAGAGCATCTGGTTCAAGCTCTACATCTGGCTACTACCAGGTGACCTTCATGAATTTGATTCAGCACTTCAGCTTGATGTGACTTTGGAATGATGATTCTACAGCCTCGCATCAACAGTCTATCTTGAACTGATATTTCATAACGGTTTTGTCAATATGGTGCACATAGTGTATCAACTTCTTTATTTGACGGCCACCCTTTCAGTACATAATCAGTAAGCTTCTGGCAAGTCTAATCTTTCAGCTGTGCAGCTCTTAGTACATCTAATCTGCGAGATGATGCTGGAAGAGAACTTGTAATCATTTGAATGAACGCATAAATTCCGGCTTCCAATTTTTCTCTTTTGTAAGGAACTTCCTGAGGGTTTCTTGACAATGCATCTGCGGCGAACAATTCCTTTCCTGGAATATGTACAGTTGTATAGGAAAACTTCATCATTCGCAACTTGATCCTCTGTAATCGTGGAGACAAGCCATCTGAGTTTTTCTTGGAAAATATTGGAATGAGAGGTTTGTGGTCAGTATCCATTTTAAAATGCATTCCTGTCAGATAATCTATAAATTTTCCTCATCCCCACACGACAGCAAGGGCTTCCTTTTTAATTTGTGCATAACGACCTTCCGTTGGGGTCAAAGTCCTATATGCATAGGCTATTACAGATCTTCTTCCATCAGCTTGCTTTTGGCAAATCGTAGCTCCCAAGCCATACGAGGAAGCATCTGTGGTAACTATAGTTTCTTTCCCTGGATTAATGATCATTAGCACAGGATCTAATGGCAGTATTTTCTTCAGTTTCTGAAAAGCTGCTTCTTGTGGCGCTTCCCACACAAAAGTTACTTTATTGCTTAGCATAGAAGTCAGAGGAAAAAGTATATCCGAATAGTTTGGAAAGAATCTTGCTAAATAGTTAGCCATGCCCAATAGTTGCTTCGGTTCCTTTCTATTCGTTGGAGGCTGATAATTTTCTATCACAGTAATTTTATCAGGAACCGGATGAATTCCTTGTCCATCTATTATATGACTTAAAAACTTAAAAAATGTCTGACCGAAGATGCATTTCTTTGCATCTAATGTCATACCAGAGTTCTTTAATCTCTTACAGACTTCTGTGAGACGTTGGCCATATTCTTCTTGAGTAGATCCCCGTATTATCCATGTGATATACTGTTCCAGGTATACTTTCTAAAATTTGAGACATCCTTCTTTGGAAAGAGATACCGAAAGGCAATCTTTGGAATCTAAACCTACCAAACGGGGTGATAAATGTGGTGAGATAGGATGACTTTTTATCTAGAGGAATTTGTCAGAAACCAGAATTGGCATCCACTTTCGAAAAAATTTTGGCTCCAGCCAAGAGATTTAAAGAGTATTCTGCCTTGGGTAATGGGTACAGCTCCCACATAACACTTTTGTTGAGTTCTACCAGGTCCACACAAATCCGTACATTACCATCTCTTTTGGCACGATTACTATCGGTGCACACCATTCTGTCGGTTTTAAGACAGGTGTGATAACCTTTTCTTCCACCATTCTTTATAATTCAGCTTTAGTTTGCTTTAAGATAGGAAACGGCACACGTCTGGGAGAAGTGATAGTAAATGGGATAGCTCCTGGTTTCAATTTGATAGACTAACTTTCCTTCATTACCCCCAAGTCCTTTGAAAAGTTCTGGGAATTTAGCTTTTGGATCAGCTGCAGAAATCTGAAAAATAGAATTCAAATTTGGACCCAAACCAAGAGAAAACAGTGCAGGTTTGCCAAGAAGATACGTTTGAAGATTGGAAATCACATAGATTTCTTCAGTGCAACTCTTTCCCTTGTATTCAATATTTGCCTTGAATTTCCCAAGTGTTTTCAATGGATTTCTATCTGGACAACATAAAATTTTATCAGGTGGCTCTAATTTAGCATTTTGGAACACATTCTGAAAAACATTTGCAGTCAATACAGTGTGATCAGCTCCACTATCGATTTTAAATTTAATGTTTTTATGGTTTACTTGAACCGTAACTGTCCAATCTATGTTAGTTTTGTTTTTACTCTCGAGCTGTACTACACCTAAATATGCCACTTCAGAACATCCTGTCTGGGGTTTGGTAATACAAACCTTCGTATAGTGTCCTATTTTGGAACATTTTCGGCATCTGTCATCTCTAGCGGGACAAACTCTTCTATCATGTCTTTGTTTGCCGCATCATTTACATTTTCCAGGCAAGCGGGATTCATTTTCATTATTTTTCCTATGGAAATTGGGTTTCACATTTTGTTTCCTTGGCCCCGAGCTTTGTTTCTGTTTCAGAAATTTTGCCGGTTTATTTGGCTTGATAGCGTTAACGGACGCACTGTCCTTTTCGATCAATTTTTCCTGTTGCTTCTTGACCACTCCGCTGAGCCGAACCCTTTCAATCCCTTTTGTAAAAGTAAGGTCGGCGTCCAACTGCAATTTTTCACTTAGATTCTTGTCGCGTATGCCAACCACAATTCTATACCGAATGAGTTCGTCGTGTAATACACCATATTCACAGTGTTCTGCCAATGTATACAAAACGGTTATAAACGTATTGACTGATTCACCATCGAGCTGTACACGTATATTGAATTGTGCACGTTCAAAAATAGTATTTTTCTCAACAACGAAACGATCATTAAACATTTTCACCCCAATATCAAAGTCATCTTGTTCCGTTTCGGATAAACCGAAAGAACTAAAAATATCCTCCGCTTGTTCTCCCATTATATAAAGCAAAGAATTTACCTGTTCATTGCCTGTTTTGGTCTATAATCCGGAAGCAATCCGATATCTTTCGAATCTCATCTTCCATTTTGACCAGTTGGAAGGTGTTGAAAACGTAAAGTTCTCCAGAGGATTTATATGCAATTCTGCCATAGCTACTTCCGTTTTCGTTCTACCGAACCGTACATTCGTCCGACGATGTTTTCAGCAATAAAATATTCGCGAACTTCAAAAATAATTAACCGCTGCCACCATGTATTGTTTGCGTAATGAGTCGTTATGTAACTAGGCAGCTTTTTAACACATATGACATTTATTGACGCACACACAACAACCACCGGTTACAAGCATTAGATTCTGAACATAAACAAACCGCGCTACAGTTACAGCTGAGCTCGCGGTTCACAGGTTTTGCTTATAGCACACTTCTTAAATTTTCTGGAAAAAATATAATAAATGGCTTGGATTCAACAATGTTTTATGTTTCACCTAAATTGCTCTTGAATTTAAGTCGACCTTGTGTTTACAGTGTCGAGCTTGTTTTGGATTTTTTTCCTTTTAAATCATGTAGCAGTGATATAGCAAGAGGTGAGTATAGAGGCTCCAGGCGTCGCAAAGGCAATATTTTTCTTATATATTACGTTTTGAAAACCAGAAGTCGAAAAGTGAGATCGAGAGAAAGGAAGGGCGAAAATATATGCTATGCACCGAGCCCCGCTTACCCTCGCTACGAAACTGTTGTGCAGTTCTTTAACACATGTCATTACATAATAATCAGAAAAAAGGCCAATTACTTGAAAGATAATATCAGTTTGTTCTATGAGAATATCATATTAAATATAGAATATTTTATAAACATGTTTTAATGAGTTTAATGATTACTTTAAAAAAGAAAGGTTTTGTAAATATGACAATTTGTTGTAAGGACACAGAATACAAGATAAATGCTTGTTTCAGGTTTAGAAAAGGAGTACAAAGTTTTTGAAAGCAGAATTTTTTTTGTTGACAACTATTATTCTTTGGAAAGCCGAACTGCAACTTTATCTTTTTGTAAGTTTAGAAACATTTTCTTTATCATTTAATTTCATGCATTTATAAAGTACTTCCCTTTACTAAAAGGTCAGAAAGTATGAATAAGAGCGAGTTTTGGTATAAAAAGGTTTTTAATGGTATGGGTGGGGTAGGAAGTTATAGAACTTCTCGTCGGTAAACCTAGTGTTAAAGAGACACCTCTAGATGAATGTTTTATCTTCTGCTTATCTAGCTTTAAATTGAGCGCACATTTTCCTCTTGTGTCCAGCAGGACTGTTAAACAATGGTGAAGCACGTATGTCATAGGGGTTTCTCGCTTTTCTTGTTAAAGGTGTGGTTTTCTAGCATCTATGAATTCATCGTAGGTACTTGTTAAAAGGTAGTCTGTTACATCGATCCATCAGAGTTCAACCAATAGCCGTAAATCTATAATATTGAATTGTGTGAAACATAAAGGGCAACCCAAGGAGTCTCTTCAGAAGCTTAATTTTGAGTTGAACAGTTTGTTCGCATTCAGAGTATCAACCGTACAGCAACATAAAATATTCTGCTTTTATTCTTGCAGACAAATTTCAAGTATGCTATTTTTTCGTCTTTTTTTTATAGTTATTCATTAAACAAGCTTTCCTTTTATATTTCCATAAAGAAAATTTTAACATTATAATAGGTTTTCAATTAAAAAAAAACAATGTAGATTCTCCTTTGTTTTTGTATTTCAATATTTATCCTATATGCTATTATTATTGTATACATTTCAGATAAGATTTTTTTTATTAACAAACGACAATTTGCATTTTCTACTCTTTTACACTGTGGATTTTTGATTATGTTATTTATTTTGGAACTTTTTATTAATTTGGGAAACTACATATCAAAAATATTTGGATAAGTTTCAAAATATAAGAAGCATTTTGAAGATTGATTCAATTTAAATGTCCTAAACCCGAAACTATCAGTAGGTTGGGTAAAATTGTAAATAAGATTGTGATAAGGTAATTATCTTTTTTCAGTTTTATCGTTTTGGTCTACTTGTTTTTAAATATGAAGAGATAATGAGTTCAACTTTTAAAAATTCACTTCATAATCTGAATTAAAAGAAAATCCTATTCATACGGTATTAAATTTTATTTCAATACTGAATACACATGCTGACATCGTAAATCGACAGAAAAATTGAAAGGGAGGGGAGATACTTTCTCTTTCAATAGACTGAATAGTTAAAAGTTATCTTAAGTTTCTTCAACTTTCATGTTTTGAATTGCATTTTAAAATTTTAATTTTAGCTCTGAAAGTTTTGAAACTGAACAATTTTTAATATTTCCTCATAAAATCAGGAAGACAGCAAAAATTTCTACAACACGAGTTCGCAAAAAATAATTGAAGAAATTTTATTTTTTAGTTAAAAAGGAATGCTTGAATTCAATTATATCAAATTACAGTTTCAAAATGTGAATATCAAATGATTTAATCTGCATTTGCATCAAATATTCGAATCCTCTGCAGAACCAATGTCTGAGCCGCCTCTGCGTAATTTAATTTACTTTTAAGTTTATATTCTTTCTCTCCGTAAAATATATTTACAGTAATTCATATTTAGTATTTAATATTCGATACGTTCTGTCCCCATTCTACAGTAATGGAAGTACACAACAAATTGTGTGTCATACTTGAATCAAAAATTGTACAAATATTTAACATTTATTTTCTTCAAAAACTGCTATATAGGTTTTAACATTTATACTTTCGTAAGGTGAGGATGTTTTAACATATCCGAGAAATGCACTTCAGATACTTTTAACAATTGCAGTGTCTATTACTAGCTGTAAATTCTCGTTCAGTAAACTGATATTAATGTCATTTTTACGAGCAACTATGGGAGATAGCCCGAGTGATCTTGCATTTCTTAGCATCGAAAGATACATTTCTGACAAAATTAATTCAATGGAGTAATTGATGGATTTTCCACCATAAAAGCTAGAAAAGTACACGTTTAATCGAATTCTAATATAATTCAAACTATAATTTGTCTAGTATAACACTACATTACTCAGTATTGCATTTATTTGCACTACTTACCTTCCAGCAGTCGCGCATATGTAGGAGATATTTATATTTAGCATCGTATTACTCGCTTATATCGTTCTTTTATAAATTTAAGTGCAATTTTTATTTATGTAATCTTTATTATGGAGCTAATAAATACAGATTACATAAATAAAAGTTGCATTTATTTTTGTAAAACACGATATAAATATATAATATGATGCACGATATAAGTACCTTGTACATACTGCTGGAGGGTTAAATTTTTGCCTTTTTAAAATTATTTTTTACTATTTAAAAACTATTTATTAAATTGACTTCATTATTGATTTCGAATGGGATAATGATTTAACAATTTTAGCAATTAAAGTTTGTTTCATTAATCATATTAAAGTTAAAAATTATTTTAATTATGAAACTTTTAAAATTATATTTCCTATATTCCGTCTGACTTAAGGAATACATGAATATAATTTATGCATAAATCCTGTTTCAATCTGAGCAATGTAATAAATACCAAAATGCAATAAATCATTATTTTGTTATATGAAATTTGTTGCAAGGCCCCGCTTTTGTTTGGGCCGGCCCTGGGTCTTGAAGTAAGATTAATTTCGTTCGCTAAAGATTTCTGTTAGTATTCAGCCAACCCACCACGGATAGTACGGTTTAATTTTATAGGAATGAAGAATTCATCGTTTGTGTTTTTGAATATTTCGATAAGATTTTTAACTTTATGGAGACATAAATTTTAACTACTAACAGTTTTAATATTTGACTCTGAGAATTCCGTTTATATTCTAAAATGATGGTTGTTTTCATCTTGCAGAAAAAGCAAAAAACGAGAATAAAACAAATTTCTAGTAAAATCGTTTAATTTACACTCAAAAGATGAATATGCAATAGATAACAAGACAGTATATTATTAAGTGTTGTTATCTAAAATTCTGTGCATGAAATCGGTAAAACAGAGCTAAAACAGTTACGTATTACATGCATGAATCAAGCAATGAAAATATGACACCAATAAAATTCAAACTATGCTTGCAACTAACCCTGAGGGAATGTAGCTCAGTTAAATTACAAATACATCTCAAATGAAAAAGAATTATACATCTTACTGAACTGGGAAGATACATCAAATTTCAATGCTATATTATCTATTACATAAGATTCTTCTTAAAACACATATCTACAAATTTCAGAACATCTCACATCATTTTTACAAATAAAATAAATAATTACACAGGATGCACTTTTAAATAATGTAACACACAGAACTCAAAACGCATTTGTACAATCACGAAGTTAACATTTAAATACAGTTTCTATATCAATGCTAAACAAATAAATCTATATCCAACTATTATAAGTTAAATTATATAGGTTTAAAACATAACTACTTTGAGTTGTTTGCATATACAAATTGTGCAAAAAAAGTTTCCAATGAGCAATAAATTATTTCAATACACTACAATATCAGTATTAAAGTAAAAATTTGACATGTGAGTTCATGGAAAGGCAAACATCTTTTTTTTTATATACACAATATATATTTCTGGGACGGGAATATCTTTGAATGCTTAAATATTACACGTGTGCATAGCAAGACTTTAAAAGCGAAAGCAAGCATTCGATTCACAGAATTGATCCACAAATATTGGAATTAAGCAATTCTTTTAAACTTAATTCAAACAGCATTTTGCAAATTATTTTTTAATTAATTATAGCTTTTTATAAAATTAACAAATGTTTGTCTTTCCAAAATAAAGTTCATATTTCCTAGTGAAACATTTAACTCATTCTGATAACAGACTTTGCTTCACAGTGCACAGTGGCTAGATTAAAGACCATGTGAAAATTAAAATTTCTTTCAATTACTTTTAACGAATCTTACATTTTTACTGACCATAGCAATAAAAATATTTTAGATTTATTATTCTATAATTTTCTATGCATAATTATTCAACGAATAATACGAATTACACAATTTTTACACAGTGGTCCACTTGCAAATCCAGCATATATGCACAGAAATCTACTTTCAACTCTATCGAAATAATACTGATACAGTTTTTGATTTATATAATATTAACGTTTCAAGACAGACCTCCGTTTTATCACACAGTATGCGAAGTTCGACGATGATAATGATTGAAGCAACTGTAACAGAACATGGAGGGCATTTTCCAATTAGGATAAAGGTTGTAAAAAAAGGCACTTTTGGAAGGATAACTGAAGAACTTGTCTGAAAACAGTAAATCGTAAATTTTTAACTTGATTCTCAACTTTGATAAATATTTCAACTTCAAACAGTTACATATGAGCAATACCAGAACAGTCTCTAAACTACTGTCCCTTAACATCGAACAATTTTTACAACAATAATTTATCTAATCTTGGATCGGATACAGACGGACAAAGACACAAGACTCTATTTTCGGCGAGCTCTTCAGCTGCAGGATTCTTTGCTGGAATTCACCAACTCCAACTCTCTCTTGGCTATTCAAATGATTTCTTGGAAGGAAAGGAAATTCCCTAGGAGAACGGGGATTTTTTAACTGTTCAAAATTTTGACTCAAATTGAAAGATTTACTCGTAACTTTGTTTTCATAAAAGTAAGAAATGAAAGTAAACGGTTGATATATTTTTTTCATTCGAAACTGGCTCATTAAAAAGAGCAAGAGGAAGTGGAATCGGTGTTACTAAATGTAAAACACTGCATGAATTCTCGTTTGACGGATGGCTGCTTGAAGACGGGAGGGACTTTCAATCAAAGCATTCCACTCGAACTTCTTTCTTCTGCAGAAGTGCAATGGACTGTCGAGGAATGTCATTACTTCACTACTTGATTAAACAAAACAATGCGCAGGAAAGGGCCATACCCACGAGCTGAAAGAGAGCAGAAGGAATAATGCACTTCAATAACTCAATTATATATTTAAGAATTCTACATAGCGATAGACTGAAATTACAAACAAGTATACAAAGAGAAACGTATGAAAATGTTATAGTTTCTAACCCGTTGCTTACCATGCTGGTATGCTTTAAAGAAAAGCTTTGAGAATATTTAAAGACGTTCTAATCTAAAGTCGTTCAGATGTAATTTTGTTGTAATGTTTTATTCTTTGCATAAAAAAAATCTAGCATCAATTTTTAATTCAACATTTAAGATCTCAGGCAACACAAAAGCAATTTTATCTTTTACAACTTATTGGAACTTGTGAATTGATTTGGTCCAGCGTCCAGCACAATTGGCCACAATTCATGATGACTATATGGTGGAATATATATACTTCTATCTGTTTTGATTAATTGCATTGTTCTTGCAGATAGTATTATACAGAATAGTCTCAAAATTTTACCGCCGACTTTGCTCTAAAATAATATTTTTGATTAAAATGAAGGTTATTTTAAAGAGTCAATCGACAATGTAGCTAAATTCCTACAAATTTCATTTTTTCCCATCCAAAGAACATAACCGATGATTTTTATTTAATTTCACAAAACTTTAACATTCGATTAAACATTTTAAAACAAGAGCATATATTTCTTGCCTGCATTAATTACTATCAGGGCCGGATTATTAAATAGGTACCCGCAACTTTAAAGGGCTTCGTGTCCTCAAGATTTTTTTTTTTGTATCTTTCAGGGTTATCTAATTTTATTCTTTCAATTGATTTACAAGGGCACTTGAACATATTTAAATTAAAATCAACTATCGTTTAAATTTCAAAACATTATTCTCGGGACTTTTCTTTTTCGAGATCGACTGCAGACCAGTGTGATCTTTTTTCATATGGATGACTGACTCACAAGTCAACAGCCCTAGCAAACTTTGTATTTCAGTATTTAGAATACGTTAAA
This sequence comes from Araneus ventricosus, assembly GCA_013235015.1. Taxonomy (NCBI): domain Eukaryota; kingdom Metazoa; phylum Arthropoda; class Arachnida; order Araneae; family Araneidae; genus Araneus; species Araneus ventricosus. The sequence continues at coordinate 54,705 of BGPR01001313.1, read as the reverse complement.
AGCGTCTTGTAATTTTATTTTACCATTTTGTTTAAAGCTACATTTTACGCGAGATGCTGAAACTACCTTTCTTGAAGATCATCTGCAATTGAATGTCTTGTTACTTCAGTTTGTCGTTATATGTGTTACTAAAAACTGCTTATATAGAGATTAAACTAAAATTAATAAAAAAAACTGGTTTTGGAAGTTTGGACGAGCAAAGGGGGCCCCAAAATATGCATTGCCTTAGGGCCCCCTACAGAGCTTAATACGGCTCGATTACTATATATAAATCATGAATCGTACGACAGCCATCTATCTTTTGTTAACTAACATCCCACATAATAAAGCATTTCAGTAATGAAATAATGAAAATAGCAATACTCGAATAACTTTATAACGCTGAAAGTATTTCTTACCAGAAGGCAGGCAATCCCGACTCCAATACCGCCAACAATTTTGGCATGTCTTTCCACAAAATCTTTCATCTTTTCGTAACAACCCTGAAAGATAATTTTCAAAAAATTAGGGAGTACCACTGTTTCAGAACACTCTTTAAAATTTTTCCGTACAATTATAACTTCGACTTATACATGTTCAATGGGTAAATTAGAGAATATATGCATAGTTAGTGGTAGAAAGGAGTTGAATTATTGTCTTTCAACCCAGCATTATAGCCGTCATATGTAACGTTATAGTCTAGATTTAATTGTGCAGTTAACTCCAAAAAAGGGTATATTATTTAACTCGCTACAAGTCAAAGAACCGATTTAAATATTTTTTAAATGTATACTGGAATGAATTAGCAAATAAGTTTTCAACTAATAACTGCAGACAGGTAAATCGCTATTAAGTGATTGGAGTTTTAGAAAGGTGTTCAGTTACATTTCTAAAAGCATGGGCGTCCCTGGTGCAAATAAACAAAACTATTCTTGCTCAAAGACAACCAAATTATTAATATGACAGTTTATCGCGTGTGAAATATATGAATTACAAGAACAATTAAAATTAATTTGATGTATATTGACCTTCTATAAAATGTTTTACATTTTTAAATTAATTTTATATTCGATTTTTGTAATATTTTGATCCTGCTTGTACGAAAGATGGCGATACCTTTTTGCTGAAAAGCAGCTAATAATTCAAGAATGTTTAGTTTCAACTTCTTTTCATATAGGAGATGTCATTTTTCTATCCCTTAAATGGAAATTTTCTGTAACAATAGTTTTTAGTCTGCTAAACATTCTTCAAAGAAATTTGTGAAATTTTGAAAAATGGAGAATGTACAAGCTCAGGAGTTCTAAATCCTGGGAATAAAATGCGTAAAGGACAACACTGCAACTGATAAATACAAAGACAACCATTTTAACTAATCGCCCTGCACTATATCAGTATATATTATTTCTTTAAACTGTCATAGTTTTTTTATGCTTATTTACAAATTTTGTAAAAATAAAACAAAGAGGAAATTATAAATAAATTCGTTATCATAATTTCTCTGTTTTAATTTTATCTGCCAAATAATAAAACGAAATTAATTGATGCATGTTAGTTTCTACGGTGGTTTGAATTCCACAAACATGTGGTTGAGAAATTCAATATTTAACGCCTGTGTTCCCAAGTCAACTCCTGTGAAAAAAGACCTACCTAATGATACCGCCAATGAAGGCTGGGCTTATTGCATGCGGCGCGCTGCAACATATGGTATTGCAGTTAGGTACAGTGCCAGATTTTATAATGCGTATTGGCCAGCCATTGCAGTTCACCTTAGTATCTAAACTCGAAACGGGGTGATTATGTTTGATAATTGCATATTTTAAAGGCGTACATGAACAAATTTCTGAAATTACAGAATCGAAAGCAAGAGCAATCAAAATCCATAAAAACCTCCAGGTAGGCATTCATTTCATTTGGATCTTTCTGACATCTGTCTCGCAGTCCGTCGTCTTTTGTCTTGCAGCAAGTTGCTGGAATCTTATAAACTCCTCCAAAGTGAGCATTCTGCTTGGACCACACCTCATATCCAGGGTTTTTATCCAATGACAATCCACAGCATTGAAACTGGAATAATAGGTAGTTAGAAGATGAATTGAACAGCTTTTAAGACAAAATTGTTTTCCATTGGAAAGGAATTCCCAATGAATAATAAAAGAATCTTATTACTAATAGTAAGAAAATATATATAATCACTCTTGCGTAATACTTTACATCTACTTCCAAATCTTGTATATGTTTTACCGCAACGTTAATGAATTGATAATGATCATTAGCTGGGATATAACAAGGAAAATAAAAAATAGAATAACATGACCTGGTGGGTATAACAGAGTGTATTCTTTGAAATATAAAATTTTGCATTGGGAATACGTTCTTCTGATACAGAGTTGAGTCAATTTGACATTATACATGCACATTGAAGCAATAATCCAAGTACTAATTTAAATTCAGTGACGAACTGCAGATTCCACTCATCTTGTTTGTAGTAAACGTTTGGTAAATATGAAAAGTTGTGTATATTCTGAATCATTAAAAATGCATGTGAATGTGTGAATGTATTACGCCTTTCTTTTGCTTCTGTGAGAAATAAAAACTTGCATTTCACCCACACTAATTTTGTTCCATAAAAATGCATTTTCTTCAAGATTTAGATATTTATCTTTCATATAAAGTGAGAGTGTAAAGGTAATGATAAAATGTCTGGAGCAAAATAAATATGCAGCTTCTTTGTTTCGATGATACTAGATCAATGCCTCCAAGTAATGAGAGAAAGTATTATTAAAAAGAGTATTGATTAAAAAAAAAATTTTCGTGTCGCTTATACAGCGGGAAAATTGCGAATTGGTGAGATATAAAGCTAGAGAAAAAATTAATAAAATTAATATCTTCAGTTCCCGCATGGGCCTTAAAAGTCGTAAAAAATGTCGAAAATCGACTACTTTTCATTAGTTTTTAAAATTTCCTTTTATCTTTTTATTATAGCATTATCTGTTAAGTACTCAAATTATCAAGAGTAATATTTTTTTTCAAATTTGGTCTAAAACTTCCGGTCACACATTCCTTTTAAAGTCAACAAAAAAATAAGTGAAATTACTTCAATATGCAATTTTAAGTTCCTAATCACCGTAATATTCACACATCATCTTGTGGATGAAATGTAATTGGTCGATGTATATGTTTAGCAAAAGGTTATTTATGTCTGAAAAAAACATTTATTTACTTTTTCCACACTGCAAAACCAAGCTCCAAAACAAAAAAATATTTTTGTTAATTCAGAATATGTGCCAAGAATACAGAAGGTAACAAAAATTAACAGACCTTAAAGAAAACACTTCAGCCATTAAAACATCTTTATGTCCCTTAAATTTTTGCATGACATTTTGCTCTTTCTTCTCACCAGATGTTACTTGGAAGTCTGATTTATGGGAGAATTCGGGCATTATAAGTAATAGTTTAGTGATGAAACCGTTTCAGCACTCAGTTTCGATTATGTTTCGTAATGCTTCTGATCAGCGCTGTCCTTTGGATTTTGAGGCCCTGGGCACATATATGGAGTGGAGTTCTCAGTAAATAAAAAGTTTATTATTGAGTATTATTTCTCAATGAAGAAGAATGATCAGAATATCAACGTATGAATCAACTACCCAGTTAGAGAAAATTATTAGTTAAACTTACTGTAAGTAAAAATTCTTGTTAAAAGATATAAATAAATTTGTTCAGTATTATTCGCAATCAGAATATTCCAAATGATTAAATACCCTGCGCTTAATTTTGTTGATATTATAACTTAGCACTTATTTTTAACTTAGCAACTACTATTTATTATTTCTTCTCCGCCTTTGTTTTTGCGAGTGAGCTTGGGAGTACAGGAAATAAATTTGGCTAAATTTCATAAATTTATATCAGTTTCAGTTCTAAGCATAAGGTAGCTCGCTGCGAGGCCCACTAAGCCCCGGAATTACTCCCGGTTGACCGCCCTTCTGATACGAGTTTGACACATTGGTCAACTGCCCATGTAGAATCCTTTTACGTCCTATTCAGGTACTGCGTCACAGAGAATAAATGAAATTATTTCATCATTAATTATGTCTTGTTACAGCGAGTTAAACTGCAAACATGCATTTGAATAACTTCCGATTACTCCATAGCTTAAAAATTGAGTTTTTTCGACTTGGAACTCTCGACTTTTTTTCACTTTGCGACTGACGGCCTCGCCTTTCAAATTTATCTATTACCCAGTTCTTTGATGCGTTTTCTGTCATCCAATGTCATGATTAACATCATATTTTCAGCATGGGAAAATGCATTGCATTCGTTCAGCTTTCAGAAAGGTTGCGAGTTGTTTCACGTGCGTTGGATAACAAGTACAACTTTAATATTTAGCCACTTTAGCATGAATGACTTCAAAATAGGTTTTTTATTGTCGTGTAAGTACCATCCGAATACTTTGTTGTTAACTGGCCAAATAGCCAGATTCGCGGATAGCGAACTCTTCAATATATTTTGCCGATTTTATGAGAGCTGAAATACTAAGTTATAATTGATACTTATAGAGGGACGAGACTCAAGTTCGTGTGTAGTGCTGCTGAAGAATCCAGTCAATTTTAGGAACCATTTTTTATTAGGCTACGTTCCACAGCACAGAACATTAAAGTTACAAGATACAAGACAAGACAGAGAACAACATCACGATACAAGCACACAGACAAGAATGACAGAGAGGCATCATGGGAAAAAGATGGCTCCAGTAGCGCCACCTACCATAGAAAGGAGAAGGCCGCTGATTGTAACCGCTACATACTTACAAAATTTTTTTCGTCAACATCGGGATTAGATGTATAATGCCCACTCTCTCCTATAAATTAGACTGCCAAGCATCTTCTGACGAGTAGAAAGAGTAAAATGCCATGCAAAATATTTAAACACGTTAACCGCTATATGAATCAAATATGATTCAAACCTGCTATCTAAACAGATGACCCGTCCTCTGCTGTAGTCAAGAGATAGCAGAGAAGGAGTCGTCTAATTTAGACGGTTCGAATTTCAGACGCGAGTCGTGGCGACTAACCGTTTTCTTAAAGGTCTTAATTTTTGTAACATTTTCATGATGTATGAATACTATGGTGATGATTAGGAATTTAAAACTGCATATTGAAGTAATTTCACACAATTTTGTCGATTTTAAAAGGAATGTGTAACCAGAAGCTATAGACCGATTTTGATAAAAAAAAAATTAGTACTCTTTAAGAAGGTGAGTACTTAACAGAAAATACATAATAAACTGATCAAAGGAAATTTTAAAAAATAATGAAAAGCAGTAGATTTTCACCATTTTTTACGACTTTTAAGGCCCCTGCGGGAGCGGAAGATATCAATCAATTTTATTGATGTTTTTCCTCCTTTCATTTCTCACCAATTCGTAACTTTTCCGCGGTATAGCGGCAAAGAAAAATGTTGATTTTGTTCGGGTCATCCTACTGAATAAGCTATGGTAGGTTATTAGATTTAATAAGGTTCCCAAACGTGGCATTTGACGCATTACTATTATCCGGGAACCAAGTTAAAGCACTGATGTGAAAGAATATATAATGTAATGACCAGTATTTTCGTTGTTATTGTCTTACATGCCGTTAAAATGGTGGACCACTATAAAAAACCCAGCTCAAATCCCAAAGAACGAAATCGTAGAACTTTAAACTAGCTGAAGAAAAATTTGACTTAAATGTCCATTGTCCCGAAGACTAAGATTTTTAATTTCATCAAGAACGTTATAAAATCATACAAAGATTTATTTTACATATACACACTCTTCTTCCTGTTTGATGGTTTCGTAACGAGGCGCGAATTAAGCATAATACGGCCATATACATATTTTTCTCGGTTAAGCTAATTATGAGAAATGCTCTCTCTTTTAAAACAAGTAGGGAAAGGACAAGAGAAATGCTGGTACTAAAAATCAGTAATATCTACGGAATTATGCATAGGAAATCATCTGTTCGAAAAAACAAGACTTCAAATCCCAAAAGAAGAGATTACAGGAGTGATCTCATTCTTATTATTGACGAGAGAAAAGAATTGCCTTCTTACGTGGGTCTGTACGGCATCCCATGCATCTGTTACTTGAGTATCATTTTGATAGAGCTTGATGGTCAGCAACATTTCAGTGTGCATTCGGTCATCCACCTAGGAAAGGAATAACGAAAAGTTAACTGGATATCTGTTTTTACATACAGAATAAACGGAATAGAATGAGTATCAGTATAGTTTTCTTTATACTTCCATATCAAGAAAAAGGCTCCTAGAAGATGCATGAATATAATGATAACCATGGCAAATAAATTTATGGAGAGTTGGATAGCAACTGTAGTTGATCTTATCAAAGCACTAACAAGTTTCTAATTTGGTTCCTAATTTAGCACATCTTTCAATTTTTAAGTAGCAGTTTTAAGTTTTTTTAACAAGTACCTAAAACCTCGAAAGAAATAAAGAATTCTTATCAAAAATTTTAATAAAGAATAATTAATAAAGAATTTTCATTAGAAAAAAACATGAGAACCAGATCACTGCGAGTTGTGCAATCTTTAAGCTAAAAAAGTGTTGGGGGAAAATAAAACATGTCGAAAGTATTCAGTATCATATATGATTACATCTCGTATCACATATTGACTATCTAAATAACGCAGATAAATATTCTAGAGCAAAAATTTAATTCGTTATCTATATACAAGAGCAATTTTTTTAGTATGTATGTTTTTTTTATTTACGCACGCCCAGACCGTTTGACTTACCGGAACCAAATTTGGCACAGTGATGAATTAGCATAAGAGGGAGCTAACGATGTAAAAAAAATTTAAAATTCGAATTCGATTTTTATTTAATTTTAAGTGCTAAATTCTGGCGTTTTTGTCTATTTTCGCAAACTTTCTTTTTTTATCCATGAAGGAAAGTTATACTTCCGGTGTTTTAATTTATTAGTTTTTGCATTTTTCCTCTTTTTTTATCTTTGATGTTTATTTTATTAATTTCTATTTAAATATTATTCTTTTTGAACCGTATTAAAGGAAGTTGGTTCTCACATTTGCTCCCCAATTTTATTTTATTTATTTATTTTGTTTATTTCTGTTCATATATTATTCCTTTCGAGCTGTACTAAAGTAAATTGGTTGGAACAAAAAGTTTTATTTTGAAGATGAATTTTTGTTTCATCGGTTGTCTGTACATGTGGAGAAAAAGAAACAGAGTGGGGAGCATATGAAAATATTTGCATCCCGAGCAACGTCGGGTTATCAGATAGTCTGTCCAATAAGTCCAATCTTTTCGAAACTATTCAATATTTGCTAGTTTTGTTGCGATACAAGAAGGTTGTTGGGGACAGAAGTGTTTCCCTTGATCTGATGAGAAGGACGTCACCTTTTCACGCCACACTCAAAGTAGAAACTCCCGACAAATTTAGTGAGCATTAATAAACATACACGTTCGATCTCGAGTTCTAAATAGGGTCGAACCTACGATCCTCCTCTCCGAAATCTGAAACTCTGCCATGCGACACAACTGCCATACGCAACCCAATAACTCTATAGAGAATAAAAAATGGACAACTTAATACATGTCCGAAAACTGGAAAGCTTTTTTGCTGCAATAAGTAGTTTTCGCTAGTAATACAAAAAAATCTCTCTAATGTATATTGAAATAACTACACTTTACTTAAATTATTAAAAAAAATCGTATTGGACAATCTCTCCTTATCCCTAGCACTAAAATGTTTCACTTAAAGGGTAGATCTAACAACTGATATGTATATGCAAAGAATAATAATTTTTCCTATATAAACTTCGCTTTATTTATTTATATTTAATATTTTGTGCTATTCATTGCGTGTCGCAATTTGATTTTTATAATTTCTTCGTTTATATATAGTCGCTAATATAGGAAATAACAAATCCTCGGAATTTTAAAGTAATCAGTTCCTATGAAGCTGTTTTTGCTATTTCGGGTTCTCCTCCTATTGACATCTTTATTGTTCATAATAGGGATTTCAAGATTGCGACGAAGACCTTTAACCAAGACGCCTGCTTGCCTGTTTCTAAGATGCTTCACCCTTCTGAACGGTCTCCTATCAATTTAGTTAGTTACTACAAAAATATTGGAGAACTTTCCTGTCGTGTGCTTTACAGTTAAGACCTATCTTGCAGTAAAATCAACAGCAAGGTAGGTCTTGCGTTTGTGGTTTTCCAAGACCATATTGGAACTGAAGTGCATCAGTTTAGAATAAGAGACGAGTGCAGTGTCTTTCAGGCTGAATTGCTCTGTATTGCCCAAGCTGTCACACTGTTATCACGCTGTTCGCACTAACGAAAACCTATCTTCGAATTTCTTGATTTGCAGTGACTCTTTCTTCTTTATATGCCTTAAATTGTATTAATTCTCCAAACCGACTCATTGTTAAAACTCAAATCAACCTGAGTTTCATTCTAGGCAGAGGTGCGCAAGTTTTCTTTTGTTCGAGGTCATATAGGAATTTATGGCAATGAACGTGAAGCATGGATTGCGAAAGAGGCGACTAAGCATATTGATTTTTTCCCTATGACTGTACCAAAATCCTTTTACAAAAGTGTTTTCAAGGAACATGTTATTTCTGAATGGAATAGCTTTCATCAAATCTCTCACAATGCGAAGTCCACCAAAGAATTTTTCCCCTCCATTCATGGACGTTTGAAAGCCAATTATTTCGTTCCTAATTTTACGATTACTCAATTTCTCACTGGACATTGAAACTTTAAAGCCTTTCTAAAACGTTTCAATTTATCTCTTACAGACTTGTGTTCCTGCTCTAGTGGAGAGATTCAGGATGTCACGTACTTGATACTTTCTTGCTCTAAATTCACTCCCGCAAGATGTTTACTCATCGACAGTCTAAAGAAGAACAATTTTGCACGCTCTCCATCTTTTCTCTACTTTTGTCCAGAACAAAACTTGTTTTACATCATTTTATGAATTTATCGACAACATTTTTCCCCACATTATATAGACTATAAATTATGTATGTTTGCTGGCATTTACAATTATTTTCTTATTACTTTTATTTTTTTTCTTTTCAAATATTTGGAATTCAATTTTTTCCATATATATTTGGATTAGACCTTTTTGCTTTGTTACCTGTGCGAAATATGTCTTTTAAAGTGCTGCGTGATTTTTTGTATATTTGTGTGCTTTTATATGATTTTTGAATGTTTTATTTTTTTTTTTTTTCATTTTTCCCCGCTTTGTACAGCTTTTACTCCATTTCTCGTTATTATCCATCTTATCCATTTTTTTTTGTGTAGGGATGTGACCAGTTATTTTACATTTATACCATTCTTTTAAATTTGAATATGTTTTGGTATCTATTCCCCTTGTTTTATTCACTTCATTGCTTAATACTATTCATGTGTTCGTATGGATGTGACCAATTTTTGTATATTTGTTTCTTATTTCACCCCTTTTCTGTTTGGAATTTGTATCATTTAATTTGAAACTTCTGTCAACCCTTTGTTTGAGTATTTTACTTACTTTTGTAAGACTTGTGTTGTACTTGTTGGTGCACAAGGAGTTTTTTCTCAAGAGAATACAAAAAAAAAGAAATCAGTTAATTTCCACCACTACATATACAGCGTGGTAATAAAATAACTTTCCCGATATAAGGGCTCCTATTGACCGCAATTATAGTTGAATGTTAAAATAATTCCAGAGACAGGCGTTTCAAAGTGGGTGCTCGGGAGTGAGAAGATAAAAAAACCGAGATGTCACTGCTACGAATGCAGGAATAAAATACTTAAAAGTCCAAAAAGCATCTTCCATTTTTATGCATTACTAACTGATTGGCCCACGAAAAAACCCCGAATGGTTTAGAAAGGGCACCTATAACACGAAAACGCTGACAAAAGGTGGAAACAACCAAAAAACGACACAAAAACAAAACATTAATTTGTTTCACAAATATTCCATGTGCCTATCATCATATAAGCTGAAACTTTGCATGTGGGAGTTGGAAGACAGCAATGAAGCACAAACCATAACAAGAGGAATCTGTTGTACCTTATGTCTGATTGCGTCTTCCAGGTCGGATTCAGTTTGTGTAATACAGTCCATGATGTGCTACATTGATGTCCACAATATGTAAAGTGTCATTGTATGCGACGATAGGCAAATAGTAGATTTAGGGTATAAATGGGATGGTAGGCATGTATAGTATTTTGTGTCATTTCTTCGTCTTTATTGTTTGTTTCTATACTTGTGTTTACGTTGTGGGTTTTTCGTGCTACGCTTATTGTTCCAACGTCATTCATGGCTTTTTACTTCGCCGATCAATTAGCAACGCATAACAAAAGAGTGTTGCCATTTCAAATTTTCGGAATTCCGTCTCTATAACTGCAAATGCGAGTTTTTTTTCAATCCTAACTCTTGAGCGTATACTTGATGTACTACCTATTTCTCCTATTTCATTCGCGTTCGTAAATTTTTGTGGCCGCTAGGAACTCGTATATTGGCAAAGTTAATTTATGACTATTATGTTTCTACGTGCTGCTCTCGCATGCAACTTCATTTCTCTTTCATTTTATAGAATTTTCGGCCATTGTTTCATGTATCAAATTTGTATAATACTTTTTCCCAAGGATTTATGGGAGTTGCTAATTATAGGAATTAAAATTTCGATTTGATTTCATTTTTTTAACAAAAAATAATAAACTACTGCCTGTTCTGTATTTGCATTATGAAAAACAAATTTTTTAAATAACTGTTTTAGAGCAAATTAACAAATGTTCCGAGATATTGCTCATATCGCGATTTTTTTAAAGCATTTTTAAGCATAAACAGCAAGCGAGTATTTAAACATCAGTCACCTAGATTTCCTCAAACTACTGGTAATTTTAGATAAATAGCTGTCTGAACCTATTATTGTATGGTATTCAGAAAATTGGAAGATACTTCAGAATTTTAATTAAGACATATCTTCCTCCTCCAATGAGAATTTTTTTTACTAATGTTCAATAACATAACTACTGTTAAAAAACTACATTATTTTATAAAAATACCATACATAGGAAAGATTACCACTCTACACAAATGAATGCAAATGACGGCGGAAGTCATTAATCCAAACAAATAATGTTCTAAAAAAATTGAATATTGTTAAAATTTAACAGTAATGCGCCTTAGTCGTCTCAAATAATTTTGTGTGTAATATTTTCTCTCTTTCAGTAATAGTTAAATTATTTGGTAGTTTCTAAAAGGAACAAAATACGAAGTTTGCTTGGAGGGTGGAGACAAATGATTGTCTGGGAATTTTCCAAAAAACATTCCGAGTATTTTTATTGCTTTGCGCATCGCACCAATTTTGAAATTCATTAATGTGTGCGTTAAAGAACAAGGATAAACAACCATTCGTGTTCTGCTCGGATATATATATCTTGCAAACTTTATAGTTTAATGCCTTTCTTTTAATTCATAATTCAAAACGTAAATGCGAATATAAAAAGTTACCATATACAAATCTCGTTATAAAAAGTTTGATATTCCATGTTACACAACTTAAAAAAATTTGTAGTTTCTTGAATTTTACAGTTGCAAGCAAAAAAAAAATACTTTAGAGTTTGATTTAATAGTAAAGCTTTTATAAACAAGTATCGGGTAATTCGTTTTCTTTTTTAAATATTTATGAAAACGTTTTATATTTAAAATCCAACAACACTTGATAAGAAATTTCAACGCAGAAATACTAAAATTAAATTAAAAACCTCTATTTTAGGAGTTTATTTTTTAAAAAAAGTGGCAAACAATAACGATTTTGCTATGATGTAAAAAGTGATTATTTTCCTAATTTAAAAATCGAGGGAAGAAAATAAAATTCGCAAACACTAGTGGGGGTGGGATCTTTTGTGTTGTCAATGTTTGATAGTTATTAGTAAAATAGTTAAATCAGAATCGAAGTTCCACAAAATTTCACTAAGCCGTTGATAAATATATCTCCTAATAACATAAAACCCCTCTTCTATATGATCTTTTAATATGTTCCAATTTTTGTTGTAGATTTAATAGTTCCATGTGCTGTAGTTTCCACATTTCTACGTAAAAATACAAACACATGGGTTTCTTTATTATTATAGTTTCCTTAGTTTCTTAGTGTGAATAAATGATTAAACAAAAGGAATGAAATGAAAGTTCTAAAATATATATAACTAGAAAATCTTCCGCCAAATTCCAACAGAGCGTGAAATTTTATTTTAAAAAAGTTAAAGCAGATTTAGAAAAGAGTCGGAACTCTTTTCTGCAGTAATGGGCTTTAGTGAGAATCGCGAGTGTGTGCCATGACCGTTCTATAGGAGTAGAAGTGGCCCGAAGTAACTTTCCCAACCGGGTTTTCTAAATGTCAAGCAACATTTTGCTAAGAAACATGCGTGTTTTACCCTCAAATATGACTTAATATTATGGTGAAATTTTTAAACTTCAGCTATATTTAAGGTTATATAGTGGTCTTTTGGAAATTAAAATAATAATTCAACGATTTCTCAAATCTGTTAAAACATTTTTTCTTCATACTCCCGCTTTGACGCCACGGGCCTCGGCTCGTTTCTGTATAGGAGAGAAAATTTATACCATTCAGTTATGCATCCATACCGTCATTGAAAAGTGTCCGCCAGAAATTCGGCAAAATGTGAAATTCTCCTAATTTTCAACACGGTAATACATTTAAAGAGTTCTGCAAGGAATTACACGTATTATAGAATTAGATGTCTCTTTTTTCCTTCGTTATGTCTAATAAAGACTCGTTCGTTTATTGAAAATACAATAACTATTGTACTGTAGATTATTTCTACACTTTCTTCCTTTTTTCCCTATCCTTTTCAGCGCGGAACTGAAATAATGATCACAAAAATATACTACTATTTTTAAATCTTTTTTTATAATTTTCATATTTATTATTGCTTTATTGTTTTATATTATCTTTTTTAATGACGGATAAAAGACTATTTCAAATTTCCACTGTAAGAAAATTGCTCATTTTTACCACAGTTAACTTTTACTTGCAGTTTTTCAAAATTTAAACTTACTTCACTCCTGAAGACATATCCTAGAATTCCTCCAACCAACATCGTAATGAAGATCATGAAGAGAATGATGAAAAACTGCAAAATAAAATTCACTTTTTAACAACATTTTCAGCAGGGCATCTCTGGAGAAAAAAAAGAAATTAGTAATCTACATATATGCTTCATAATTTCAAAATTTCAAAAATAAGATTAGAATCAACATTTGATTGCAATTTCAAAAGACAAACATTTTAATGAATATATAAAGGCTGATATTTAAAATAAAATCTTCATTTTTAAACAGATAAATGATAAAATAAACCGATACTGCAACCACTGCCGAAGTTGCTTATTACTTTTTGCTTAATTAAAGGTCTAAATGTATTAAAAGCATTTTAACTGCCATACGACGCGCCATATGTCATAAAACAATAAATGTTCAAGTTATTTATTTTAGCCTACAGATTTGCAAAAATTAGACGCATAACCCGAATTCTGAGATGGGCAATAAAGGTTATTCAGACTTTAAGATATACGACACAGAATCTAAACTTCCAATATTATTTCAGACGCAGAATTTTTATTGAAAATTTTACGGATTCGAAAGCATGCATCTATCGCAAATAATTTAATATACTTACGCTATATATAATTATTTAACAAATATCATGAGTAAGAGTTAACATGCCATTTGTCATTTCAAACAATGAAATTATCAATTCTCTGAAAATTTTTGAATTTCTTTGCTTTTATTGCGATATTTCCAATTCGATATTTTAATAACTAGAATGCCATTATATTTCTCGGATATTTAGATTTTTGAGAAATGCATTTTGCAATTGTAGAATAAAAACACTAAAATTGTAATCCAAATATGCTTCGAGTAGCAGAAGTTGAAAACATTTGTTTCCACATGATCTAAACTGCGACATCTGCTTCTACGGACAACTTTTTTTCAGGAAACTTAAATTATGAGTTTGATATTTTTGCACTAATGAAACTTCTGGGGAAAAAAAGATAAAAAGAGGGCTCAATTTCATTAAGATGATTATACAAAACTCTAAAAAATGAACTAGGTGCAATGTAGAAACTGAAAATAGTTTTCTAAAATATATTTAAATGAACAACACATTAATATGTGTCATTGAGAAGAAATTTATAAACATCTAAAAGTACCCGAGAGTATAGGGGTAGGCAACAAAATTTTTAAACATAGAGACAAAATTAGCTAGCTTTCCCGAATACTATTGTTTCCTTATTATTCCTTGTTTCAGACAGCTAAAATAAAGTACAAATCTAATCTTTCCCGTAAAAAATAGGGAGGCGATTTCGGTCATCGCTGGGGAGAACTACGTCACCATCAAAGTCACACCCGATTGGTTTGGATTATCGCTGCTGACGATTTTCCGTCAGCATCGTGTGCATTTTCAAGCCGGTTGATTACAGCCCACGATTTCCGTCATATTGTCTGACCGGTCACGTGCTACAAACTTTTTTGGTGAGTGGCATTGCGCTGATGCTGACGAAAACAGCTTACGATAGTTCTCCGTGTGATATACGCTGTAAGTAAAAGAAAAAATGTCTCTGAGGTCTCCACTCTCACAGACAGTCCTGTAGAAGGTCAAAAGACAGACAAACATCTACACAATCATTCACTTTTATTATTTGTAGGCATTTGCACTCAAAAGCATTGATTAGAAGCAAAACACAGAAATAACACTATGGTATATCGTGTCAGATTTTATTGCATAAAAAATTAAATGCAACAATTCTACACCAAACTCTTAATCTCTTCGTTTTCAGCTGTCTTGTTTGTAATTAATTTAATATAAAATTTCAGTTCTATATATGTAAAGATGAATGTTTGTCTTTTACACAAATCAATAATTTTTACTCGATCTTAATATTTGGCATACGAGCTCTTCAAAACAAGAGGAAAATCACTGTCAAATTTTCAAAAGTCCCACAGTTAATTTAAATTTAGGTTATTTAAAAAACCCAGAAAGATTATATTTTTGGAAGATATCGCGAAAAAAAGTCAATTTCACAAGAATAATTTTAACACAATTTTAAAAATTCAAAAAATTATTTTTTTAACGATATCCATTTAAGGTATCCGCATACGTTCGAAAACTCATTTTTGACCGAAAACCCTAATTTTTTTTAATGTCTTATCTGAAAGCCTATTGTTTTTAGTTCTCAAAACAGTTTTTATTTTACGTCTATGATGATCAGAAGTGAAATTAGAGACATTTTAGTAGAACTTGACAGTTGAAAATGGAGTGGTAAATAATACGATAAAGAAGCAATTTTCATTGTTTTTACTTAAGATATTTAAATTTTATTGCTTATTTTTGTTTTATACTATTTTACATATACCAGGTATAATTTTGAAAGATTTTCAGTGTGAATTTCTTTGTTTTCTATGACATTGTTGCAAATTTAGGTAATTTTGAATCATTGCAGTATCTTGACTCTCCGTTAATGATGTAATTTTTGATAATAAACGTAATAAAAGTACATAAATTGTACTTATGATCAATATCAATCACTAAAAGTATCTCTATATCAACTAATCGGCATTTTAAAGTTATTTGACTGAAAAACAATATTAAAATCTATCGATGGCGGCTGAATGATAGAAAACGATAATGACACATAAGACTCAAGAAAACGACTAAAAAAAATTTCCTAACAGACAATTTTCAAAAATGTGCTAAGCTGGCAAACACTAAGGACTAGCCTACAAAACTGGGGAGTATTGAAGAAAAATTCTTTTTTCTTCTCATTGTAAATTAAAAACATAAACTTTAAACTCATTTTTCTCGAAATGTGATTTTTTGCAAAATTTTCATTTTTCAAACACGATAACTAAAATTCAACTTAAAATAACCGTCTCAAATTTGGCATACATATTATTTATTATATTGTCTAGGTAATGAACCAAAATATAAGTGAAATAATGCTCCATTAAAAAGTTATGTATCTTTTGAGGTTTGAAAAAAGGCCAAAATTCTTTAAAAATTCATGATTTCACACTAAAACACTTATAATTTACATGTTTTTAGATACATTGCAAAACTGTTGCTTCAGGACCTAGCCAATAGTTGAAGGATTATATATACTAAAGGATTTATCATTCTGATCATTTGGTTTTGAATGAGGGTGTTTGAAAAAAGGTCAAATTTAGTGCAAAAAAATCTAAGTTTTTTCAAATTTTTAAGAATATATTTAATTCATTTAACTTTTTTCTATGATTTATTAAGTTTTAACATAAATGTCATAGAAAAATACAAAAATATTGCTTCAAATATTATTATTTAAAAAAAGGCCTCCGAACGTAGTCGGATACCTTAAAGACAAATGACTTGTAAAATTACTGCAATTTCAAAATTCCAAATCATCCAAAGAATTTTCTTTCGTATCTCTTACAATGGATGCCCTACTAATGGACGGAATTTTTCTTTCACACATTGTCGCTAAAACCGTATTCGAAAAATTTAAATTTACGGAATTTAAAATCAAACAACTTTAATCATATTTTCGTTATTTTAAACGTGAAAGTATATTAACCCTGCTGAGGAGAACTTTATTCATTTAGATTAAATTATGTCAACACCCATGGGTTCAGATTTGGTTATAACATTGAATTCTTGGTGTGCATCTTTAAAAATAAAGTATTGCTACCAATTCATTGCTGTTGTTGAACTCATTTAATTCTGCTTTGTATAGCGAGTTATTAACATTTAATTTTGGGGTTGGGAAAAACAATCAAAATAAAAATCCTCACTGAGAGTTTGTTTGCAGTAGTAAACATTAAAAGTACTAAAATGAAATACAAATTTGTAGAATGAAGACATGAAAATAAGATTTCTGAATTCCAGGTCTTATCAGTCTCATCTTGGTCAAAATACATGCTTAAAAGCTAAGGAATTGCAGGCGGTTTTGCTAAGATCGCCACCGAATGTGATCAAATATTAGAAATTCCGATCTGTTATTTTCTTATCAAAGGGACTTTTAAGCAACTCATTTGTCTAAAATTTAGGGAAATTTGGAAATTTCTTCACCCACCAAAGGAATTATATGCTCAATGGTAATAATAACCGATTAATTACTAAGAAATATTTAAATATTCATGATCCTTTCTCTTCATATTTATTTAATATAGCTAACAGTTCTAATTATATTTGAGGTGGTTTCTAAGTAATGCCCACACTACGCTTGTTTTTACTCTTTTACTCAGAAATTTCGTTTTCCTGTTATGATTTGTATCCTAATAGACCTGCATGGTTTGAAAATATTAAATTAAATTTAGAAGAACTTTGTCTTTATGGAGTTTGAAATAAATATTTTGAGTGAGGAATAATGAAATGATATTAGTGAAACGTCGAAGCTAAAGATCATGACCATATTAAGAAATTCATTGCCTGATGAGAACTTTGAAACCTATCTTTTACTCTCTATTCAAATGGAATTGTTAGATTGTTTGGATGATAGAGTTGCACAGTCATTTAGTGAACTCAAGTGTACTGATTTGCCCTTAACGAAGTGGATCACATGCAACACTTGTGTACTTTTGAGTTGTTAATCTTTGACAGCAAGAAATATTTTAAAAAAATTAAATTGGTAAATAAATTGCACTTTATTTTCAGTTTGGTTAAAAAAATTCTAAAAATTACAGTATTTTATACAACCACTAAAATGATTTAATATTCAATCATAAAACTGTATTTATATTTGGTATTTCTTACTTCTAAAAATATGTGTGCATTGTAATTAGTACTAAATATAACAGATTTTTAAAATAGAAAGAGTTAAATTATTATTTCAATGAATTATTATTAAGTTAATAATGATTAATTTATTATTACTTTCATCTATCATATTTGGAAGAAATAAAATTAAAAAATATAATGCAAGATGGCATTGTAGATGTGATAGGGCCCCTATTGACTCACGGCAATCACTATCTTTAGACCCATTTTGCTACTGCTAATGGGGTGTCACGAAAGGAAAAAATTATAACTCTTTTCGTGGTAAAGTTAAACGCTTATAGCTCCGCAACCAAATAGCATAGAGAGTTAGTTTTAGTTTCATTTAACAGAGAAAGGTGGAGATTGAAGATTGCAAAAAGAATCTTAGAATTACGGTTTAGTCACAGTCGAGTTGCAAAGTTGGTGAAAATCACGAAGAATTTTGATGACGTCATAGCGACGATGCGCGCGCACGCAGTGACAAAACTAGCTTCTCGCGCTTTCTCATAGTAAGTTCACGCCCCTCAATCCCAGTGGCCGTTTCGCAGAGACAGCCTCCAGTCTTTTTTTGCATATTTATCTTAATTCCAACTTTTTTTTTCACAATAATATTTAAAAGAAACTAAGTAGCTATTGAATACAGCAGCCCTTTTGATTGGGCATGTTTATATACTCGTTGCACAGGAACAATCTCTGCAAGAAAAATTTTAGAGTATTTGACAAGGCAATATAAATTACGTAATAGTTTCATATCATTTCAATAATGCGTAATTCTAGCATGGAGGTTCATTAGAGACTGAGAAAGAAAGCTTTTGGTTTGGTTGGGAAAAGCTTTGTTTGAGAAAGATTTCGAGTCATCTCGTACCCGGCACAATAAATAAGTTATAATAAATGTTTTCGAAATGACAGTAGAGCAGTTGTTAATTATACTTATATTTTTTGTCCATTAAAAGGTGTTTCATTCTTTCTCGTTTTTTTTTTAAAATTTGTACTTTAAAGAAGATTGAAAAAAATATTTTTTCAAACTTGACAAGACCATTTAATAAACAGTAAGTTATTTGTATGAAAACCAGAAATAATTTGTTTCTTTCACTTCAATTTAGAACACATTTCTTCGTTATTTAAACGATTTTTGAACAACAAAAATGACAGTTTCCCCTTTCTCAGTTTCATTTGAGTGTTCTTATTAAATTCCGCGGTCATTTTTTTTTTGTAAAAAAAATAATTTTCTGAAAGAACTTAACGCCGCCTCATAGGAGTTAACCGGAAGATGGTTTATAGTGTTGAACTACACTTACTCGTATAGTAGGATTTTGGAGGAGAGAGTCATTTATGTTTCTTAATTTTGAACCCTGGGCGTATCCAAAGGACGATGCTCAAACTCTCTTTAAGTTTCCACGCCGCACCAGCGACAGAATGTTTGATGCCAATGGGTTTAACATGGATCAGACTCGCGTCTACGGCGAATATTGAATGTAATCGGGTATCGTACGCGCAACCCTCCGGTCCCAGATTCAAGACTCTGCTACTAGGAAATTAATATTAAAATGTTTCATAACTACACAAAGCAAAGTCTCAATTGCACATTACAAAATTTCTCGTAAAGCATAACTATTCTTCCAAGAAATAAAATCGGATTCAATGTGTCTGCTGATTGTAGCTTTCAAACGTTTTAACCTTGGAAGTTTTTGTTGTCAATCTGCGAAAATATTTTTTTATTGAAGAAATATTTTATTCCAATGCTAGTCATTTTTATGAGCATTCCATCCTACGAATAATTTCAGAATAACTTGTTTTTATTTATTTTATTATATGATCAATAAAATTATTCAAAATATGATATTTTCACATCTGTTACAGAAATGTAAAATTACAAAATTTAGGGATATTCATTATCTTTGTGCTTATTTTTGCTCAAAACATTAATTGCTTAAAAATATTACAAAACAATAGTTTTTACTCGTATGTTAAGTAAGAAATTCTATTTTGATCCCTGATCAATCGACTCTTCTTAAATCTTCGCTGGATTTGGTTTTGCTCTATAGCAGGGTTTCTTTCCACTCAAGATCCCCTTTTATGTGGTTATCAATTTGTTTTTCTCGCGCCTCTAAAATTGTATTTATTTTGCAAAATTAAATAGCAAGTAATGTCAAATTAAAAGGAACTCAATTTTAAAACAGTTATTCGGTAATTTTTTGTGAAATGTTTTAAATTAAGTCGATTTTCTTTACTAGTTTTGTCCAAAAAGTTTTAAACAATCTAAAATAAAAGCGTTGTAAATTTATCGCTACTCCAATAATACTCTAAACGACCCCACTATAGGGGTCGTGGCTCTGCAGTTTAAGAAGCTCTACTTTCTAGCGCATTTTTGGCTAATGCTGAGACAAACACAAGGCTTTAAACATTCTCATTATCAATCACTGAATTTAGACGGAACATCTTTTACCGTTAGCAGCATGCATTTGATTTCTTTGACCGCTCCAAGGAAACCGAGGAAAGATATGATGGTAACGATGATTCCAGTTGCAATGAGAATCGAGGCAGAGCTCACGTACAAATCACTTCCCAACAGTCGTTCCATAAAGGATCGATCGGCAAGCGTCCAGATACCAACGCTGAACACCACAATACCACCAACCTGAAATAAAGACACTCAATTAAGCAAAAGAAGGAGCGGAATGTTTTTGTAACAGTAATTTAATTAGACATTTAACTGCTTATTAATATTGTTTACGGTTCCTTTGGAAGCCTGCTTTCACAGATCTCATTCATGTCTGGTAGAGGGGTCTATTCTGGTACCCCCCGTGGGGGGGGGGGGGGGGTGGGTTGTTAAGGTGCGGAACCAACCCCACAACCAACCGGGGGGTACCAGAATAGACCCCTTAGTCTAACAATTGACAACTCAAGAATAACACATCTTTAATCGTGAGTATTGTCCTTCGAGTTTTCCTGCATGAAAAAATAAATCGCTGATTGCAGAAAATACATGAATCAATAATATCAAAATTCTGGGAGCTTTAAAAAAATTGATTATTTAAATCAATTCTCTTAATGTTTTTTTAACCTGGTGGATTTTATAAATTTACTAGCTGCTCTCGTCGCCCTCCGGGCGGGTTTGCGGCCAGCACCCACTTTGCTCAGCATTGCCCCTGCCACCTCGCTGCTTCGAGGCTCACGGACACTACTTTTTTCAGTTTTAAATACTGCATGAAGATCAGTGGAACAGACCATAAAGCCATAGTAGATTTCATATTCTTTGTAGACAACAGATTTCTTTGAAATTGTAAAATCTTTCAACAAACCTCATCTAGTTGGAATGTTTTGTATAACTTTCTCACGAATTTTGGCATGAAAGTCTTCAGATCCATAAATACAGAATGATATCGCCCTAAATAAACAGTTTCCATCACCAACAATAGGCATTTTACAATATTTTTGGCACGCCATTTTGATGGAACTGTTGGGATCTATATATTTAAAATAATATGGTAAAACCTTCAGGCAGTTCGCCAGCCCCAACTACTCGACGGATTTTGATAATTTTTATTTCATATGAAAGCTTATGACGTCTAAATATGTCATCAAGGGTCGTCTGTCCCCACCACACCCATTTTTGAACAAAATCGGAAAAAACATTTCTCCACCATACATTCTCTATGTTTTTTCGATTTCGTTCGAAAATATGGTGGTGGTGGGGACAGACGACCCTTGACGACATATCTAGATGTTATAAGCTTTCACATGAAATAAAAATTATCGAAATCCGTCGAGTGGTTGGGGCTGGCGAACTGTCTGAAGGTTTTACCATATTATTTTAAATACAGGGTTCCCACTTATATCCGTTACACCCCCTTAACTTCTAAACGGTGACAGCTTAAGCCCTAAAGTTGGTGTCTAGCTAGTAAAAAGGCTATGCGCTACTCGATGAGACAACTTACAACGCCATCTATCGTCAAACTTTGGAATTAATGGTCGTGTCTCGAAAACGGTACAAGATACGGGAAAAAAGCCAATTACAAAATTATAGAGCGTCTTTGATTTAGGACGAAAAGACACTTTGAGTGCAATAATGCTAAGAACAAAACGTGTAAAATGCGCATTTGTTTGCTCGCATTTTCGGAAATTTTGACGTCATACGACACGAATAAAAGGAGAAAATGTTATTTTTAGGGCAAAAAATGACCCCATTATGCTTTTTCTTGTGGAAATAACTCAAACAGCAGGTGTATGGACCTTTCCGCCGACATTGCAGGGCGTATTACTGTTGCTTGTCAACCGCACCAACTTTATGCTAAAACGTGTGCAAAGTGAAATTTAAACAAGGACTCAAATCTGCATTGTAGATAACGGAGAGCATTTTGAACACCGAAAATAAAGGTATATTGTGATAACTAATTGTTTTTCCTCGTTTTAACACGTCACAGTTTCGGAAATAGAGAACAAACAAATGTGCAATTTAAACGTTCATTTCTTCGTATTAATGTGTACAAGGTATCTTTTTGTACTAAATCGAAGACGCTCTACAATTTTGGGATTGAACTTCTTCCCATATCTTGTACTGTTTTCGAAATAGGACCGCTATTTCCAAAATTTGCCGATAGATGGCGTTGTAAGTTGCCTCATCGAGTAGCGCATAGCCTTTTTACTATACCTAGACACCAACTTTATGGCCTAAGCTGTCACCGTTTAGAGGTTAAGGGGGACGAAGAAGGTAACGGATATCATTCTGTGAGCAAATTTTTCTGTAGAAATGTCAACAACGAAAATTTGCAATATAATTTGTCTTTCGCATCTACTACTACTTACTAAAATCTTCTGTTATATCTATACAGACACAGTTACTTCTTAGTAGTTTTTACGTTAAGCTTGTTTAATAGTGAGAATTATGATTTAATACAAAAGAAAGCTCATAATGTCAATGCAGTGATAGTTCAGACGCATCCAAATCACAGCACGAAATACAAGCTGATTGATTTTGAGTAATCGCCATTACATTATTTTAAAGATATTTTGTATGCAGAATTTAATGGCTATAAGAGGTAGTCTGAGGAAATTTAAATGGATGAAAGCCGCTTCACGCTCTTTATTTTGATATAGGCTATCCACCCGTTTAAAGGTCTGTCATGTTAAAGTATTTAACTTTTCTTTCACTTAATGTCTTTTAATTATATTAAGGTCCCGTTTTGAAGCAAATCGAGGGCTATTTGGGTACATACATCGTAATTCTGAACCGCGGTCAGATGACAACTCTATTAGCACAAGATATTTTACGATATTTCCATGATGGTGCAACGATATTCCGAATGCCGCGCAACATCGTAAAGATATCGTATGAATAATGTAAAGCATCTTGTGCTAATAGGGGAGGATGACACTTGAGCTGGCACCTGCCTCTCCAAACTTCTGCACCACACCAGCGGGAGGACGTGTGACCATCTACTTCATATTTAGCATGCACCAGGTCCACATATAAACATAACACATGCCGACCAACTCACCCAAAGGCCGCGGTGGCCTAGTGGTAATGTTTCGGCCTTGGAACGAAACCCGATTCCACTGAAGGTCCGTCGTGTATTGGGCCTGTTGCACGTTAAATCATACGTAGGGTGGTCAAACGTCCTTCCGCTGGTGTGGTGCCCATAACCCATCTCACCCATAGGGTTTAGAGTCCACAAGGATGGACGGAAACGCTGGTTTGGTGCGGAAGTTTGGAGTTCAAAATGACGTGGTCCGTCCAAAATAGCCCTCGTGTTGCTTCAAAACGGGACGTTAATGTAACTAAACCGACCTGCCCAAAGGGTTTAGAGTCTGCAAGGATTGGCGGGGAGGTCCACATATATGGCGGATCTTCAGTGGAATCAAATTCCAAACCTGGAGCCCTCCAGCTGCGAAGATCTCGACCTTACCACTAGGCCCTTTCCTGCACTCAAATTTTTAAGAGTTAAAAACTTAAAAAAAAAAATGGTGTCAGCATCATTGTTTCTCTTCTAATTTAGCAATCAGTTTAATTGGTTCCTTACAGAAGTTTACGAAATGTTAATCGAGGAAACAAAGCGTTTTCGTTGCAGAAATTTACGATACTGCTTAGAACTAATAAAATATTACTCATCCATTTTATCCTTTATAGCATGTTCACTGTTGAGGTGCACGCTGACAATCCACTTTTATTTCAAATATTTTTTCCATTTTAATTAAACCAGTTAAAAAGTCACAAAAATGAAATAATCAATGCTCATTTGGAATAAGAAAGTATAGCTTTCGATTTCTTACATTAAATATAATTTAAACAGCCATAATTCAAAGACATAATTTTGAGTGAATGGTAGTGTTCATGATAGAATTCGGTGACTGTACATTTTAAAAACTGATCTTGATACAGCCAGCTTCATTCAAGAAACAAACTGAATTATAACCTGTTTCAAATGCTGCTAATAGAGGAATATTGTAAACTGTGAGATTGAAAAGCCATCTTCTACATTATTGAATGAAGATTTTCTTTATAGCCTTGGGTTTCCGCAGTTAGGGAGAGTAAGATTTTTTCCTTTCTTTCTTACTTTACTTCTAATTATATTCGTGTTCATACAGACTTTAATATTAAAAATCCTTTCACCGCTTTGCTGGTATTTTTTTAAGCTTTACCTCTTACTTTTTAAATATGAAAGTTTTATTTTTCTCAGTCTTAGAAAAAATCATTTAATTTTCTCCTCCAATAATTCTAGATTCAGCCTGTTCAAGTAGCGAGTGAGCAAGGAAATCAGTAATATTTTCGTTCGTTCGTTTTAGCGGTTAAGAAATCTTGGAATGAATGATGTCTCGGCATTCCAGAAATGGCTCGAGTAAATCTTTCATTTTGAAAATGGATATACGTACAATTATTTTTATTATCATCATTACGTTTCTGTTATTGAATTGATGATTTGTGAATTTCATTTTTTCCAGAGACATTTTGATAAAAAAAATTAGTTGAATATTAATAATGGTAGCTTTTCCTTAATGAAAATCGTGAAATAAAAGTACATTTAAATTAATGGCTTATTTTTCCAACAATTTTGATGTACAAATTTAGTGCTTAAATAACGGCTTCACTATCAAAACCTTCATCTGAATATTTTAAATTGGACAGTTATTAAGCGTACTGTTCTTAACAATTCCATTGAAAGAGAGAAACAGCGTGCGATTTGCACTCACCAGTATGACCGCATTGGCGACGAAGAGGCCATACTTCACCCCTTTGGCGCATCCTTCGACCATCATGGAGACCTGCAAAAGAAATTCATTTTGACTCAGCTTTAAGCAAAAATATCATGAAAGCATACATTTCATTTTAGAAAATGAGATAAAAACGTATCTTTTATGAGATTATTTATCTTTAAAATATCAGATTTGAGGAAGTTCATTCTCGCTACAATTTTTACAAAATTGGATTAAGCCCTTGTGAGTAAGAGGACGAAAATCCACGTTAAAATGAAAGAAATTTTTTCAAACTAACATCGAAACGAGTAGAAGGCTAACTGGGATATACAGCGACTCAAAAAAGTATTGGGGCACAATAAGCTATCAAACATTTTATGAAAAAATAAATCAATTTTTTTATTTCAACCAAATGCTTTTTGTATATGGCATATCTGTAGACTAAATAAAATCCAAAAACATGAAAATTAATTTACAATATTGTTACAGTAATACCGAAATGTACATTTCTTGTTACATAACTGAAATTAATGGTCGAAGAAGTTTTAGGGCACGCAAACAAAATTGTTCTATATCACTCAAACAGTATTTCTTAATAATGCGTTGGTCCTCCTTTACACTTTATGATTTCATTCAGTCGTTTAGGCATGGATTTCACAAGATTTGTACAAACATTTCCTTCTATTTTATCCCATTCAGACACGAGTTTTTCCTCTAAGTTCATTTTTGCTGGAAATTTTAAATTTACGAATTCTGTTATTCAAATGGTCCCAAATATTCTCAATGGGATTGAGATCTGGACTCTGTGCAGGAGTTCTAATTACTTGGGGACAGTGATTGTGCTTTGGGTCATTATCCAGATAGAGTTTGTAATGTGGCGATATGCCCATTTTTCAGCACTCTGTTTCAAATTTCGTTTTAAAATGCCTAAATACATATATTTTTCCATCATTCCATCAATAAAATGTAAATTCCCAACACCCACAGCACTCATACAGCCCCAGACCATCTGGCTACCACCACCATATTTTACAGAAGGAGTCAGATTCTTCATTTCCAGCTCACTATTAGGTTTTCGATATACCATTTGCTTCCCATCGCTTCCAGAAACATTGTATTCACTTTCATCTACAAATAAAACTGAATTTCAAAACTCCGGAGGCTTTTTAATATAGGAGTAAGCAAATTCTAATCGAGCTCTTCGATGTGCTTTACTGAGGAATGGTTTTCTTCTAGTTACTCGGCCATGAAAATTGTATATTCTCAATATATTCCGGGCCGTTTCTGGATTAGCAGACATGTTAAACCTTTGTTACGCTTTTAAAGTTAATTTGACTGCACTGGTTTCAGGATTGCAAGTAATTTTTCTAAAAATTCACCTTTCTTCACGCTCAGTGAAACGTCTTGGGCGACCTGTTCTTGGTCTGTTTTTAACTGATTTTTGTCTTCTTGTATTTCGAAATTATATTATGTATAGTAGATTTACTTACATTTACAATTTCACCAATTTTTCTCTCAGAGCTTCCACGTTTCCAATGACAAATGGTAAGTTTTCCGATGTCAATAGATATCTCTGATTTTTTTTCGACCCATGCTACCATGCAAATGATGGACTGATGGATGGATGGTAGTAGCTCCTGCATCTTGCTTTTTAACTAGTGTTTTCTAGGTTTCCAATTCTATTTGCAGTTGTATCGGACATTCTGCCAGAATTGGTTTCTTATCGAGCTTCTATCCTGAATGCCCCAATACTTTTTGACTTTAATTTCGTAGTTACAGACGAACCATTTCAAATAGCTCATTTCTATATTAGTTGTATTTAATTGTAATGGTTGCAATAGATTTCTCAGAGTGTTTAGATACAAAAACTATTAAAATTATCTTTTGTTTTCATGTAATAGTAGAAATTTACGAAATGAACGCTTGAGCGTTTCTTGTACCCCAATACTTTTTTTGAGTTACTGTAGACAAAGAATGAAAATAGTAAAAGAAACAACAACTACGGTTTACGGACTAATACATTCTTCACCCAAACTTTATTTTCAAATAAAAGAGAAACAAATTATATTTTGTAAATCAGTCTCAAATACTTAACCGATCCAAATTCAAAAAAAAGCATGGGGTAAGGGGTTCAAACTACTGGCTAATAAATGCCATCACTAAACAGATTTTTTTTTAAGCATAAGAATTGCTCGCTGCTGTTTTCAATCTCCCACGTAATTCTCCATAGTTTGGCTACTAATTATGAATAATATTCCGATCGTTTCGAAATAAGGGTAAAAAAAAAAGCACTAGAAAGAAATGCGACTCATTAAAACAATTGATTGTTTCCCCTTATTTATGTACAGCATTGGACCCTCAACTTGCAACTAACCTCGATGATTCATTATTTCAAATTATTTTTTCCGATAGAGTTTTAAGAGAGCAGAAAACATTTCAGACGATTAATGATGCTTAAATACGTCACAAATGTACTGTCTTTCGTTTCAATATATCGTCTTTTGATTCTTTAATTTCAAACTTTGAAAATTCGATGAATTTAACTTACAGCAGCATTCCATTACAGTTCCAATGTTATTACTGTTGGGAATAAATTAAATCTCGCTTCTTTTTATCGGCAGCATCAGCAAAACGTCAATTTTAGAATCTTGTTAGCTCTAGTGGGTCAGCATTGTGATCGACGCTAACTGGAATGATATGCTGATTCGAATCACTGAATGATCCAATCAGCGTGTCATTGAAGAAGATGCAATTTTCTTAATCGCCAGACATATATTAAAGGCGATACTAGCTTTTCCCCCTCTTTCCGGAGATGATGTCAAGATGTGAGTGTGCCGCGACCTGTTATGAGATATGGAATACTCATGCTTAATTCCATATGCTAAGTATCGTTTTATTATCTATCTTATGTTTTGGTTACAAGTAGTAGCCATGTTGTGCCATAATAAATGTCAAGTTAAAATTTAAATTGTCTCCATCGTCATTTGTGTGGATCTCTATGAAAAATAAAATTTATCAATTCAGGTTAATTTTTCCACAAGAATTACTACTAGTATTAACATTCTTTTTGATATTATCTACACATTTCATTGTCGTGCAGCAATTTTGAGAGTAGCTTCTCTGATAAATTTTCGCACCCCAATAGTTTTAATAAAGTCATCTACAAGTCACGAACTTTGGAATGTTCGGTAAGGAATCAACATTTTCTCGTGGGATATTGTCATTCAAGAATCGACGAAGAGTGAGTAAATAAAATTAATACGATTCATTGGTATTATAAGAGAATCGGTATACAACTAAGAAACCATGTCACTTTTTTCACAGAAGAAAAAGTACAATTTTTATTATTGGTCACTGAATAAACAGGGTGCTTTCAGTACCGCAGGTACAAAACTTCTGGAGGGGGCAGAGTGTTCAAAGGACGAATCAGAACCATTTAGATATGAAGTCATCTTGGCATTATAGGTGGCACTGAATATGCTATTCGAACAATTGCAATAAATTTTCGATCCACCATGGTTGGTAATTTCTTAATAGTCCCATTCATGCCTGAATGTCTCGATGGAAGGAGTTACTGAATATTAACTGGAGGAATTAAAGCCAAAACTTTTCGATGAACTACAGTTCCACTAATATATCTACCTACAAATACAATACCAGCACGATTGTGACCTCGTCCATTTCAGCCAACACTAGCACGTGGCATTTGGGCAACTGTGAAGTGGGCTTTATAGTCCTATATGCTGTCCGACACGACTGCTATCCTGCCTTGAGTACTTCTTCTGGGGTCACATAAAAGTTTTGGTGTACAACACCCTCTTAGACAATACTGAAGATATTGTCGGGAGCATCTCCGTATCTGCCACGGCCGTCTAAAACACGGTGGGTTCATGGCTCCATGATTTGACGATGCCATTACGTATGTTCGTGGGCAAAACTTAGGACACCTTTTGTGTATCTCGTCAATGTATGTATTATTGCTCATTAAACGCATGTGAGTATTTCCCGTGCTGGGTAGCACACGTAATGAACACAAATATATGATTGCGATTTGTCTTGGAGCATTCTACCTGCTCCAGAAGTTTATTCACGTGTAAGTAAAATACCCTGTATATCTATAAGCTATTTGAAATCTATTACAGTAAAGAGACCTGAAATGTCCAAGCTTTGATTTACTATCCTTGTTGCTAAAGTTCGGTTTAGAATACAACGGAGACCGCTTCTTCCTATTTGGATCAAGTTTAAAATATTAAGTTCAATATTATTCTCAAATTGTGCACGAAAAATAAAATAAAAGAAATGACAAAGATGAAATTTATATAAAAAAGATATTACTTTCCAGTATTTTTATAGTAAAAATATTGGAAATTAATTTTCAGAATTCAAGGTAGTTATTTACATGTGTTTAGAAACGTGCGCATTTATTTTCAAAAATGCGTTAATAGCAATTTATTATTTGAAAATTGCTATTTATTTTACCGAGGCTTAGCGTTCAAAAACTTATTTTATTAGGGTTTAAAAATAAGTGATAAAATGTTAGAAAAACTAATCTGAATTTTAATTAACAAAACACAAAAAAATTGGAGCGATCGTTTTGCAGGTTTCAGTCATATCTGACTGAAAAAACAAACATTTTTTTCTCAAGTATTTTTAACTTCGATTTTTGTGAAGATTTTGAATAGACGTCTACAGGTGAACCTCAAAACTAACAAAATTCCTTTTCCACCATCGAAAGTATCCATAGGGAAAAGGATAAATAGAATGAGAATAATATTTCGCATGAGGTGTTCATACAATATACCCGATATACAACACAAATCTCGCTTTTGCTCGTTTACATTCAAAAATGATAAAAAAAAAAATTATTGGTATGGCTAAACATGCATTCATTTCGATTTTCTTCGTCTGTTTTTACCAAAGATATAATTATCAAAAGAGAACAATAAAATACATTCCTCGATAACTTCAATGTTTCGCCCTATTATTGTCGAATATGCAAAAAAAATTCAAAGAAGAATAGTGATTGATTATCAAGAAAAGAAATTATTGTCCTATGTGACAAAAGGATAATGAGAAAATACATGAGGTGGCCTTTCAGTGGCCACCCTATGCTTCTGTTTCTACAAAAACAGCCTCAGAACATTAAAAAAAGTCTTATGAACGAAGTAATCCCCTTTCGAAATCATTTGCAATCAAATTAATTTTTTCCAACAAACTGTACGGTGCATTTGTCCGGCTCTGAAAAAAACAGTACTTAAAGTAGAATGCTACTAGAAGACAATTTTCGTCAGAAAAATCTTTTATTTTTAAGAAAATAAATTGCCATACTACATATTTCACTATCGGTAAAGAATTTAGTTCTTAATCAACTCGGGGTTTCAACCCAGAATTTGTCGAAATGAATCAACATCCTTGCTTGGATAATAAATGCTCGATATGTTGCATCACAAAAAACAATTTCGTTAGATTGTATTAATAACCTTTAAAAAAACTCGCCCGATATTGTGTCTAGAAATTGTTAAAATTCACGGTTGGTGTAGTTCAAATAAGTTCTAAAAGAACTAAAATTAATCAGATTTGCAGCTATCGTTTCTTTTTTTTTAGCCAAATCTCAGATTTAAGTTACACATATTTTTGCCCCTCTCCAATAACTAAACGCAAAAATCTAACGATGTCATGCAAGAATGAAATTGTTCTAAAGTTTTAAAAAATGAGCATAAAAGTTATTTCGGAAGTTGAGAAAAATTTATTAGACAAAAATTTAACGTATCAAGAAATTAATAAATAAGTTATTATCATAGAAACAATGCATTTGCGTAATTAGAATGTAAAAGCATAGGAAAATGAAGCATTATCCCAAGAAATGATGCAGTTCTAAAATATTGATGTTGTTGTTAGGATAATTTATTTCTAAGAATGACAATATCTAATCCAAAAAAAAAAAACTGTTTTCTTTTCGGTGTAATGCTGTTCCCGAGTTTCTGTTTTCTGAATGTTTTGTGAAAAAGTTAATATACAGTAAAGCACCGTTTATACGTCTTTCAAGGGACTGACGTAAAACGACGTATAAATGAAAAGACGTATTATCGAAATTTTAACAAGCAATTTCGATTATTACAAATTTAATGCTACTAACGCATATTCATTTAAAAAGTATTAATTTTTGAGTTTCTCAAGATAGTACTAGTAGACTACATAGTACTAAAAACAACAATTAAATTTTAAAATTAAACAGTTATCATAAAAGTGAGAAAATCATACCTTTATTGCATATCTTATACGATTTATGTGCATGCAGGTAAGCGTTCAATTAAAAAAATTCTTTAACCGTCGTCTGGCGTGCTGATCGTCTGTGAATATTAAGTACAGCATTATGAATCGAATTAAATTTATTGAATGTTTTTTTCATTGTTCTTTTGCCAAAAGAAACGAGTTCGAAAGTTTTCAATGGAGTCCATTGCGTCTTTAAAAGAAGGTGGAATAACTGCATCATCTCTTACATAAGACAATTTGTCCCCTGTTAATTCATCAACTGTGAATAATTACGAGGTCGTGGTGTCTTTATCACAGTTCACATACTAGAAAGGAGAAAAATTTCACATTGTAGAATGGGGAAAAACGACGTATAACTGAAACTTTGAGTCGTATAAACGAAGCACTTTATCATTACAATGAATCTATATATTAATACGTGAAGAGAAAACTTAGTACCCCTTTTTAAGCAAATTGCGCTCACGGAGGAGTGTGAGATTTGGCATAGTTAAAGTTCATATGGAGAAGGAGTGCATAAAGATAAAATTTAGGTAATGCTGATAGAACTTATAGGTAATTTTCACCATTTTGTGGCTGTGTGCCGGTTTTTCGGAGTTTGCTGATCGTTGGACATGTATGACTATCACATTGCACTACGTCGATGTTGTCGCAGGCTGCACTCGCTGGTTCCTGATTGTTCCTGGGTCTAGCCTCCCTTGAGGAGGTTATGCAGAGTGAATGATTTGTAATTGATTTAATCCCCCCGCAGAGAAATCCACTCCAAGAGGGAGTTTATTTAGATTATCTATAAAAAAAACTCTTCGGAGTGAAATGCAAAATGTAGATGATTTAAATCTGTCAATGTCAAACACATATTAGTCTGGTCAAACAGTCGCACAGAGTAGAGATCGTCTCTAAGGAATTTATAGTATGTATTACTAATACATTAAATTAAATAAAATAAAACATTTATTGTTTACGTTCATACTGAATGTCAAACACATAAAAGTCTGTGGTCAACAGTCGGACAACACTTATTTTTTTTAACCGCCCGGTTTTTTTTTTTGTTTCAATAAAAAATAACCTCAACGTTCAAACTTAAAAATTTAATGAATTACGGTCGAATTTCGACCGCTGGGCGACCTCTAGTACGAATGAATCGGGACTGTGATGAAACGACGCATAAGCGAGAAACGTATAAACGGTGCTTTACTGTACTTATTTCAACACCATGAATAGGAGTAATGGTCTAGAGATCTCTTATGTTTCGACAGAAATTATACCTTTTGACAAATCTACCTATAAAAGTTTTTTTTCCAAGATTCTGGATTTTCATTTTTTTTTTTTTTCAAACCAGGAAAATCTTCCTGCGATTTTGCTGAACAAGCAAATGATACCAATATTCAAAGGCTTTACATTTTGTACATTCACTGTTGTTTTGATAAATACAAAAATAATTTAACCCCAGAAAAAAGCATGATTAACTACTTTAATATGAATTGGATACAAAAGAAAATCTACATAGACGGAAAATAAAAACAAAATTCCATTTAAAATTATTGAAAATATACAATGTAATGTGGTATTTTTTTAACGTAAATTTCTCGTTAGGAGTAAAATTTCGGCTATGTGTGAAAATGCATTTAATTTATAATTTATGAATAAATTGTAAACATAGCAACCAAATGTATTTTGTGTTTCGAAGCTCAGGTTATGATTTCAGTAAAACAGAACCCAGATCACATATACGATTGGGATAGAGAATCAAGGTAACTATAAAGTACGAATTCCGGTGACTAGTAATTCAAGAAATTTTGACAAAGAAAGTATCAATTTATGACGTCTCTTGTTTCTCAAGTTAAACAAAACTTGTTTATATGGATTTCATAATTTTTCATCACCTTTGAAATTTCGATTACTTCTCATCGCTTTTCAGTATATTTAATAAAAATTGAATTTATATATATGTAAAAAAGCAATCAAGTACAACAGACTTACTTCTCGAATGGGGGAATAAATCGGCAGGAGTTATACGCATCCCCTTTTTGTTTTAAAATAATTTTGCTAAAATAGTCCATGGGTCTTCAAAGTTACAAAGTGGGCAAGCCATACAGACAATAAGAATGAGCATATTCCAGTCTGCTTATTTATATGTGAACAAAGCTACCCATAAGAGTTATCCAAATTGGTCAATAGAGATTTACCAACTTTTCTTTCAGGACAATGTAAGCAGGTCCATTTGTGAAAAAAAAATGAAAAAAGTTTTAACATGAACATCGTACATGGATTCTATATGGATAGCCAATGAAAGCTTCCATGGTGGTTCGTGTCAGCCTATTGAATTATTCCTACAGATGAGCTACCAAGTTGGTTACTATTTTTTTTTGTTTTTTGTAATGATTACTCACACCAAGATCTATTTTACTGTGGGGATTTAATTGTTCCAATAGATGTGATTAAAGATTGTTTTCGAGATACTGAAGGTTCAAAGACAGAAGCTAATCCGAAAATCATTCATTTACGAGATTGTTAGATCTTTTCCGAGTATGCATACTTCAATAATGGAAAGAAAAAAACCCATTCATTCGTTTTTCTCTAATCGGACTTCCGGAAACAAAAAAAACTCTTTTTATTGTATTCTTATAATAAAACTGATCAGCGAAGAAAGTATTTAATCGAACACAATTCTTTTCCGAGTTAATAGTTTTATGTTTACCTTTAAATCTATTTTTTTATGTCACGCAGCAAAAAGGTTGTCCCGATTCGTCTTTTTGGGGTTCCAAAAGAATATTTTAGATTTGTTTTCACTCGGATATAAATCATAAGTAGCTGGGAAAAACAAATCCACACTTAGAACCTGACCGAGCTTGCGTGATATATAAAACCAAGCCTTTAATACAAAGCGTGGTGATAAAAGTGAGAGATACGATGCAGTTAAACCAGTTGGAAAATGGGCCCAGAATAATAAAACGCATCCATAAGAAAGGCTGGAAAATAATATGCTCTACTACCGAACAAAAATGAAATTTCTAACGTTATGCTGAGGGACTATTACTTTTCTAATGAACTGTGCCTTTCGCGCAATTTTCTAATATACGATTTTCAGCAGAGGGTATTTATGACTTAAAAAAAAAAAAGAGTCATTTATCAATTAAAAACTTGAATTAAGGATTCTGCAAAAATAGAAAAATGAGAAAGACGATTATTGTTACTAGAAATAATTTTTAAAGTACACCTTACTGAGAACTTAACCCGAATTCTAAAATTTAATGCGATTAATGAACAAAATTAGAATTCCAAAATTCTGGAGTGCTTGTAGGGTTATAGAAATACGACATATCAGGTCAGCATAATATAGTAGTATTCGGTAACCAATTTTAGTGACGAACAACATATCTTGAAAGCAGAGTTCAATGACAGTATTAGAGACATAAAGGTCAGTTAATTCTAGAAGATAAAGGATTGAGAGCAAACTCCATTTTTGACAGTTAATCATTATTATATTCAACAAGATTCAGGAGGTTTTTCTGGAAAACTAGCCACAGAAACATTTTCTAAATTGTTGTAGATGAATCAGATTTTAATTTGGAGACTTTTCTAATCCTGTCGGAAATATTAGACTGCATTTTCGAAGAATTTCTTACTTCATTTTATAAGACGATCGTTCTGCAAAACACACCAGAACAGTTTAGGCAGTTTTATAAGCTATACCTTTTTTAGAGTTGCAGCATTTAAACTGAAACCGAATTCACTGAACATTTAATAAATGAAATTAAAAGCAAGAACGGTCATCAATTTAAAAGACCTTTACTTCACGAACAGATGAAATACGGAATTATTTAAACTGTTATCATAAAGCCAAAACATTCCTATGCAAATCATGTCCAAACCGAAAATTTTATTTGAAAGCGACCCATTAGTTTACTAAATCGCTAACTTTCCTTCTTTTCTGAGAAGTAAAAAAAATTAGTTTTAGTTATATTAACGTCCCGTTTTGAAGCAACACGAGGGCTATTTTGGGACAGACCTCGTAATTTTGAACCGCGATCAGATGACGAGGACGATACCTGAGCTGGCACCCTCTCTCCAAACTTCCACGCCACACCAACGGGAGGACGTTTGGCCACTACGTATGATTTAACGTGTTGTAGGTTTACTACTGCAAATCTCTAGAGTATTTAAATGTAGTTGATCATAAGTGTTTCTTTAGGAATATTTGCAGCCATTAATTATCATCATTAATTTAAATAAGTTACTTCTAAAACAAACATTTGTTCGAGGAGATAACGAGGATTTACCAGTTGAAGTGACCGATCCAATTTCTGTGCTTTCAAAAACTGTGTTACCGGAATTCAGAAGCTATCTCATTTTGATTACTGAGTTTCAATAATGATGGCAATGAAATGTTCCATTTTATTAAAAAACAGATTTCCTTAGTTAAAAAATAATTAAATGAAATTAGATACATTTCTCTGTTAAGTACAGCTTTCAGTACACTTTCGAATGCTTTTATTTAAAGAAGCATGGTACTAAAACTCTTAAAAATTGGTATTTTTTACTTTCTCGTATACGAAGTATACAAAGAGCAAGTATTGTAATCGTCAAAAAATTCGAACTCGAGATTTTGACGAATCTCCACGTTTTAGACCTCCCCGAGTCCGAAAAACATAATTTTGGAATTATGTCTGTCTGTGTGTCTGAACACGATAACTCGAAAACTATTAGAGCTACGGGGATGAAATTTGGTATGTGGTCTTTAAACATAATTTGTAGGTTTCTATCAAATTTTAGACAAAATCCGTCAGCGGAAAGTCTGTCTGTATGTCCGAAGTCATGTGAACACTATAACTTAAAAACTTGAATAGCTAGATGGATAAAATTTAGTACACAGTTTTATCGTCATGAATGTAGGTCCGTATAAAATTTTGAGCCAAATCCGTCAAAGGGTTGACTGTCTGTCGGTCTGTATAATTTACTATTGAAACCAATCCTTTATCTCCACGCGCATGCGCACTGGAAGCAATCTTCTGTGCACGCGAAAGGAGCGAATTACGTCAGTTTGTTCTTGAGACGGCAAGAGTGAAACCTAGCAGTGTGCGATAGATGCGTTTTAATCGATACGCATCTTTGAATTGGATTCTTTACCTAGATATTTTTCAATCACTATAATGAAAAACTTTCTGATAGTCATTGGATTCTGGATAACAGTAGGTTCGATTTTTTTTAGCCACGCGGGAGAAGGAGAAACGGCACCTTTTTGGGGAAGTATACATACTTTACATACTTTATAGCAAATTTTTGTGTCATTTTCTTATATGTTTTAAAGCAAATTCGTTGATAATATCATCATAAACTAGTTATTTTGGCTAATTTGGAGTCGATAGATAAAATGGCTGAGGAGGCAAATCTTTCTTGACTAATGCTAAATCTCAAATAATTTTTTTATTATTTTCAATCTTGAGAGGTTCTTTCTGTAGATACGACGTAATTGGTAAGGTCTATATAATTTTCAGAACAGTAACAAAATTGGTTACAGTTCAAATTATTTTTAATTAAACCTTGTAATATTATGATCGTGGAAGGCACAACTCAACGACAAATTTGATTTCATTAAATAAATCGATGCAATCAATTTTCATTTTGCAAAATCAGTCCGAGGTGCGGGGCTTTCAAAACGCGGGCCTTTTGAAACCCCCTCGGGCCGGCTCTGTTTCTGGAAACTAAAAAAAGTAAAAGACGATAAAGTGCATGAAAAGTAGTGTTTACCCCTCTTTCTATAAAACTGAACAAAGCTTTATGGCTTTAAAATTTACAATCCATTAAACGCATTATATGCGACTCGAGACTAGGAAAGTAGTTCCTAGCCTATATTATTAAAGGAGACCTCCTCCCCATTTCTTCTCTCACGACGATAGATATTATCAAGAATAAAAAATTTAAAATTGGGAAAATATTTCTTGCTTTAAAAAAAGGAACAGAAATACACAAATTAAGCAAACCTCTGTCAGCTGTAGAGATTTTCGAATTTCAAAGCTGGGGTATCGCATATGGGCGAGGGTAAAGAAAATTAAGCCATTCAAACACGTAACAAAATTTTCTCAAAATGTATCCGATTTAACGATTCAGATGTATTTCATCACTTCAGATCATACTGATTTTACAAATTTAATGGAATTCACGAAGGAAATGTCATATTAAGTTAATTTTAAAAAATGAAGTCAAATTAGGTATTTATAAAAATTATTCCTTTAAAAGTTTAACCAGAGGGAGTGTTCTCCCCTAAACTTTCTCGTACACTTCCCCCAAAAAATACCGTTTCTCCTTCCCCCGCGTGGCTAAAAAAAATTCGAACCTACTGTTATCCAGAATCCAATGACTATCAGAAGGTTTTTCATTATAGTGATTGAAAAATATCTAGGCAAAGAATCAAATTCAAAGTGATGCCTGCCGATTAAAACGCGTATCTATCGCACACTGCTAGGTTTCACTCTTGCCGTCTCAAGGACAAACTGACGTAATTCGCTCCTTTCGCCTGCACAGAAGATTGCTTCTAATACGCATGCGCGTGGAAATAACTATTGAAACCAATCCGTTAATTCTCAAGAGTAGTCAGTCAATTGAGTCGAATTTGCTGTCACCGATTGACACTAATATATTATGTTCGTAGAGGGGGTGCACTGTTATCATTGCTTAAGAAACGCTTTCTCTTGAAGATGCAGTCAAACCCCGTTACAACGAACCCTCAATGGACCGATTCAGAAGTGCGCTATAACTGAGGGCTCACTAGATCCGAATTTTCAAATATTCACTACACAAGATTTCCTATAATCCATAAATGCATTTCTGTGTTGAAAAAATTAGTTACACTAAATTGCATTTAGCCACGGGCTATAATAAACTAAAAGATTTGTTCTTAAAAAATTAAACAGTGAAATTAATTGTACTTACTTTTAGTTCTCTAAAGTATGAAAATAAGTAGTTATTTTTTCTTAAAGAACGAAACCAAAGCTTGAAAAAATGGAAATTTTGGTTCACTTTATTTGAATTCTTTGCTTTCGAAGATCGTTACAAGCATTTGAAGAAGAGAACAATCGCATGGACTGAGGTCTGGCAAATACGGCGGTCAGTCAATACCCTTGCTCGTGATGTGCAAATAGTTCAATACAAAGGATCGGTTATGAAAAATTTCGTCTAAGAAGAAAAAGCTTGACAA
Source organism: Araneus ventricosus (assembly GCA_013235015.1). Taxonomy (NCBI): domain Eukaryota; kingdom Metazoa; phylum Arthropoda; class Arachnida; order Araneae; family Araneidae; genus Araneus; species Araneus ventricosus. The sequence goes on along the minus strand of BGPR01001313.1, from coordinate 16,252 downwards.
GTTCGCCTTCCTATGTAAACCAGGTTGTTCCGGATAAATTGTCCAGGACATTAAGGATAACCACATATACGTTGAAAATTTTACTGGCATAGGATTTCGGTTGGGGTCATTTGAAAAGTTCGTTATAATCCAGGGATCGTTATATCACGGGTTCTTCATACCGGCGTTTACTATATAGGAGGCCTATTTTAGGGGAAATTCGTAAATTTGTACTGTGGTTGGCTAACTTTTGAGACGCCATTCCACTATCTAAATTTTCACATTCACTAACTCACGGACATATGACACACGACTCAAACTAACCTGCATTATGGTCACATGTAGTTCAGATTTCCGATGGTATCTAACTTCGAACATGGGATCTTTATACTCCGAAGCCACGAGTCTGTCATCAAGCCATTCTAGACCTGGCATATATTTGATCAGTTTTTTGTACAAGCAAAAGAAATCCGAATTGCTTGTTGAAAGAAAAATTGTTTTTCAGCATATGAACTTTGAACTCAAAAATAAAAACAGTCAGTTGAAATCTCTTAGCCTTTTCATTTATTTTCTATATAGATGATGGCGAATAATGGCTTATTGTGGCATAAAGCAGTTTTAGAAAGCTGAAATAATTTCTTTACTACTTACAAACGCATGTTGATTCATATATTTAACTGATTCTTTTTGTAAAGATATAGGGCAGCCAAAAAAATGAGAAAAAAATGAACAGTTATTAAAGTCGTTCTAGCTGGAGATTAATGTGTGAGGTTGGGAATTTGCGTTAGAACATTTATTTGTGTTAGCACCGAATATCATCGACAAGTAACGCTCTGAATTTTGAAGCTGTCAATCATTGGGAAAATTGTTGGATACTACATGACAACGTTCTCGAAATGTTCACTATCCCCAGCCATAACACGTCGTAAGTGAACATCGATGTTCTGAAATGTCACTTTTGGAATAGCTGTACATTCACGTATGATGGTCTGCTCTAGTTCCCCAAACGTCTTGGGTTTTTTCATATACCGCATTCTGCAAGGGGCCTTAAGAGAACAATCGCATGGACTGAGATCTGGAAAATACGGCGATCAGTCAATATCCTTGCTCGTGACGTGCAAATAGTTCAATACAAAGGATCGGTTATGAAAAATTTCGTCCAAGATTTAAAAAAAAAAAGCTTGACAAGTTCGCCTTCCTATGTAAACCAGGTTGTTCCTTATAAATTGTCCAGGACATTAAGGATGACCACATATACTTTGAAAATTTTAAGGCACCGAGTTAAATACTGTATCCTCCTACAACAAAGGGCCCAGTGATGCTTCTGCTGGATACAGTTGTCAATTCAGTAAGAGTTTTGTACGCAAGGTCAGTGCTATATGATTAACAAAATTTTCGATATTTAACATCTTCTGAAGCTAGTGGGTCATCTATAGATGGCATTTGGTACCAATGCAATGAAGCGTATAAGAATGGCGGTTATTGCAAAAAAATCCCGGTTTTAGGTTACACCGTTTTTTTCACCTCCGGTCTAACCTGGCGGTTAAAACCGCTCAAAGTAACCAGTTTTTGAAAAAACCGTTTTTCGTTCTTTTTAAAGCAACGTTTGTGGACAGAATTTGTTGTTATTAATAATATACAATAAGTATTAATACAATAATTAATGTAATAAGTAATGATTATAAATAAGTAATTAATACAATATGTAATAATAATAATAAATGAGTAATTATTGTAATAAGTATTAGACAAATTTTTTATTAATATTGTTTTCACAAGAAACTAATTCATTGGCCAATCTTTATCATCTAATCTGCTCATAGAAACTCTTTCAGCAATGTGTTGATCCGTGAGTCGACACCTCTCATTGGGAACAACATCATTCAACGTAGATGCTAATCTTTCGGATGCCACAGAACTTACGACTAAAGAAAAATATTTTTGGGCTACAAAAAACAGACGCCGTTTACAGACAAATTTTTTATTAGTGTTGTTTTTACAGGAAATCAATCCATTGGCCAATATCTATCTGTTCATAAAGACTCCTTCAGTAATCCGCCAACCAACAGACGCCTCGAGAAAGCGGTTGTTGGTGATTGGCCTAGGATGATGAAATTCAAAACTTTAAAACTTGGTAAACTTTAGTCTAGTCGAACCTAAATCGAGCCTATCTCCCTACCCGGTTTTTGCATTAAAAAAATAACCGAAAAAAACCGGTTAACTGAAACAAAAAAACCGGTTTTCAGTTTAAACCGGTAGGTTTTTTCCATCCCTAGAAGCATAACAACAAAAAATCCTGCTCCGAGTCATTGATCTCCTGCAAGAATAACTTAAATAATTGTCATAGCTTTGTGTCATGTCATTTTAAAAGTCCTTTTCTGGGCACCCTGTATTTATGTTATCCTCGCTCAGATTTCTTTTTTTCCCTCCCTCGAGCTCTTGAGCCATTTCGCGCCCACTTCTGCTGTTTGTTTACATTTGGCGACACCGAATCTCCGCTAAGCATTTTTTTAATTATTATTTTCCCATCGCAAGAAACTGTTTGAACCACTGCCGCTTTCTTGACAAGATTAACGACAGCATGACACTTTATCCTGCAGAAGTGATTTTCAACTGATGCGAAGCTACAATTCCACGAAACGACAGTGGGTGTGTAGGCAAAATAATTATTGTTGTTACAAACTTTATTTCTATACCATAACAAAGACGCCAATTAATTTTCTCTTCTTCACAAATTCAACTTATTTTTTTAAATAAGATATTTATTTCTACAATTTTTGATTGCTGATAATTAGAACTGGAAATTAATATGTTTAAATAAATACTAAAGAATTACTTGCTTTGGTCGTATAAATACTGAAAAAACATTCAAAATTTACTGAAATTCAAAATTATTAACTATGATCAACTAAACTCACACAGAACAAAATACTTTACAATATTTCTGCGATATCTTTACAATATTGTAAAGCATTCAAAATATTGAACAACATCTTAAAAATGTTGTACAACATATTTGTGTGCTGATAGGATTAGTATCCTTATAATAAAGGGTAAATTCTTTGTTAGGGTATCTTTCCAATTACACCTTTCTTTTATCCCCAATTAGCACGGCATGATGTTCGATATTGTATAATATTTTTCGATGTTATACAATATTATACGGTAATATACAATAATGCAAATATTGTAAGATACCGTACAATATTGTGCAGTATCTGTGTGCTACTGAGGTAAAAAACCGGCCTAGACCCTTTTTTTTTCTTTCTATCTTTTTGCATATTAACATTGTTTCAATTTTTTAGTTCAGATTTATGAAAAGTTAATTCTCTTAAAAAACTGGCCAAACAATCTATGGATTGAACAACTGATTGAAGAACGCATATTATGAAACAATAGCACTTTTTGAATGCGTTCACAGTTTCGAAATCCAGGACTATTTTGTAGTCACAGCAGCACTTGATGATCATAAAGTATACAATCAGAATAAGTAATTTGACACATAAATCACAGCTTCAGTAGGCTTCTTTAATATCATTCATTCCAGATAAATTTGATTCTCGGCATTACCCATCTTCAAATGAGTTTTAATCTTTGGAAAGGATTCATCACTAAATTGAAGTTTTTTTTGTTCCGGCTCAAAGCAAAATTCACGTGGTAAAAAAGCTATCTCCACAATGCAGATATCTGTTATTTGTCGAAATTTCACTTTCTCATACCGGTTTTTAATCGCTTCCTTCATGGCCATGAAAATCCCGGGCTTTTTTCTGTAGGCTCAAATCAAGATACAATAAATATCAACTAAACCGACCGGTTAACTACCGTTTTCTACCTACAAGTCTCGCACACATAGTGGACGTTTCTTCAGTGTAAATGAATTTCGAAAGCAGATTTTAAGCTGAACATTCATCTTCATCAAAAGACACTCCATTAAAAAAACATGATGGATTAGAAAAACGAAACAAAAAGTGATTAGAAATTGAACCAAGCCAAATAGAGAACAATTAGCAGTGCATATGACATGTATTAACTGAAAATAACTTAAGTGGTTAAAAACGTGGGCAAGATGGTTTCCTATTTTAATGCAGTGTTGTTTATATTTTTTAACAATTATCGAGGAGCGTTAATCAAGGAATTATTTAATAATGATTTCAATTTTACATAAAGAAACGTCCATTTTTTGTCTTTCAAGGAATATATAATGTTTCTTTCAATCCTGAATTTTTTTCAATCTCTTAAATTTTTTAGAGTGGAAAATATTCTTCTAACTGCTGTAAGAATTGATTTGCAAAATTTATAGGAGACTCCAGCACAGGAAAAGAAAACGGAAAAATATGACAATTGCCACCAAACGCGTCAAACCTGTTCAAGTAAACAGCACAAAACCTGATAACATCTTACAAACTCAATAAACGCAACTTTGTCTAGATTTTGGAAATTTTCAGAATAATATTAAAAACCTGTCATGGCCAATAAATTTATTGTCTACCTATTTGAAATATATCACTCGAACCTAATATAGTGACTTTAGAAGATACTAAATTTCAAAAAAGAATTTCAATTTTTTCAGTGCGAAGATATTCTAAGACAGCAAAATAGATAGGGTAGTGAATCATCCTGTATATTGCCCGCTGTATTTGAATTTTAAGGTATAAATATTTCTGTAGCGCTATTTCGCAGATTATATAAAAATATTATTCATAATAAAAGCTGCGAAAAAATGTTCGTGGAGTGCATGAAAGAAAATTTATTTACTCCAAAAGATGCAATTTTTCCCCCTGAAGTTTATTTGGTTAAAAGTAGTCATATATCACATGCACTTCTCTAACTTATTCAGGAACCATTTTTGGTGTCTGAAATAGTTTCTGGATGCACTTTCTCGTAACCATTGCATCAACAAACGATACATAAGAAATTCGTCTATGGAAATTGACTATTACTAGAATCTGAAGTTTCCTGTTCCACGGTAATTTTCCCCTATCATAGCTATATGAAAGAAATTGAGAAGTAACAAGAAACTCAAATCAAACTATTTCTTACTCTAACCGGGAATCAAATTATTATTAAATTTTCAAGGAGGATAAAATATTTAAATGAGGTTGTCACAGTCTAGTTTTTATTCAGATACGAATATCGTTCGAATAGAAGAATTTCCTAAAGAATTTTTATAATTACCTTTAAAAGAATACAAAATAAATTACCTAGAGATGAATCTATAGTTTCACTTTCAGTAACAATTAACATTTTCTGGAAATAGTCAATTGTTTTGCTATAAGCTTTTCGTTGCTGCTACTATTTCTGAAATAACACCTTTTAATACGAAACATTTTAAAATTTGTTTTTCCAGGAAAATTGTATCGAGCTGTTTAAAAATCGCTTTGATTTTTTTGTGAGAAAATGGCAAGGGGATAAAAAAAAGTAAATAAGAAGTATATCATCTTTAATACTGAATATTTGATGTTTTCGAAAAAAGGAAGAAATGGAATTGAATTTTAGCGGTAAAAAACAAGCATACATAAATCTTTTTCCAACTTATTGAAATGGAAGGAAGCATTTCTCTTCACTGGATAAAAACAAACATTTTAATTATATTAGTGGGAAGAACCATTTAATCAAAGCCGTGAAAGTTGCGGAAATGGAATGTTGTCTGATATTGGTTAAAACCCCAAGGTCTCAACCTTCACGATTTCACTCATTTTGTTGTGAGCAGAAAGGGTTGTGGGCTTTTCGAACATAAATACATTTCAAGGTATTACAAGCAAAAACTTGAAATGCAACTGATCTATAGTCACTTAACAGTTTCGATGGTTTAATACTTTTAACCCTTTTAAGTGCCGACTGAAATGATCGTACCTATATGAAGAATGCCGTACCAATTTCACGAATTTGCTAAGGTTTGGGAAAAAGCTCATAAAAAACAAAATAAGAATGATGTTCACAAAATTCAAAAAGGACCATATTGCGAAATAAAGGGAGAATAAATTAATGCCAATTGCATTTCAATATTTGTTGAAAATCATACGAATAACAAATATAAAACATTATGAAAAACAGAAAAATCGTAACTTACAATATTAATCGAATATTAACTTATAATATAAATCGAATATTATTAATATAAATCGAATATTATTAATAAAGCTATTTATAAGTTTTATAAATTTATTTTGAGATAGAATTCTCTCGCGATGCGAATAGTAAGGCGTCATCGCATACGCAACAATATATCATCATTAGCACTTTTTGCAAGTATTTCGTTTCGGCACTAAAAGGGTTAAACTATACGTTAATTCCGAACTCTTAATGGTATGCTTTCTATGAAAAAGTCAAGAAATTCAAAGTCGCATGTTAGATAAAAAATGACGAAAATACATAAATAAAGAGGGAAAAATGATGAAAATGTTTCGAAAAATGAATAATTACTTCCAGTTAATAGGATAATTAGTGAACAAGAGTTTCGCTCATTTAATTAGTCATCCTGGTCTTTAAATTCTAGTCAACCTGAGGTAAATGTTTAATCAAGAAGAAAGGCCCGATTTTTTTATCATTCAGACAAATTACTGACAGCAGCTGTGTGACGTAATATTCCGAGATACTCAGAGCAAATACGCCGACAATCAGCATAACATACATACGGCTACGGCATATCCAGTATCGACAGCGGTGGATTTTGACAAAACGAGGCCACATTCGCAAAATTGTTTTGAGGTCCCTCTTCCTACTCAATGTCGTACATTCGCCATCGACCATACACTTCGAATAGATTTCGAGGCGATCGCCTCTAGCGCCAGTGCGATATATCGCCTCTGAGTATCGGAGCATCTAACCCTTACGTATATAAACGACGTACCCAGGTGGTAGGTTAAACACAAAAAAATGTGCTAATTTTGAAGAATGTTGGTTCCGAATCCATTCTAACGACTCAACTGCAAATTTCAAACTATGCTAAAAAGGGATTTGGCTGAGAGGAAGATAATTGCATTTTAAAATTGTACAACAAATATATAGTAACTAATATAGAAGATATGCCTCAGGTGGTGGTTATAATAACATATGACATTTACTTACTATTAACGAACTTCGTATTTGTTTACCGACAAATTTGTAAGCATATTTCAGAATTACTGTCTGGTGTTTCACATTTTTTGGCATGTATATTGAATATGTTAACATGAAAACTGAATTTTCCTTTTCTCTCTTTTTTGTTTACACTTTTAAATTAGCTTCAGTCAACATCTTGCTCTATGCTGATGGAAAAACGAGCACTCAAGATATCATTTTAAGAAAATTGTGGAATAGATCTTCTAAAATATATTTATTAAGGAATCATTTGCTCGAATTTATCCTAGTGAAAATTTTAAGCTATTCACTACAATACCATACGCACTTCTATGGTTATAGAAAGCATTCTTCGAGGTTTAATTTAAAAATACGCTTCTCTGGATCACTCAAACTGGCCTTTTTGTACTTATATTTATTCTAGAAATACTTATTTTCGCTCGGAAGGCATAGAAAAAAATCTATTAAATCACAACAAAGGTCAATCGAATCGCTGTATTAAAAAAATCGTATCTTCAGTTTTATAATACAGTTTGGTAACTTAGTGTGTAACAAAAAAGAAATTATGAGTAGAAACTCTTTATAGCATTTATCAGTAGGATTCTAAGAACTTTTAAAACCATTAGGCTTGAAAAATTACTCAAGAATGCTTTTTAAGACTCTTAAACGGTTTGAGTGCAGCGATCAGTTTCAGAGTTCCGATAAGTTTGGTTGCTTTATCAGCAGAATTTTAAGAGTACGAAATAAAGTCCCATTTCTTCAAAGACAAGAATGCGCTGTTTTCGGTAATTTTGATTGAACTTCTTCATTTGAAACCTTTTCCACAAGTACCGCAGATAAAATTGATAGTTTCAAAATACATTACAATGTATTAAAATGAATCGCTGCCTTTGTTTACGTCGTGACACGACAACTTAAACGTTTCGTAGTGAAGATGAAAACTAATTCAGCGTTGCTCTCGAGAGTTAACCCATTTTTACGAACAAATGCAATTACTTTCACATTACTTTGAAAGAGTTGCAAATAAGAATTTATATAAAATCTGGTTAACATTATATTACTTTTGATCCTTTTTATGTAAATGACAAGGGACATCCTCGTCCATCATCTTTTTCAAAAATAAAAAGGTTTCACATTTGTTTTGTAGATATTGATTACAAAAATACCTTCGAAAAAGCGCTCTTCAAAATTCATTTATATTTTAACAATGCTTATTGCAGACAGCTAAGGTATTGTCTAAGTTACAAGTTGAAATGATCATTGAGATTCATTTCGACTAATTTTTTTTCTCATGTGAAGAAACACTTAACGGCAATAATGATAGGGCAGTTAATAAAAATAATCAAAAAATGTTTCAAGTTTTTCATCTGCTGCTGGTTACTCAATTAAATGGACCACTTTTTGCTGCAGTTTAAAAAGATCCATTAGACTTTCATTTATTTTTCTCGTAATGATTTTTATCTTCAGCTAAATGACTTTGAGGAAATTTGGCAAGTGCTACATGTTTAACTTACAATTTTAATATTCATTATATCGCATGAAATCGATACAGTGTCGTTCAGTGACATTGCAACTGTTATTTTAACTTTGTCCATTGTTTCAGGCGCTATATATCTCGATTTTGAAATGTTAACGAATTTACAAACTTTAAAAAAAACTGCTTCCTTGTTATTCTTGTGGCAGAAGGAAGAATACCGAGACATGGTTTGGTTTAATTTAGTTTTATGAACGTCCCATTTTGAAGCAACATCAGAGTTATCTTGAGGCTGACCTCGTAATTTTGAACCATGGTCAGATGACGAGGACGACATCTGCGCTGGCACCCCCTCCAAACTTCCGCACCACACCAGCGGAAGGCCGTTGACCCTCTACGCCAGATGCATGTCTTATGCACCAGGTCCACATATACGGTGGATCTTTGGTGGAATCAGGTTCTGAACCTGGATACTCCGGTCTCGAAGTCGAGGCTATGCCTCCACGCCTCAGTAACGGCTTGATGGTAAGGCTATGCATCCACGCCTCAGTAACGGGCAGCTGTGGCTTGATGGTAAGGCTATGCCTCCACGCCTCAGTAACGGGCTGCGGTGGCTTGATGGTAAAGTCTCAGTTTCGGTCAAAATCCTCGACGTAAATATTCTGCATGAAGGCTGAACCGTATGTCAAACGTCTTGAAATTGGAATGATGTGGATGTTCGGAGAATGGAATGTAGGCTCAAGTATCGTGTTTGTCATCTAGCCAAGGTTCAAGATTACAAGTTTCGTCCCTTTATCTTCTATTGACCTCCAAACGGACGTTAATCTAGCGTCTCTCGCTGTTTATTTTAAAAAAATGAAAAATAATTCCCTTTCAACATGAATAACAGTCTTCACATTTTCTGCGATTGCTTACTAAATAACTTTGCAATTAAAGCTCGAGAGTGTTTTTCAGAAATAGAAAAAAATGTTCTATTACTAAATATCGGAAAAATTCAACTATGATAGCTTAAAATGTACAAAATGAATTTTTTTAGTATTCATCATCAATTTGATTAGTTCTTGCAAGGAATTTATTCTAAAAATACATATATTAAGAAAGGAAGATTGTTATAAAGCTTCAAGGAAAAAAAAACAATATTGAGAATAAAGAACATTTAATTTTTGGGAACATTTAAGGTTTTGACTTGGTATCTAATTTGTGGCCCAAGGCCTAGAAATTCATTGGGTAAAAGTGCTCATCTTAGAATTTTACTTAAACTGTTTTTTAGAAGTTCAAACCGAGGAAAAGAATTTCAGTTTGATGAAACTGGTATGAAAAGATGGAAAAGAAAATGCAAGAATTTCAATATTTCTGGTACACCATATTTAAGTGTTCACAAATAAAATGAGATATTTTTTAACGGCTCTATTCTTTCATAGATTATGTATCCTTATCATAATATCTTTATGAGTTTCTAATTCAATTATTTTCTGTATGTTTGGGTATAGAATTACACAGTTACCTATATATTATTCACTAAATCATTCATTAATCCAAAAAACATATGCGAAGTGAAAAATACAAATGCATAGTGGAATTTTTTTTAAAGTGTAAAAAGTTAATTTATTCACTTCGACAATGCCATATCCAAAAGAATTTCAAAAAATCAAAAAGAAAAAAGTCAACCATGATCTCGTAGGCTTTAAGTTGTGTATTAATACCTCAAAAGTTGTGAAATGAAATCATATTTTGACTAACAATTCTTTATTTTTGCGATAGGAATTAGATATCGATTCCCCTCACTCAATCTGTTCAAGAAACATGGCAAATGTAGCATCTTGGTAATGAAACTTTTCTCAAATTTCCTTCTTTGGTATAATGTACTAAAATGATAGACGGTGCGTGTTGTTTGTTGGTTAAAGAGATCGAAAATCAAATTTTATGAGTCTCCAATGCACAATTTATCTCCAGAGATTTTTAATTCATTAACAGTTTTTACATATCAAAAAATAATTTCTAAGGTATGTAAGGTAAGGTTTTCTAATAAGTACTAAGCAACTGAATTTGAACAATTAAACAACTTATTCTGGTAAAAGTTAAGTTTAAGGTACGGAGCCGTTCCTCTCCACTTTGTTTCGCCAACTTTTTGTTTCCAAGAGCAAAATGGTTTGGCGATGTGAGAACATTTGTTTTGGGTGCGCAGTGAGCATTTTATTATTCTCTTGCGCACGCGATGGCTGCGGCATCGCAAGTGGGTTCCGTGGGTTTTTAAACTTAAAAAAACATCAGCTGCTTTGCTTTCATCAAAGCGAGAGCCTAGTAGCTACGCTTTTTCATTGAATGTTAGAAATCTAGGTTTTTTTTTAAAAAAAAAATTCCAAAAACGAGAATTTCTGCAATGTAAACACATCTCTAAACCGTCTTCCTTTTGGCGGTTATGAATCGGCGATGCAAAGTGGAGAGGAACGGCTCCGTACCTTAAACTTAACATTGACCCTTATTCTTTCAAGTCAAATGTCACATTTCAGTATCACCGAGAACAGTTTCCGTAAATAATGAGTTTAAGAAAGTAAACTTCGGTTATCTACAACAAAAAAGACTCAATCCAAATGTGTCTTTAGAATAACAGACCCTCCGGAGATACAGTGTCCAGTCAGTTCAGAAAAAATAATTTGAAGAAAAGTCCTTTGAAAAATTATTATTCTAAAGATATGCAAAGCATTTAATTAAATGATGCATATTGCAGATGCTAGCTAACGGAGAAGAAATTACGGTGAAATTCTATTTTTGTACTTTTTTTAAGATCCTATGAAGTATAAGTTGAATGAATCAGAATTGGACGACACTGTTAAGATGAGTCAATTGATTTGTTTGTTTTAAAGTGAAATCTCTCAAAAAATTGATTTTTCTTTTAGAAAAAAATTTACTCTTTAAATTTAAAATAAAAAAATAGTTGAAATACAGTGATAGATAGCCAAATCTTATTATTTACCCCAGAAGTATCCATTTGTAAAGATGGAAAATCTGCACCTAAACTAATTACATATTTTGATTTTAATGTGCTATTGGGAAGCTAGCTTCTTATAAGTGGAATTTACCATTAAAAATGGAAACACTGAAAATTTTAAATGAAACTCTTTGATTTTTCAGTGCGATTCTACACAGTCGAAAATGCATTTTCTGTTTTTCACGGAAATTTAAATGATGATTAAGTATGCGTGTCCATTGGTGTAATTAATTGAATTGTATCAAAACAACGGCAATTTAGAATTTCAAAGCACCGAAACCTGTATACAACGGGAGAAGATTTGTTAACCCTTTCCGAGGCCGTGGGAATATATTTCCCACCAAATTCACCAATTTTTGAATGCATTTTTTAAGGTTGGCGTAAGTTCTCTACAAATTTCTCGAGAGAACAAAACCTGGATGTTCCAATTTCTTATCTCAAACCATAACGAAGTATCTTGACCTGGTAATTAATTAATAACATTTTTTTAAATTAATGTCATTCAATAAGCTAAATAAATTTCTTTTCTTAAATCAATCTCAATACCAAAGTTATTTTATTATGCCACTACTAGAAAAAAATGGCCTTATAAAGGGTTAACAGAGAAAAGCCTTCAGCTTCAGTAAAAATACATAATTTTTCTATCTAAACAATAACGAAAAAATCGAAATGTACCAGAACAAAATGCACGAAGACCAATTTATGACAAAATGGTCTTCGTGCATCTATCTGATCTGAACAAACTTATCAATGTTTTTGCTTATTTTAAAACCCATTTTACTCTTAAAATTTCAGTAAAAACATAACGAAACATATAAGGAAATGTGATACATCTCTATTGACTTTTTGTCATTCCTTTCTACAGAAAATTTTGTTCTTTTTGAACTAAAAATGGCGTGTGGTTTCTGATGAGTGCGCCATTTTAGTTCCTTTCCATTTTGAATAATTTCTAATTAAAGTGTTGTAAGTATTAGAGAATCTTTGGTTTTTTATTCTATAGTTTTTGTTGTGTTATTTTTTAAAAAAATTCTGTTGAAGCAATTACTTTTTGCTGCTGCGTTTGCGCGCAAAAACGTTTATTGTTTTCATTATTATTATTGTTTACTTTTTGTTTCTTTTAATTTATTTTCCTTTTAATTCAAATTTCTATTAGTTATTACTATCCTATATTTGACTCGAAATTAAAGTAGGAAGAACACAAAATATGCAAGAATGTTTACAGTTCAATAGCAATAGGATGGTTATTTTATTTTATGCTAATTTCTATTATTTTGCAGATTGCCTGGATAGTTTGATGATTCTCTTTTATAAAGGATACTGTATTCATCAAATGAAATTTCATGAAGATAAATGAAAAGAAATTATTTGATCATAGGGGAGTAAAAATATCTGCAAGCTCTCGTCTCGGACAATTAATTCTGTTTACTTTTTTATGCCGTCACTTCATTGTTCAGATAATTACAGGTTTTAATTTCAAAATGATTGCCTAAAAATTTGCTAATATCTTTTAATAAAAACAATAGAGCACCAAAAGGGCATAGAGTAAGATAAGGTATTACTTTAACGGACCAATTAAATGGACAGCAAAGCCTTATTAAAATATATTTAAAAAGACATGCAATTATTAATCACAGAAAGGTACCTTAATATGGCTTCTCTTAGACACAACTTTAAAAGTATGTGGATATTCTGAATTTCAAAATATTGATTTAGGTTGTTTTTTCATTTATTTTACTCGTTACAAGAAAATTTAAGAATATAGAGAGTCATGTCTTTAGGAAACACTACAGAACCTCAAAATGGCTCGTATTTCGCAAATATTTTATTAAAACTTTTATTTAACTCGTCCTGTTTCATGTTTGAAAAGATGGAATTTTGTAAACGACTTTCGAAAGTTCAAATTTCGTATATTTCTGTATTCTCGTTGACAACACACTATTTTGTTATTTTCAGAACTTAATTATCAGTTAATCGTTTCATTTAATTAAAATTTGGTTCCATAGCGTGGCACCACCTGGTAGTGTATTTGAGAAAAAATTAATTTTAAAGTTTCTATAATATTTCTTCGCTTAACAAGCAACATTATCTATCTCAATTTTCACAATTTTACAAGAGGAATTAAAAGCTAGTTTTTTCGCAACTAATAACAAATACTTAAGATTTTTTTTACATCTTTCATTGATTCCACTTAGTCCACCCCGAGATAAAATTTTGGGATTTAAATAATTTACTTCAAAACAAGTTTAGAAATTATTATGAAAACATTTCTATGTTAGCCTCTGAAAGAGATTAAAAGATATAAAAAATGTAGATATTTTCCCCCTCACGAACAACACGTAAAATGTTTTTCAGAAACATGCAATATCTAAATGGTTTGAAATAATGTCAATTTTTACATCCCGGTTACTGAAATTGACGAAAGTCGATAGTGACCTCAGATGAGATTGTCTTGAAATTTTTAATCCGCATCTACGTGAGAAAACGACTGGATAGCACATCATTTCATGTTATTTATTCTACTCGGTTTACAGCAAAAACTAGTTTTCTGATTGTGGCCAAATTATTACTGCGGCTTACTGAGAACATAGGGAAGAAAATTCACATTCAAACAAAAGTAGTTCACAGATCATCACCAAGGCCAGATTTCCAATTTACCTTCTTCGTTTCATTCGCCGATAAAACTTCATCGATTCCACTAACAGAGCGAACCTCGGTTTTATGTGCTAATACAGACCTCATATAATAAAAAATGCACTATATTAAATAAGAAGAGTAAATATTTATTATCACTGCAAAAGATTAGATGGATTCTCATCTATTATAACAAAATTACGGGAAAAAAGATTTTTTACTTATGCATTATTGAAAAATACTAACTTACTAACACTGAGGCTATTCAAGTGAATGTTTTCTTAAACTAAGGCTTGAAAAATAATGTTTTAGCACTTTGTACGGCTACCTTGTACCGTTACCAATTCGAAAATTCTATTTGTTAAGGATTCGTATAAGGCCTTTAGTTTCTGGGGGAAATTTCCTTCCACTGATGCTTACATAGCTTGAATTAAATAATTGAGGTTGTCATATTGCTTACCATCACGGCAAATGTCATGAGACAAAATGCCAGAGACATTTTCTATTACATTTAAGTCTGAAGAAGGTGGTATGCATCGAGGCATTATCTTGCTGAAAAATAAAAGTATTTGGATTAAATGCAGCTTGAAACTTTCGTTGCATGTTTTGTAATATCGTTAAATAGGTTTGCGTTGTCTGTCTACAGTTTAAAATGATACTATCGAGGACACCATAATTCTTCCCCATGCCATGACTACTAAGACAGGAATAGTGACGTGATAGAATTCGTTATTCCTTCCTTAAATCTTGTTAATAGGATAACTCGTCCTATATATCCATATTGAACTTTTCTTCACCTGCGAAAATTATGTTTATGCACACAGAAGTCCAGTGCATATGCTCTTTTGCAAAGAGAAGCCGTTTCAACGTGAGCTGCGGTTTGCGTTAGGGTTTCAATCTTTTAATCATTTAACATTTCTTAATTGTCCTTCTGACGGTTGAAATTGAAGCTTTAATCCCGTTTTCTTTAGCAATTCTTCTGGCTAGTAGACATGAATTAGATCGATGCCAAAAAATCGGGCGGCGTTCTTTGGCAGTTGTGGCTAAAGCAGTCCTTCCTTTATTTCATTTAGTGCATTATTGCACATCATTCAGAAGATCGTTGATAATTTTAGGACTATGACTTTTTACAGGGATGAGATCGGCAAAAAAGCAAAAAGACTGAAATCATACGCGAGCAAAAAATCTGTACCATAATTTATACGCGAAAGAAGTAAAACATCAAAACATGCAACATGATGAAAATATTACACTATAATAATTAATAACTTAATTATTTATAATTCAGTACGTATAAATAAGAAAATATTAAATTATTATTAAATCATTCACATTAAAAGTTAAACAAGTTTAACACATCATCAGGGGCATCTTCAAATACAAAATTAGACATTAAAACATATTTACCACATGTACATCACTGAGATGCAACATTCACCCAACAGAAGTCTGAGAAGAATTATATTTAATAGCCTTTTGATAAAAGTCAGCTAAAAAATAAATAAAAATAAGGACAAATAATTTCCTTTGCTTCGTGCAATTGTGTAAAGTACATTAGCTCTTTATAAATTATAATAATGTATCATATACTGTGTGTGAATTCTGTTTTATTTCTTTTATTTTTATACTTTTTTTCAAAAGTAACAGCTCAATGATTTTGCACCTTATAAAGTGTGAGGGGTTGAGAAGTTGTATAGTTACAATGTCAGATTCATTTAGCATTACTGTTATTTGAAACATTTCCTTAATTGTTAAATAAGTGGTTTTCTTTCGTTTTTTCATTTGTGTGGCTTTTGTTGGTAACAGATTTGGAGGGCTCCTATCTTTGACAGATTTTTCTTCAATAAAGGATGTGTTTGCATCCTCTGCAAGTTTATTTTCAGTAGAGGCTAAAGTTTTCGCACAGTCTTCATTAGTATCTCTTTGTTTAATTACTGGCGTAGTTGTCGGGACTACATTATCTCTAGAATGCCTAGGTAAATCATCGATTTTATTTTTTATTTTGAGAAGATTTTTTTTATGTCTTATTCTCTGCTTTTTTGCTGCATTTGCACACAGCTTTTTAGCTGCCTCTTTTGACAGGAGTTTTTTTTTTTTTTTTTTTTTTTTTTTTTTTTTTT